>CM060865.1:23591764-24191764 GCA_030737845.1 Acorus calamus | reverse complement strand
TAAATTTGATCTTTATTCAACGAGATTTATAGAATTCGATATATATATATATATATATATATATATATACTTACGTGCGGTCGTGCGCCCGCGGTCGCGAGCCGTCCGATCGCGGGTCCATCGTATCCAACGGTCGACGTGATTCGCACCCGACCGTTCGATGCGATGGACCCGTGATCGACGGCCCATAATCGCGAGCGCACCGACCGCACGACCGCACGTCCCTATATATATATATATATATATAGGGACGTGCGGTCGTGCGGTCGGTGCGCCCGCGATTACGGGCCGTCGATCACGGGTCCATCGTATCGGACGGTCGGATGCGATTCACGTCGACCGTTGGATGCGATGGACCCGCGATCGAACGGCCCACGTCGCCGCCGCACCTGCCGTTCGCCGCACGCAATCATTTTCATATATATATATATATATATGAGATTACAATTCAAGTTGTAAACTTATTTTAGTACATTTTAAAAGGATTTTAATGGCATAGATTAAAACAATATGTATAAAACAAAATAAATGCATTCAAATAAAACACATCACTAAAAAATGTATAAGATAATTGTCATATTTTAAAACAATGTGTCAAATTTCATATCGATGATTCATAAAAAAATGTCAAGATTCATAAAAAAAATGTCAAGTTTCATATCGACATATCACTGAATAATTTATAAGATAATTGTCACATTTAAAATAATATATCAAAACATAAATTTATTAGACAATACATACCTTTAAATTTGACATTGAGGAAGTTTCATATTTTGAAAATGTTGAAAGGTTTTATCATCATCAATGCTATCAAAATGATTCTTATCAATACATGTGATCAAATAATCATTCACTCACTCATCTTTCATTCGATTGTGTAATTTAATCTTTCAAAATATGCATTGTAGAAAGTGTAGTGTTGTTACATAGTTGTTTTTTCAACCCCAATTTTAGTCTCATATGTATCAATAGAAAATCACTGAAGCATTCACATACATTAACGAGGTATGCGCTTCGATATAATTTTTTAATATTTTTTATAAATGCATTCATGTAATTCATTGAAGTATGCTTCAATTTTATAAAATAAAAATACCTCAGTAGATGAGGTATATTGTTTTTAAAAAATTCAAAACACGTGTAAACTGAAATTAGAGCTGAAAAATGGACCGTACATAACATTATCCTGGCAGGAAATTAATGCTCTTTCAATAGTGGTTGTGGCTACAGGTAAGATCATAATCTATCACCCATAGGCTATGAGCCTTTAAATAAATACATCTATATCTATATCTATGCTACCTATAAAAGTATGGCCGCTGAGTGAAGGGGACATCACCTTAATAATTACAAGCAAAGGGAATAGTGTCCATATATATCTCACACAACCCCACCCAGCCACCCTAATGAAAGTCATCCAATCCATTGAAACTGATCTCTTCACATCACTAAATTTAAGGAAGACTTAGGGTGCGTTTGGTTGCGCGATTGCAAAATTGATTCTGCAGGAATCTGCGATTGCAAACCTGATTCTGCAGGAAGCTCACTTTCTCAGCTTTTTGAAATCGCAGCTTTTGGACACTATTTGTCTACAATCGCTGGGTTTAAAACTGCGATTACAAAACTGTTTGGTTGCGCGATTGCAAACGCAGCTTCCTGTAATCGCAATCGCAGCGCAATCGCGCAACCAAACGCACCCTTAGCTTCCATGGCTCTCACCCTTCAAGTGTTTATACATCATGTACTTATGCCAGTTCGGGTGGCCCCTTTTTATATTGAAAGTGTTATAAAAAATAAAAAAATAATTTGATATACAGGTCACTCCCAAATTTATAGAGATATATATGGATCTTAAGGAGGGGCTTGAAATATATATTAACTTGTTCCCCAATAATGGAGGGTCATTTATGATTACATCTATATCTATATCTATACTACTCATAAAAGTATCAATCCATGAAAAACATTCACTTAACACATTTATCCTTTCCAATTTTTGAACACAATAATGATTTTTGGGCCCCATTTGGTAGATCCCATTCTAAACCCCATGAGGTGGCAAGACTGAATTCTCCAAAATACCCTTTTATGTTATATTCACCTTTTTTATCTCATATATCATAACCGATCCCCATATCGTAACCGTCCCCTTAATTAGTGGAGGTAAAACCATAATTTCGTTTTTTATGGAAACAATTAATTTAATTGAAAGCAATTGTGTATATTGAATACATTAATTGATTTAGATTGATTAGAGGAACAGAAGAAAAAAAAAAGTCGATTCTCTGTTTTGGGGGATTCCATTTGTTTTATTTTTGTTTTAGTTCAATCAATGAAGAAGAGAAGAGTTTTGATTCATTTAGTTTTTTTTGTAACCAGTTTTTGGTGCAAACAATGACGATCCATTCAGGCTAGTTCTTTTTCGATCTAAATATATTATTTTGATTTTGGTTTTGATTTTTTGTCATTCATTTGAATCATCGTATGCATGTTTTGAATATGAATTTCATTTTAAATTCAGATACATGACGTGTATCTTGATTTGCATGTATTGTTGTGTACCAAGTTTGATATGTACAATCATTTATGATTGTGTGTTTGTGAATAATTATGCATAATGTGTCATTTATCATATTTTTTTGCTTTGTATCAGTATTATTCGACTTATTCATATTCAAGAGTTTCAAATACAATGCACATTCACTTGTATGGAATGTGTATTTGTTATTTCAAATTTCAGATACACCTGTATCTGAATTTGAATTCTAGCCCTTTTTTAAGATGTTTGTCAATTCAAATTCAGATATACCTGTATCTGAATTTGAATTGCAACTCATTTTTTGAAAGTTGTTATTTTTATTTTTATGGATTTGATTAACGTGTAGTTGATTAATATTTAATTGCTTATTGTTGGCATTTTGAAAACCTTTTGTGAATTTTCTGTGCAGTTTCATGCAAACCATATTTGTTTATTTAGATTTTCAGATACATTATTGTATCTTAATTGATAATATGTGATTAATGTTTTTTTTTTCACTAGACGTGTTTTAAATTTTTTTCAAAATATGTTATGTCTGGTGCCACCTTTTGTGGGATTTAGTTACAATGTTTAATGAGGATATTAGTTAGTTAGAACTAATTTTTAAAATTATAAAAAGGGCAATCTTGTCATTGTCATTTTGGTGGTTAGAAAAAGTCAAATAGGGAACCAATAGGAGAGTGCCACATATTGGGGCTCACAAATGGGGCTTAATTTATGGGGCCCAGGTAGCAGCTCCCTTTTGAAAATCCATTTCTATCCCAAATTCTATATCTATCTATATATCTATATCTATACAACCTATAAAAGTATCAATCCATGAAAAATATTCACTCTCCAATTTTTAAAAATTCATTTCTATCCCAAATGACATTCTGTTTGACATATTTTTCCCTTTCAATGCTTGTAAATATACAACACCATATTCAAATTATATGATGTGTTAAAATTTATGCATTTGTGTGGGATGTATTAAAATTTATGTATTTATTACTATATACCTTTTCAAAGTAAAATATCCTAATTAAAAAAAAACTACAATATATAGATATAAATTAAATATAAATTAATATATGTTACCGAATTGTCTTAATGCATTATATATATGTATTACTTAAAGAAAATTAAAAATAGTATATTATGAACTTCTAATATAAGAGCTGGTTTGGCAAGGGAATAAGTGTTGAGATAATAAGTAATTATGAGGATAAGTGATCTAGTGGGGGACAACTTATCCCCATATGGTATAAAAAATAATTGGGATAAACTACATACACTTGTCCCGATTTTGAAATAAAAATTGGAATATTTTGTTCCACCTAAAGGCTGGGATAATATTTATCCCCACTTTTTATCTCAATTTTGACAAATGTAAATATGAACAAAAGTGATGGAATTTTTATCCCATAAAATTAGGACAATTGCATCTTATATTAAATTATTATATTATATAAAATGTATTTTATATTATTTGGCATATAATTGCATCTTAAAATTACTTCTTCACTGATATAGCAAATAATTCTTAACACAATTTTTAATCACGCTATGAATATGACTGTGATCGTAGATTATATAAACCGTGATCAAATTTGATTATTTAATCATGGTCTACTAAAATCGTGATAATAAAGTAGATTTAATCACGCTTTTTTATGCAACCGTGATAAAATGTTAACGTAAAAAATATAAAATTGGTTTTATGCAGTCAACTATCACGGTTTAACAGCTATTACCACGATTTAACGCAAACCGTGATCTTTAGCAGCTATTATCACGATTTAACGCTAACCGTGATCTTTAGTACAGTGAGCTATTACAATTTTTGTAGTAATGAATGAAAATGAGATTTACTTGGTAAAAATATCTAATGATTCTCTTGCGAGAATGAAATTACCACCTAAATTTTGTGTCGCTAAGAACATTTACCAACACAAAATTAGCATTTTGCAAGGAAAGTTACCTAGAAAAAGTCTCATTTGTTGTAGTAATAACATTGTATACAAAGTGAAAAAGTAATTCGGCATGTAGGTCACTTCCTAATTTGTAATAAACTAGTGATGATGGTTGATTAGACATATATATTGACATGTTTCCCTAACAATGGAGAGTCCTTTATAACAATGTATACTAAATATGATTGTGAATATAATTTCTTCTAACTATTGATATCAAATCAAATATTTTCTCATTATTTTAAATTTTCTTTTATGACAGATAAATTTTTCCTCTTTTTTATTTGCAACTTCTAATATCAACAAACGTAACGATTTATATAATTGTGATGTGTGAGTGGTAAAGTGCAAAGTTGGGTGTGTTGACACGAGAATCAAATGGTTTACCTAATTGTACCCCCAAATCCAAATTTTTGTTTCTCTTTTTAACACTTTCTGTAAAGTTTTTATATAGCAATACAAAATTGATTACCAATTAAAAAAAAGAATCAAATGGTACTCATAATAGTATTTTCAGTATATAGAATAAATGGACATGAAGAATACATAACAATTATTCTTGCATGAGAGTAGATCGAGATATTCCAGAGTTTATTCTTCTGAAAAGAGCTCAAATGGGAACTGGATCAACCACCAACATGGCTATCTTATCTTTCATCTCTCCGGCCGGGTGATTGTACGAATCATAGTTGTTGTATATGACTTGCATCATGCATGCGAGTCTATGAGCCGGCCCAAGCACCGCCGCAACCGGAAATGTCGACGCATTGAGAAGCTCTTCATTGATGTTCTTCCAGGCATTGTTGATCATTTTCCGGAACTCCGAGAGCGCCGCCTCCACCGAGATGCCCCTCTCCGACATGTAGCACTCGACAGTCGAAATCATTTCCCTTTCCTCCTGTATTACATCATGTCACCAACACAAAAGATGTTATAC
Source organism: Acorus calamus (assembly GCA_030737845.1). Lineage (NCBI taxonomy): Eukaryota > Viridiplantae > Streptophyta > Magnoliopsida > Acorales > Acoraceae > Acorus > Acorus calamus. The sequence continues at coordinate 24,186,330 of CM060865.1, read as the reverse complement.
AACTTGTGAAACTAGCTAATTTTGTGAATACAATGTGATTTGTGATTTTACCTTATCTTGGTTTAGGTCATGGATGTCGTCCAACAAACGGCAGACGGTCGCAGAAGAGAGGGTGATTCGCGGTACACTGATCACCCAATCGAAGGCATCCTTCGTGACGTTGTCTTCGGCCACCGCTCCGACCAAAGAAACACAATGGAGTGAAGGATAGCCACAAGTCTGCAGTGAGACCTTCAAGTGTTCCTTGAATGAAGGAACATATTTCTGGAATCCCCATGTGGCTTCTTGTAGATATGCTCCTGATAAACGTTTCACCTGTGATTGTAATTTAAGAAAATTCAAATAAGTTAGTTGTTCTATTGTTAGAGAGGGATGTATCTAGTGATCAAGCCTAGATCCTATCAAGAGTGATCAATATCTGATAAAAGATCGATCTAACGTACTTAGCACATGCACAAAAATTGTGATTTTATTTTTTGTTGGTAAGACTGAACAAATCTGATGGGATTCATCATGACTGTTTTATCTCTCTTTTAATGACTACCCAAAAGCATACCACTTCCTTGAGATAACCCATGCGGTAGGAGTTCCCTTCCACTAGCAGCTCTTCCTCAATCTCTTTGTATGTGCCTTCCAATGCATGAATAAAGACTTGCATGTACTCTGGTATCTGTTTCATGCCTTCCATATCCCTCCTAAAAAAACATGAAAACCAATCTAAGAATAAACATTAACATATTGAGATTACTGAGTTTATCATCAAACATCAGACCTTTGGATCACATTGTTGAATGGAATGAGTTCCTCTAGTGTGCCATGCACATCATATATGTCATCCATCAGTGAAAACAAGACTATCACCTTTGTGAACACTCTCCTGGATCGAGACTGATGCGGTTCATGGCACGGCCCCAACGACCAAAAATAGCACTCCACCAATCTATCCCGGGCGAAACTTAGCTTCTTTATTAGTCCCAAGTCCTTCCACCATCTACAACATGAGAAACCACCACAGAAGTTGGTCTATGATCATATATTGTACATGAGAAAGGAAATTAAGCTATTTTCAAATTCAGAACTACTTTTGAGTAACCACCAATAAAAATAATATGAGATTTCTATTTACAAATTGCGTACTTACAATCATGTTGTTATAATAGCTTATAATTACTTTACTATAACTATAGTTATTCCATTTTCTCCGCAGTGTGATCTGAGTTACTCCTGCTCATTGGTTAAGATTTTATAAACACACACAAAAAAAAAAAAACTATGATTGTGTGCTTACACTGAGAGATCCTTGAGTTCCTTTTGTAGTAACCACTGCACCCGGTTGTAATCCAACTTTGCAAGCTCCAACAGTTCGTCGCATCGTTTTTCATCTCTCTCGTATACGTCGATGTATTGCCTTGCTTGAATCCTTTCCATCCCCCTTCGCAAGGGGATATCCAATGCTCTCCCTATGTCCATGCCAAAGAATCACTTACCTTACTCATAATCAACCTTAGATGGTACCCCGCGAAAGCTATGGCTTCATCTAGTACATCTTCTCCGGGCAAACCAAGATGACCTGCCTCATATAGGCTCAACAATCCTCTTGCATCACTGCTCAAGCTCTCCCTGAATTTCCCGTTCTCGTTCATGAACTTGTTAAAGCCATCTATCATAAAATCGAATACGATCAATTGAGGTTTAATTTGCAAGAGTATATATGTATTATATAGATCACAATCAATGTCTCACCAGTTGGTGTATTGTACCCATGTTGCCTAAGTAGGCGAAACCGGAGGGTGAATGCATGAAGATCATCAATGACACAATATTCATCATTGATTTGTTTCAGTGACAGATTGATCTGTTCTTGAAAGTGGTAGCCCAGACCAAGGCGCTGGATTGCATCAATGAGGCTCAATTTTTGGAGTGGTTCATTCACATGTTGCACAATCTTCTTGACTTCTGTCTTCAGTTCTTCCACTCTTTCTTTGATTGATGAATCATCCTTCTGCATGATCGACATCTCTTGTTAGCTCTCTCTTTTTCCATTTTTTATTTTGTTTGGGTTGCCTAAGTTTGACAAGGGCCGGTGTATATATCTTACAAAATTCAATCGAGATATTCATTCCATCAAGTATACAAAGGTATATATGGTAGGGACCGCGAAACTTTGGAATTTAAAAATTATGCATGGAAATGTCCATCACTTGTTTTAGAGGAAAACATTTTCTGTGGGTAAGATCTCCAGACCTGGTAAAGATCTTCCTAACATTTTTATTACCAAATGATATATTCAGCTTTATATCATGAATATGATAGTTACTTCACTACTACCAAATGATGACTTAAAACATCTGATGGCAGTAAATGATCACTAAACTCGCAACACTAGCCACCATGGAACAATTACAAACTTTTGGTGATGGCTTTTGGGTCTAAAATGATCAAAATTGATCTTTATTACTAGAGTTCATATGCTCTTATACATTCAGTTAATGATCCGAGTATAAGCAGCATAGAAATTAATTACCATGGGGAGCGAGATGAAGAAGTCACCCCAGCAACTCGATGAGTAGTTTCCTGTTTTGCGAACGATCGCCTCATCTTTTCCTTTGGAAGGGTCTCGGATGATTGAAGCCATCTCACTATATAGCTCCCAAAATGCAAGTTACTTTTGCTTTGGTGTGGTGAATGGTTTCAAAAACGGGTCTTCCTTTTATAAGCATTCTGTGGAATTTGTGACATCTAGCTAAATTAATTTTACAATTAGTAGGCATTTTTAATGAGGGGACCATCACATCGAGCTTTTTTTTTTGGCACGGATTTTTTCACATTTTTAATGAGGGGATCTGAATTTTAGTTGGTGAATGTGACTGAGTGTATCATTTTTCACAAACTTATGATGTAGCATTATCGGTACCATTCATTCAACAACTTCAGAGGGGTGGGTTCCTCTTAAAAAACATAAGTTTCTATGTTTTTAAGGGGGTGGGTTGAGTATCCAATGGGATGACAATAAAGGCCCCCTTTTTCATTTCCTTTGATTTATTCATTTCCCCACTTGTCATCTTAATTCATAGTACTACTGTTTGTTGTGTTTATTGCTTTTTTTTTTATTATAAAAAGCTCAGGTTTAGAATTTTTATTATGGTCTCTACAAGGGGATCATGTTAGGTCCACCGCGTTCGTGACCGTTAGATCTTATCATTTCAACATAATATTTTCTTTTACATAAAATATTAGAACTCATTATGTGTGATTACTATTTAAATAAAGAATTTAATGATAAAATATCTCAATCACAATAACTATTGATATGTGTATCGTGATCAGAGAAAATCTAATAGTCATGAATGCGTTGGACAATCATATTGTCCAACTAGTTCCCCTATAAGGATAGTAGCTAAGAAAACCTTCACATGGGAAATCACTACCTACATTCTCTTGAAAATAATTATATTTTTTTCCTTCTTATTTGAAGCTAAATTTTTTTTTCCAACTTGAAGTCCTATTAAATTTATCAATAAATCACATACGGATCTCACACCCATATTTAAAATTTTTCCACAATGAAACTATTCTTGAATTGAGATGTCTAAATATGCACACTATTCTGAAGAGCGTGATATGTATATATATACACATTCCTTATTAAGGTATACGCGTCGATAAAGAAAACATATTAACTCATTTGAAACATATATTTCACTGGACTATTTGATTTATTTATTAACCCATATACCTCGATAAGTGACGTATATATGTGGTTCGCACCTAATCTATATATATATATATTTTGAAGAAAAGGATTGACCATTTATAAAAAAAAAAAAAAGAGTTACAACAAGTATGAATGGACAAACATAAAGTAAAAAGTTAAAAGAGGCAAGATGGAAGTTGACAAAAGATTTGCAAACCTTCCAGGACCTTCCATACAACATAAAGAGAGCTCTAGGACTTCTCCTTCACCTATCTATCACCACCCTTCTCCGCCCACCGGTCACGTCCTCGGTCCTCCTACGCCCTTCGTTGTTCTCCGTCCACATACTTTTGGAGCTTTTTGTCTGGCATTCAAATTTACCTAGCTAGTTGTACAATTATTGTGCTCGCATTCTTCCAGACAGGTTTTTGGATCTTTTTGTCCGACAATTATTTGTTAGAAATTTCATTCAGGTGGCCTACATATATAACATTATTAGGAAATAATGTTGAATGTCAAATAAAGAATGAGGAGTGTTAATTATATCTATTCAATTGTAATTTAATTTGAATAAGATTGAATAACACATCTATCATGCACGTTCAATTACACGTGTATTAAGTGAGTACAAATTCAATTTTTATGTTTAGAAACCTATTCAGAACTAATTTGTAATTCCAATCATTATGATGGACAAAGATGAATTTGGATTGCCTATATAAATGGTTAGAGTCCACACTCAAAGAGAGAGAGACTTGGAGATGGAAGACCTACTATCAAATACTTAACGCAATGGTGACCGATACGCATATTCTTCTATTTTCTTCATCGAATCCAAATGAGATCTAAGGTTTAGGAGTTTTATTAAAATCCCAACATTATCTATCTCGATCCCAAATGAGGCCAAAATCATGTTATGATCGAACACTCTGCCCATCATAGACCTATTCAACTCTTGAACTACCTCATTGCACATGCCCCAACAACTACAAAGACAATCACAATCTGTGTCCTCAAGCAAAACTCGGCCACTCATTTAATTTCTCACCATGAAAATGTGAACTACCTGAGCTTGGATCCATGATGTGTGCATTGATTGTGACACTCCACCTATAAAAATGAGAATCCTCGAATTCTTGGCATATTTGTAAGTATTTTTCTGGATCAAATTTTTTCATTTAAATTCCTTTTCATTCTTATGATTATTTCTCGATATCTCTGACAAATTCAAACATTTTTTGACAAACATGATGTTATCCTCATTTATCATGTTTTTTTCATTAAATTCCCTTTGTTTCCACCGCTCCAGAACCACTACTTCTTACAAGTGGAGCCGCTTTTAGGAAAACAAAGATTTACTATTTTTTGTGACAATAAAGTAAAACTTTTACTAAAAAACTTGAGTACAAACTGCCCTATAATTAAGTACTGACTCCACCTCAATTCATAGCCTCACATGTAATCTTATACATTTGATATTTGTGTAATAAGATTTATAGAATACAGTAATTATATATATATATACATCATTAGATAAAATTAACTGTATATTTTAAAATAACGTATGGGACAACAAATGTGACCATAAACCAAGGGTTGGGGGTGTGTAGCTAACATTTCCCCGGCCGCCTCGATTAAAAAAAAAAAAAAAAAACATTCACTGAGATCGTCCCTAGCAGCTGACACACGAGCACAAGCAGAAGCACATGGGTTCCTTTTGGGGTGCCCACTCCTTTTGGAGTGTTTTTCTCTTTTATTCAACACAATCACATTAACACACACATGCTATAATTTGGTTACAAACGGGGGTGAACAATTTTTCAAAGGAAAAAAATGCCAAGATCTTTTTTTAATATTATTTTGATTGAATTTTTTTTCTTTCTTCGTGCATGTTTGAAAACACGGTTTGAAAATCAGATTTTAGCTTTTACAGCTTTATGCACACCTTTTGAAAGTGTAGTGATGATGATTTGATGGTGTAATAATGATGGCTGCTTTATAAAACACAGATTTTGAGGTGCAGTTTAGAGATAAAATCTAGTAATGCTGATGTATTTAAGTTGACCTGTTTGATAACATCTTTTACTTTTAACTTTTAAATGATAATGTATTTGATTTGATGTGACTTTAAAAGCTAAAAACTGCTTTTATTCTTTATTGCCAAACATTTCAATCACTACATCTTTGTTTATAACCCTATATGTCATTCGCCTGGGTATTTTATTTTATTTTAAATGATATAATCATCTAATATTGTATATTCTTAAAAGATAAAAATATATACCTCAACGAGTTCTATAAATTTATTTTAAATTTTTTTTTTTGAAAAATAAAACCCTATGAATGGATGTAAATAATATAAAAACTTTGTGAAATAAATATATGGGAGATGTAGATGTTTAGTATCTTTTTTTTAGAAGATCGGAATCATTTCATATTGTAGCAATTTTTTTATTACTATTTTTTGTAAGTTTATGTGCTTTGAAATAAATTGATATATATATATTTATATTAATAATTTATCGGGCGTACTTCTGTACTGTTTGTTTCAAGTGAAAGTTTTATGGATCTAACCAATAAAAACTATAATAATTTCAAGTTTTGTATAGTTTTTTAGGTATAGATATATAGTAGCTCAGCTTTTGAAGTGGACGTAATTTAAAAATAAGTTACCTATAAATGTTTTCATCAAATATACATATTTATAATATAATTATTTAGTTAGCCATGCATACATGGGCTTAGAGAATCTCTATATGTTTGGCATCAATGATATATATGCTACACAATCACACATGACTTAAACCATCGGTTAGATACTACAATATTTTGAATTACCTAGATATATATTAATGGTTGCATAGATAGAAGGATGTAGTTAAATATATATGAATTTTCAAACAGTTGGTGGTCCATAATTAAGTATGAGTTGCTTACATACGAAATAAGCGTTGTTCAGTTACCCCACTAACTTACATAGTAATTGATATTAGTTACAAACAAAAACATTGAAATTTGCTCTTTGTTTTAGACAATGTCCCAAGTAGATATAATTTTAAAATAAGTTACATATAATTTAAAAATAAGTTACACAATGTATTATGATACTTAACAATTTAGTAAACCACAGTTACTTATTTGGACACAATTTTTCTCTGTTTGGCTCCAATATGCTACATATCCATAATTTTAAAAAAAATTTGAACACTAGATACATACTGCCATATTATGAATTACATAAATATATATTAATAGTTGCTCACATAAGAGAAGTTGGTTACATACATAAGAATATTCAAACCTCAAGTGTTTCATAATTTAAACATGAGTTGCTTAGAAACATAAACTGTTCAACTACTATACTAACTTATATAATAATTGTATTTAAATACATACAATCTGTAAAATTTGCCTAAAAATTAATTATATTTTGTTCATCTAATAATAATAATTTTTATGTTAATTAATTATAATTATTTTCTCCAAGTTTAAAATATGCATATGGACGTCTAGTCTTTCAACCATGTCTCCTTAGGACTTTACTTTAGGCCGGCTAGCCCGAACGAGTCCAGTTCGGGTTTTTCCCATGGACCTGGCCCCAAATTGAAACCTGAGCTAGACCCAACCCAACTCCCCATGATCAGATCCGAGCTGGGTGGGCCGTGTTTTTGGGGATTCGGACCAAATGAAGACCCTTGTTAAGGACCATAGTCAGCCCACGTGGTCTAGGTTAGAATTGCTTCAAGTATGGCTGCTGAGTGAGAGTGAAGGGGACATCACCTTAATTACAAGCAAAGGGAGTAGTGTCCATAAACATCTCAAATTAGAGGTGTTGGGTCCATTCTTCATCACACATATGAATATGACAAGAATTTTGTCATGCATTTTACTTAATTTTGTTATGGATGTTTCCGCGTGCATTTTAATTTTAATTATAGAAGAATTTTGACCATAATCTTAATTTTACTTAAGCAGCCGCAATTATTTCGGATCGCAAGATTTCTTGATGTTTATCACATGCATGATAAACGCAAGATTTGTTTTTGAGATAATTAAATATTAAACGTACCATTATTGTTTACATATTTACATAAGAGTCTTGCTACACATGCTCCAATTCATAGGCCCACTCATAAGCCCCAATAGGTGTTATCCTATCATTGGATGACTGATTGACTTTGACAAAAGGGTATAATAGCAAGTTACAAAAGTACCATTGTTTAAATATACACGTTTGAACACTGAAACCCCTCGTTTTTTGGGCGTTCTTCGTCTTCCGTCCCTCTTGCGGGGTATCAATTAATATAAAAAAATCAATTGGTTTCCACATATTTAACGCAACAATTCATACATTTTCATCATTCTCTTTTTTTCGTCTAAAAATTTGAAGAACATCAAGCATTTTTGGGGGATTCAATTTCAACCCGATTCAAAGAGTTTCTTCACCAGATTGAATGCCCAATTACAAAAAAATGGGTAAGCGATTATTTTTTTTCCAATTTGTTGAATCAGATATGTTGTATTTCTGATTTATTAAAGGTTCTCTATTCTATTGAATGTCAAATTGCAAAAAATGGGTAACAGATTACATTTTTCTCAATTTTTCAAATCACACATTTTGTATTACTGATTTTCGTAATGCAATCCTATGAAATATTTTTTTGTCATTTTATTAACAAATGTAACTGATTCAATCAAATGTTTTTATGATTTGTGAGTAGTTTCTGATGTACATTGTAACTCACTATTGTTATATTTCGTAATGCAATCCTATTAAACAATTTTTTTTCAAATCTTAAATTTATTTTGGTACTATATATGATTTGAATGACATGTTAAAGATTTTATTTACAAATGTAACTGCTCTGTCAAATGTTTTTATGATTAGTGAGTAGTACATGATGTACAATGTAACTCACTATTGTTAAATGTAACTGAGTATGCATATCTGTTCTTTTCAGTTTTTGATTTGATATGTAATTTAGCATGATAAAAATCCATTGTTTGATAAATGTAACTGGCTTTTTACACCATGAATTTACTCCTTTTTTAATGTAACTGACAAAGTCAAAAGATGCATTCAATGATATGGCATAGAGTTGAATGTTAAGCTTTGTGACTGGTTTCAGTGTGTATGTTTTCTTTGTGTAGGACCAAAGAAAATAGAAAAACCGTTAGAGAGAAGGGGAAAGAACTATTACCCACAATTCAGATCATCTTTGCACAGGGTATTTGAAACATTTTCCAAGCTCACAGTTAAGGATAGGCATTTGGAGATGCTTAGAAAAACTCCGTTTTGGAATATGTTTGAGTGTTTATTGGATAAGTCATATGACTTCAACAAAACAAAAAAGAATGATGATGATATCCTTTGGATAATAAAATCATATGACCCGAAAAACAAGTCCTTCATGATTGGTGGCAAACCTCTCAAAATCACTTCGGATGAGATTGATATTATATTCGGCATACAATCTGGAAAAAAAGAAGTGAAAGGTAAATTACCTATCAAAATTTATTTGATATCAATGAAAATGTAACTAGTTTATCAAAATGTAACTGATTTTTGTGTTTTAATTTCTGCTGACAGTGAACTATGAAACAAAACCTGACACACCATTCATTAAAAGGAGGTTTGCATTGATAAGTAGACCTAATGCTTCATATATAAAAGAATAGTTGCTAAAGACATTGGATGGCAATACTGACCAAGATTTCAAAGATTTTGCTAAATTATGCTGTCTATACCTGTTTGTGTGCCTCTTTTACACAAACAGACATACTCTTGGGTGGGCAAGCTTCCAATATGTGGATGATATAAAAGGAATGAAAGAATACGCATGGTCTACCTCAATTTTGGATACACTGATGAAATCAGTCCATCAAAAATGTAAAAACCAACCTACAAGCATAACAGGTTGTGATGGGAGGAGGAGTGGAGAAGGAGGAGTGGCGGTGGGTGGAGAATATTGAAAGGATGGGTTTTGCGAGGGTTTTTTTATTGGGTTGAGCAGATGGTGAAGAAGAGTTGTTTCATTTTTTTTGTTTGGTTGGATTTTTATGAACTCTCAATGAAATCTATATATTGAAAAAAAAAATATATTTCCTATATATAGATTTCAAATAATGTAACTAAATATAGAACAATGTACAAATGTAAATGAGTTTTTGAATTGTATATACATCTGTATTTCATATAATGTAACTGGATCTGATATTATGTATTTGAATTTTAATGTAACTGAATTTGAAGAAGAAGCAATCATTTGGTTTCACTGCATTTCAAGTATCATTGAATTTTAAATGTAACTGAATTTTCATATTATATGTGTCTGCATTTCATAGAATGTAACTGAATCTACCACCAATGCAACTACGCAATATATAATAAAGTTATCACATTAGAAATTAATCAATCAATGAGTAAAAATAGATATAATAACATCACTATAGCATTAAAATTATTATTTGATTGCTGCAAATAAATGTAACTAGATTACTATTTAAGCAAATTTAACTGAATTGGAGGTCGGAAGAGGTGGAATCCGGAAGAGGGCTCGAAAAGTAATCAAACCACCTCTCATATGATAGAGGGCGCGAGAGGAATCCAATGGTGGTGATGCTGGTCACCGGAGATGAATAGACTAGCCGAAATGAAATTTTGAAATGCCGGATTGCTTAAGAGGGCATAAAAGGAAGGGTAAGGATAGACCCACTACCCGAGTTGATCTTTCCCACTACCCAATATTATCAAAATGCCATTATTTATGTATTTTTTTGTTTTCCTTTCCCACTACCCAGTTCGACAGGGTCCAGTCGAAGTATTCTTTACTGGGACGACAGAGGTCTGTCGAACTGTCTGAATAAGTGTCGACAGAGGCCCAGTCGAAGTGTGTTTCATGAGGACGACAGAGATCCGTCGATCTATCTGAGCAAGTGTCAGACATGGATGTGTCGAACCCTTCAAAACAACAACTTTCTTCTAAGAATCAATTATTTAAGTCCTTGTAAAAACAAAAATGTCATTTAAGTTATTTAAGTCTTTTTGAAAATCATTCACATATATATATATTTAAGTATAAGAAACAAAAATATCAAATAAAGAATTATTTGAACCAAATAAACAGTAAACATTTCATATAGAAAAAAAACCATTATTTTCTTTTCTAAACAAGTTGAGTTTATTTAGAAAAGACTCCACTTATTTACAAAAGAAAATAATGTTTTTTGTCTATATGAAATGTTTACTGTTTATTTGATTCAAATAACTATTTGTTTGATATTTTTGTTTCTTATATATATATATATATATATATATATATATATGATTTTCAAAATGACTTAAATAACTTAAATGACATTTTTGTTTTTCATAAGGACTTAAATGATTGTATAATTGATTGATTCTTAGAAAAAAGTTGTTGTTTTGAAGGGTTCGACACATCCATGTCGACACTTGCTCAGACAGATCGAGGGGTCTCTGTCGTCCTAGTGAAACACAGTTCGACTGGGCCCCTTTATTCAGACAGTTCGACGGGCCTCTGTCGTCCCAGTGAAGAACACTTCGACTAGACGCTGTCGAACTGGTAGTGGGAAAGGGAGATGAAAAAATAAAATAAATAATGGCATTTTCATAATTTTGGGTAGTGGGAAATAGTAACTCGGGTAGTGGGAATAGTTTTGCCCTAAAAGGAATTCTATGTATGCCATGTCATAGGGCCTATATGGGGCCTATGAAATTGAGGCTTGTCAATCATTTTCCTTTACATAATTTAGAGTGACGTGCATACTCCCTCAGTAAGGAAAGAGAGTAGCATCTATAATTCTGTACTCTCTCCCCCCCCCCCCCCTCTCTCTCTCTCTCTCTTGTGTGTTGATTCACCCATTTCCATTTGCAATGATAATCTAATTATAGAAGAATTTTGTCCATAATCTTAATTTTACTTAAGCAACCGCAATTTATTACCTAATGATATTTATGTACCATTAATTTATTGTTTCCTTAATCAAATTTTGTCGTCCATAATCTTAATTTTACTTAAGAGCACAATCGCCATTTATTATATAATGATATTCGGAACGCATGGTTTCTTGATGTTTACTTTAGAGTTACGTGGTGCCTATAGCTCGCATGCATGCATACTCCCTTAGTAAGGAAAGGTAGTAGTGTCTATAAATACCTCACACACCCCCACCCTAATGAAAGCCATTAAACCCATTGAAACTGATCTCTTCACATCACTAAAAGAAGACTTAGCTTCATGGCTAGCTCTCATCATCCAATCCCCTCCAAAGGGAAACATGAGATGGTCGTTCGCAAATCAGGAGATTATGCCCCAAGCTACATAGGGATTTTCGAACACTTGTTCAGGCTCTTTCATTGTCCAAGAAATTAAAATAGTAACTTGTTTTTTTTTGTGTAATTTTTAACACGCCAGTTTTTTTTTTTTTAACACAGATCCATTTCTCAGTGAGTTTAGAAGGCTTTACTATATATATATATATATATAACACTCTACTATATGGGAAGTGATTCGGTGCGGAAATGCGGTCGTGCGGGAAGCGATCACGGGCCGTCGATCACGGGTCCATCGCATCGGATGGTCGGGGGCGATTCATCTCGACCGTTGGATGCGATGGACCCGCGATCGAACGATCGAAGTCGTTTCCCGCATTCCCGCACTGAATCACTCGACTATATATATATATATATATATATATATATATATATATATATATATATATATATATATATATATATATATGCCGACGATTAGGTGCGGTGTGCGGTCGGTGCGGTGCGCGACGTGGGCCGTCCGATCGCGGGTCCATCGCATCCAACGGTCGACGTGAATCGCACCCGACCGTCCGATGCGATGGACCCGTGATCGACGGCCCGTGATCGCGCACCGCACCGACCGCACACCGCACGTAATCGGTTCCCTATATATATATATATATATATATATATATATATATATATATATATATATATATATATATATATATATATATATATATATGGAACCGATTAGGTGCGGCGAACGGCGGGTGCGGCAGCGATCACGGGCCGTCGATCACGGGTCCATCGCATCGGACGGTCGGATGCGATTCACGTCGACCGTTGGATGCGATGGACTAGCGATCGAACGGCCCACGTCGCGGCCGCACCTAATCGCCGGCGTGTGTATATATATATATATATATATATATATATATATATATATATATATATATATATATATATATATATATATGAAAATGATTGCGTGCGGCGAACGGCAGGTGCGGCCGCGACGTGGGCCGTTCGATCGCGGGTCCATCGCATCCAACGGTCGAGATGAATCGCCCCCGACCGTCCGATGCGATGGACCCGTGATCGACGGTCCGTGATCGCTGCCGCACCCGCCGTTCGCCGCACGCAATCACGTCCCTATATATATATATATATATATATATATATATGGTCGCGATTACGTGCGGTATGCGGTCGGTGCGGTTTACGACGTGGGTCGTCCGATCGCGGGTCCATCGCATCCAACGGTCGACGTGAATCGCACCCGACCGTCCGATGCGATGGACCCGTGATCGACGGCCCGTGATCGCGCACCGCACCGACCGTAAACCGCACCTAATCGGCTCCCTATATATATATATATATATATATATATATATATATATATATATATATATATATATATAGGTCGATGATAATATGCGGGACGTGCGGTCGTGCGGGAACGACGTCGTTCGTCCGATCGCGGGTCCATCGCATCCAACGGTCGAGATGAATCGCCCCCGACCGTCCGATGCGATGGACCCGCGATGGACCCGTGATCGACGGCCCGTGGTCGTTCGCGCACGACCGCACGTCCCGCACCGTATCATTTCCCTATATATATATATATATATATATATATATATATATATATATATATATATATATATATATATATATATATAGACTCGTGATTGCGTGCGGTCGGTGCGGATTCGACGTGCGTCGTCCAATCGCGGGTCCATCGCATCGGACGGTCGGGTGCGATTCACGTCGACCGTTGGATGCGATGGACCCGCGATCGGACGACGCACGTCGAATCCGCACGACCGCACCGACCGCACACTATCACTCGACTATATATATATAGGGCCGATATCGTGCGGTCGGCCGCACCGTGCGGCATCGACTACGGGCCGTCGATCACGGGTCCATCGCATCGGACGGTCGGGTGCGATTCACGTCGACCGTTGGATGCGATGAACCCGCGATCGGACGAACGAGGTCGATGCCGCACCGTGCGGTCGGTCGCATATTATCATTCGCATATATATATATATATATATATATATATATATATATATATATATATATATATATATATATATATATATATATATATAGAGGAGCGATTAGGTGCGGCGGCCGCACGGTGCGGCGTCGACCACGGGCCGTCGATCACGGGTCCATTGCATCGGACGGTCGGGTGCGATTCACGTCGACCGTTGGATGCGATGGACCCGCGATCGGACGGCTGCCGCACGGTGCGGCCGCCGCACCTCATCGCGGTCGTATATATATATATATATATATATAGGGATCCGATTACGTGCGGTGTGCGGTCGGTGCGGTGCGCGATCACGGGCCGTCGATCACGGGTCCATCACATCGGACGGTCGAGTGCGATTCACGTCGACCGTTGGATGCGATGGACCCGCGATCGAACGGCCCACGTCGTAAACCGCACCGACCGCACACCGCACGTAATCACGACTATATATATATATATATATATATATATATATATATATATAGGGACGTGATTGCGTGCGGCGAACGGCAGGTGCGGCAGCGATCACGGGCCGTCGATCACGGGTCCATCGCATCGGACGGTCGGGGGCGATTCATCTCGACCGTTGGATGCGATGGACCCGCGATCGAACGGCCCACGTCGCGGCCGCACCTGCCGTTCGCCGCACGCAATCATTTTCATATATATATATATATATATATATATATATATATATATATATATATATATATATATATATATATATATATATATATATATATATATACGCGAGCGATTCAATGCGGGAATGCGGGAAACGACGTCGATCGTTCGATCGCGGGTCCATCGCATCCAACGGTCGAGATGAATCGCACCCGACCGTCCGATGCGATGGACCCGTGATCGACGGCCCGTGATCGCTTCCCGCACGACCGCATTCCCGCACTGAATCGGCTCCCTATATATATATATATATATAGTCGAGTGATTTAGTGCGGTTTTATATTTCAAAACCATATATGATAGAATTTAACAAATCTGGGGAAAAAATTGATTTGAAACAAATGTGGAAAAAAAAACCAATCAAAACCCTAGATTTGAAACCCAATAAAAAAAAGATCAAAACCCAATAAAAAATGTGGGGAACAAAACCCAATAAAAACCCTAGATTTTGTAGAACCCTAGATTTTGTAAAAAATGTGGGAAAAAAACAAATGTGAGAAAAAAACCCCAATAAAACCCTAGATTTGAAACAAATCTTGTAACTCTAAACCTTGGCCTGAAAAAAAAACAGATAAACACCTATTGTAAAACAAAAAACTAGATCTGAGAGCAAATCAGACAAAAATCCAAGTGGATCAAACAAAAAATGAAAAAAAAAAACTTACAGGGGAGGAGGTGGGCTCGCGGGGAAGGGTCGATGGAGACGAGGGAGGCCACAGGGGGTGGTCGATGGAGATGAGAGGGCAACGACAGAGAGTTTTTCATATGAAATTTACAGAGAGGGGAGAGAGACGGAGAGGGATGAGACGAGAGGAGAGAGAGACAGAGGGATCTCATTTTTTTTCGATTTCTTTGGGTCACCGAGTGCATCCGGTTTGATGTTTTTTTTTTGTGGATTTCATCTCCACCGTCAGATAGCGTGGACCCAGATTAGACGACTCAGATCTAATCCGCATTTGCCTCACCGTCGCACTCAATCAATTCTCTCTCTCTCTCTCTCTCTCTCTCTCTCTATATATATATATATATATACACGAATGATAATATGCGGCGGGCCGCACGGGGCGGACGCGACGTCGTTTGTCCGATCGCGGGTCTATCTCATCCAACGGTCGACGTGATTCGCACCCGACCGTCTGATGCGATGGACCCGTGATCGACGGCCCGTGGTCGATGCCGCACGGTGTGACCGACCGCACGATATCACTCCTCTATATATATATATATATATATATATATATAATCGCCCTACTTTGGACTTCGGGATATATATGAATTTATTTGGATACATGTTACATTTTTTTATCTGTTAAAAAATGAATTCTCATATTCATATAAATATATCTAGCCTTTTAGACAAAAAATGTAGGATTTTAGAGAAGCGATTTTCAGTGCTAGATGTTAATATATATTTTCATTCCTCACCACTTAATTAATCTCATATTACATAATTGATTTTAGGGAATTTTATATTTATACCCCTGAAAAATATGGTATTTTGCGTTATATCCTCCTTAAAAAGTTAATTGCATCTATATATCTGTAAAATTCTTTTTCGTTGCATCTGTGCCCTTAAGGTTAAGTGCAGTCTGTGAAATATACCCGGAATATTCCATTAACGACGTTAAATGTCTTGTGAAATGTCTAAAATACCCTTATGACCGTTGAGGCTTAAAAAATTTACACATTTGCCTTTGGTTCACCTGATGCCCGATTAAACCCCTTCTTCAACCTCCATTGATGTTGAACTTCTTTTTTCTTTCTCTTGTTCTTCAATGTCAACAGTACTTAACCTTGGTGTAGGGTGAATGAGCAGAAGAACTCGTAGAAAGTTTATGCCTTTTTAACATATATAGCCTTCTGAATTGAGGACCAGGTGTTGGGTCGATTGTCTATCACATGTATATGAACGTGACACAAACCATTGTTTCAGCAATAGTTCTTTGCATACTCCAATGTGCATATTAGTTTTGAGCTTTGGTACACTTACCCCCTGTTTGGAACGGGGATATATTTTATTCTAAGGTATACATTTATCTAATCATAAGTGGGTATAAATAAGGATAAAGTGATTTTGTGTTTGGTTGTGTTTTGAATTATTCTCATTAATAAACGTAATAATAAATGTTTTGTTGTTTGGGTAAAATGTGAATAAAGTATGGATAAAGATTTATAAAAGGTAAAAAAATAATGATAGTTGATTTGACAGATGATTTATAAGAGGTGATGACAATTGATTTGACAGTGGGCCAACATATTCTTTGGATGGAATAACCTAGGATAACTTTAATTCTAGGCCCTCATTTGGATGCCGGATAAACCTCGGATAATCCCGGATAAAACTTGGATGCCGTTTGAAAAACCCGGATAAACCCAGATAAAGTGTGCCAAAATAAACGGGTATAAAATGGTATATGGATTCCAATCAACCCCTAGAATAAAATTTATCATAGGTTATTCCACCCAAAGAATAAGTGCGTCCACTGTCAAATCAACTGTCATCACCTCTTATAAATCACCTGTCAAATCAACTATCATTACTTTTTTATCTTTTTTAAATCCTTATCCATACTTTATTCATATTTTACCCAAACAACAAAACATTTATTCTTACGATTCTCAATGAGAATAATTCAAAACATAACCAAACACAAAATCTTTATCCTTATTTATACTCACTTATGCTTGCATAAATAAATACCCAAGAATAAATCTTATTCTCTATCCAAACGGAGGCTAAGGGTTGATTGGAATCCATATACTACTTTATCAATGTTTATTTTGGCATACTTTATTAGGGGTTATCCGGGGTAAATAAACACTTCGCATGATTATCCAGGCTTATTCAGGGTCTTATAACAGAAACAAACGGGGGCTACGGTCTGTTTGGGAGTATAACGCAGTATTTAAAGGGGGATAGGGGCATCTGCGCGATGTAGGCCTCCCCAACGTGATGCCCCCCTTGTTTGGCTTGTTATTCGAGTGGCATACTTTATTGGTTGTGGCTATAGGTAAGATCATAATCTATGACCCGTAGGCTATGAGCCTTTAAATAAATACGTCTATATCTATTTCTATACCATCTATAAAAACATGGCTGCTAAGTGAAGGGGACATCACATTAATAATTACAAGCAAAGGGAATAGTGTCCATATATATCTCACACAACCCCACCCAGCCACCCTAATGAAAGTCATCCAATCCATTGAAACTGATCTCTTCACATCACTAAATTTAAAGAAGACTTGGCTTCCATGGCTCTCACCCTTCAAGTGTTTATACATCATGTACTTATGCCAGTTCGGGTGGCCCCTTTTTATATTGAAAGTTTTATAAAAAGTAAAAAAATAATTTGATATACAGGTCACTCCCAAATTTATAGAGATATATATGAATCTTAAAGAGGGACTTGAAATATATATTAACTTGTTCCCCAATAATGGTGGTTCATTTATGATTACATCTATATCTATATCTATATCTATATCTATACCATCTATAAAAGTATCAATCCATGAAAAACATTCACTTGACACATTTATCCTTCTCAATTTTTGAAAATCCATTCCTATCCCAAATTCTATATCTATCTATATATCTATATCTATACAACCTATAAAAGTATCAATCAATGAAAAACACTCACTTGACACATTTACACTCTCCAATTTTTAAAAATCCATTCCTATCCCAAATATCATTCTGTATAACATATTTTACCCTTTCAATGCTTGTAAATATACGACACTATATTCAAATTATATGATGTGTTAAAATTTATGCATTTGTGTAGGATGTATTAAAATTTATGTATTTATTATTATATACCTTTTCAAAGTAAAATATCCTAATTTAAAAAAAAAAACTACAATATATAGATATAAATTAAATATAAATTAATATATGTTACCAAATTGTCTTAATGCACTATATATATGTATTACTTAAAGATAATTAAAAATCGTATATTATAAACTTCTAATATAAGTGCGGGTTTGACAAGGGAATAAGTGTTGGGATAATAAGTAATTATGAGGATAAGTGATCTAGTGGGGGACAACTTATCCCCATATAGTATAAAAAATAATTGGGATAAACTACATACACTTGTTCCGATTTTGAAATAAAAATTGGGATATTTTGTTCCACCTAAAGGCTGGGGCAATATTTATCCCCACTTTTTATCCCAATTTTGACAAATGTAAATATGAACAAAAGTGATGGAATTTTTATCCCATAAAATTAGGACAATTTATCCTCAAAACCTTATCCCATTGCCAAACTAATCATAAGTGCGTATAAATGCATATATTAATTATATTAAATTATTATATTATATAAAATGTATTTTATAATATTTGGCATATAATTGCATCTTAAAATTACTTCTTCAGTGATATAACAAATAATTCTTAACACAATTTTTAATCACGCTATGAATATGACCGTGATTGTAGATTATATAAACCGTGATCAAATATGATTATTTGATCACGGTCTACTAAAATTGTGATAATAAAGTAGATTAAATCATGTTGTTTTGTGTAACCATGATTAAATGTTAATGTAAAAAAATTTAAAATTGGTTTTATACAGTCAACAATCACGGTTTAACGCAAACCGTGATCTTTAGTAGTTATTATCATGGTTTAACGCTAACCATGATCTTTAGTACCGTGGGCTATTACAGTTTTTGTAGTAGTGAATGAAAATGAGATTTGCTTGTTAAAAATATTTAATGATTCTCTTGTGGGAATGAAATTACCACGGAAATTTTGCGTCGCTAATAACATTTACCAACACAAAATTAGCGTTTTGCAAGGAAAGTTGATCATTTTCCGGAACTCCGAGAGCACCGCCTCCACCGAGATGCCCCTCTCCGACATGTAGCACTCGACAGTCGAAATCATTTCCCTTTCCTCCTGTTTTACATCATGTCACCAACACAAAAGATGTTATACAACTTGTGAAACTAGCTAATTTTGTGAATACACTGTGATTTGTGATTTTACCTTATCTTGGTTTAGGTCATGGATGTCGTCCAACAAACGGCAGACGGTCGCAGAAGAGAGGGTGATTCGCGGTACACTGATCACCCAATCGAAGGCATCCTTCGTGGCGTTGTCTTCGGCCACCGCTCCGACCAAAGAAACACAATGGAGTGAAGGATAGCCACAAGTCTGCAGTGAGACCTTCAAGTGTTCCTTGAATGAAGGAACATATTTCTGGAATCCCCATGTGGCTTCTTGTAGATATGCTCCCGATAAACGTTTCACCTGTGATTGTAATTTAAGAAAATTCAAATAAGTTAGTTGTTCTATTGTTAGAGAGGGATGTATCTAGTGATCAAGCCTGGATCCTATCACGTGTTTTAGAGGAAAACATTTTCTGGTAAAGATCTTCCTAACATTTTTATTACCAAATGATATATTCAGCTTTATATCATGAATATGATAGTTACTTCACTACTACCAAATGATGACTTAAAACATCTGATGGCAGTAAATGATCACTAAACTCGCAACACTAGCCACCATGGAACAATTACAAACTTTTGGTGATGGCTTTTGGGTCTAAAATGATCAAAATTGATCTTTATTACTAGAGTTCATATGCTCTTATACATTCAATTAATGATCCGAGTATAAGCAGCATAGAAATTAATTACCATGGGGAGCCAGATGAAGAAGTCACCCCAGCAACTCGATGAGTAGTCTCCTGTTTTGCGAACGATCGCCTCATCTTTTCCTTTGGAAGGGTCTCGGATGATTGAAGCCATCTCACTATATAGCTCCCAAAATGCAAGTTACTTTTGCTTTGGTGTGGTGAATGGTTTCAAAAACGGGTCTTCCTTTTATAAGCATTCTGTGGAATTTGTGACATCTAGCTAAATTAATTTTACAATTAGTAGGCATTTTTAATGAGGGGACCATCACATCGAGCCTTTTTTTTTTTTTTGGCATGGATCTTTTCACATTTTTTAATGAGGGGATCTGAATTTTAGTTGGTGAATGTGACTGAGTGTATCATTTTCCACAAACTTATGATGTAGCATTATCGGTACCATTCATTCAACAATTTCAGAGAGGGGTGGGTTCCTCTTAAAAAAAATAAGTTTCTATGTTTTTAAGGGGGTGGGTTGAGTATCCAATGGGATGACAATAAAGGCCCCCTTTTTCATTTCCTTTGATTTATTCATTTCCCCACTTGTCTTCTTAATTAATAGTACTACTGTTTGTTGTGTTTATGGCTTTTTTTTTAATTATAAAAAGCTCAGGTTTAGAATTTTTATTATGGTCTCTACAAGGGGATCATGTTAGGTCCACCGCGTTCGTGACCGTTAGATCTTATCATTTCAACATAATATTTTCTTTTACATAAAATATTAGAACTCATTTTGTGTGATTACTATTTAAATAAAGAATTTAATGATAAAATATCTCAATCACAATAACTATTGATATGTGTATCGTGATCAGAGAAACTCTAATAGTCATGAATGCGTTGGACAATCATATTGTCCAACTAGTTCCCCTATAAGGATAGTAGTTAAGAAAACCTTCACATGGGAAATCACTACCTACATTCTCTGTCTCTCTCTCTCTCTCTCTCTCTCTCTCTCTCTCTCTCTCTCTATATATATATATATATAGATTTCCGATAATATGCGGTCGGCGCGGTCGTGCGGATTCGACGTGCGTCGTCCGATCGCGGGTCCATCGCATCCAACGGTCGACGTGAATCGCACCCGACCGTCCGTTGCGATGGACCCGTGATCGACGGCCCGTGAATCGCGACCGCACGACCGTATAATATCACGACTCTATATATATATATATATATATATATATATATATATATATATATATATATATATGCCGACGATTAGGTGCGGTGTGCGGTCGGTGCGGTGCGCGACGTGGGCCGTCCGATCGCGGGTCCATCGCATCCAACGGTCGACGTGAATCGCACCCGACCGTCCGATGCGATGGACCCGTGATCGACGGCCCGTGATCGCGCACCGCACCGACCGCACACCGCACGTAATCGGTTCCCTATATATATATATATATATATATATATATAGAGTCGTGATATTATACGGTCGTGCGGTCGGTGTGGTCGCGATCACGGACCGTCGATCACGGGTCCATCGCATCGGACGGTCGGATGCGATTCACGTCGACCGTTGGATGCGATGGACCCGCGATCGCGACCGCACGACCGCATATTATCGATTCACTATATATATATAGGGACGTGATTGCGTGCGGCGAACGGCAGGTGCGGCAGCGATCACGGGCCGTCGATCACGGGTCCATCGCATCGGACGGTCGGGTGCGATTCACGTCGACCGTTGGATGCGATGGACCCGCGATCGAACGGCCCACGTCGCGTCCGCACCTGCCGTTCGCCGCACGCAATCATTTTCATATATATATATATATAGAGAGAGAGAGAGGGGGGGGGGACTTTTACTAATTAATAATCTTGAGTATAGACCATCTTATAATTAAGTTCTGACTTCACCTCAATTCATAATTCAGAACCTCACATGTAGTTTTATAAATTTGATCTTTATTTGTACGAGATTTATAGAATTCGATATATATATATGAGATTACAATTCAAGTTGTAAACTTATTTTATTACATTTTAAAAAGATTTTAATGGCATAGATTAAAACAATATGTATAAAATAAAATAAATGCATTCAAATAAAACACATCACTGAAAAATGTATAAGATAATTGTCATATTTTAAAACAATATGTCAAATTTCATATCGATGATTCATAAAAAAAATGTCAAGTTTCATATCGACATATCACTTAATAATTTATAAGATAATTGTCACATTTAAAACAATATATCAAAACATAAATTTATTAGACAATACATACCTTTAAATTTGACATTGAGGAAGTTTCATATTTTGAAAATGTTGAAAGGTTTTATCATCATCAATGCTATAAAAAAGATTATTATCAATACATGTGATCAAATAATCATTCACTCACTCATCTTTTATTCGATTGTGTAACTTAATCTTCCACAATATGCATTGTAGAAAGTGTAGTGTTGTTACATAGTTGTTTTTTCAACCCCAATTTTAGTCACATATGTATCAATAGATAATCACTGAAGCATTCATTTACATTAACGAGGTATGTGCTTCGATATAATTTTTTAACATTTTTTATAAATGCATTCATGTAATTCATTGAAGTATGCTTCAATTTTATAAAAGAAAAATACCTCAGTAGATGAAGTATATTGTTTTTAAAAAATTCAAAACACGTGTAAATTGAAATTAGAGCTGGAAAATGGACCATACATAACATTATCTATAGTGGTTGTGGCTATAGGAAATTAATGCTCTTTCAATAGTGGTTGTAGCTACAGGTAAGATCATAATCTATCACCCATAGGCTATGAGCCTTTAAATAAATACATCTATATCTACATCTATACTTCCTATAAAAGTATGGCTGCTGAGTGAAGGAGACATCACCTTAATAATTACAAGCAAAGGGAATAGTGTCCATATATATCTCACACAACCCCACCCAGCCACCCTAATGAAAGTCATCCAATCCATTGAAACTGATCTCTTCACATCACTAAATTTAAAGAAGACTTAGCTTCCATGGCTCTCACCCAGTGTTTATACATCATGTACTTATGCCAGTTCGGGTGGCCCCTTTTGATATTGAAAGTGTTATAAAAAATAAAAAAACAATTTGATATACAGGTCACTACCAAATTTATAGAGATATATATGGATCTTAAGGAGGGGCTTGAAATATATATTAACTTGTCCCCAATAATGGAAGGTCATTTATGATTATATCTATATCTATATCTATACTACCCATAAAAGTATTAATCTATGAAAAACATTCACTTGATACATTTATCCTTCCTAATTTTTGAAAATCTATTCCTATCCCAAATTCTATATCTATCTATATATCTATATCTATACAACCTATAAAAGTATTAATCTATAAAAAATATTCACTCTCCGATTTTTAAAAATTCATTTCTATCTCAAATGTCATTCTGTTTGACATATTTTACCCTTTCAACGCTTATACAACACTATATTCAAATTATATGATGTGTTAAAATTTATGCATTTGTGTAGGATGTATTAAAATTTATGTATTTATTACTATATACCTTTTCAAAGTAAACTATCCTAATTAAAAAAAACTACAATATATAGATATAAATTAAATATAAATTAATATATGTTACCGAATTGTCTTAATGCATTATATATATGTATTACTTAAAGATAATTAAAAATAGTATATTATGAACTTCTAATATAAGAGCTGGTTTGGCAAGGGAATAAGTGTTGAGATAATAAGTAATTATGAGGATAAATGATCTAGTGGGGGACAACTTATCCCCATATGGTATAAAAAATAATTGGGATAAACTACATACACTTGTCTCGATTTTGAAATAAAAATTGGAATTTTTTGTTCCACCTAAAGGCTGTGATAGTATTTATCCCCACTTTTTATCCCAATTTTGACAAATGTAAATATGAACAAAAGTGATGAAATTTTTATCCCATAAAATTAGGACAATTGCATCTTATATTAAATTATTATATTATATAAAATGTATTTTATATTATTTGGCATATAATTGCATCTTAAAATTACTTCTTCACTGATATAACAAATAATTCTTAACACAATTTTTAATCACGCTATGAATATGACCGTGATCGTAGATTATATAAACCGTGATCAAATATGATTATTTGATCACGGTCTACTAAAATTGTGATAATAAAGTAGATTTAATCATGCTTTTTTGTATAACCGTGATAAAATGTTAACGTAAAAAAATTTAAAATTGGTTTTATGCAGTCAACTATCACGGTTTAACGCAAACCGGGATTTTTAGCAGCTATTATCACGATTTAACGCTAACCGTGATCTTTAGTACAGTGGGCTATTACAATTTTTGTAGTAATGAATGAAAATGAGATTTGCTTGGTAAAAATATTTAATGATTCTCTTGCGAGAATGAAATTACCACTGAAATTTTGCGTCGCTAAGAACAATTACCAACACATATACACCTCAGATCCTTTGTTTTTGTGTTCTTTATGTTCATGTTTCATTCTCCTCCAACAGCAACAGCAGCAGCAGCAGCAAAACTGTTGGAGACAGAAGCACAAGCTCTCCTCAAGTGGAAGGACAGCCTCCAGAGCTACTCCCTCAATTCATGGACATCCACCAACAGCACACCATGCAATTGGTTCGGGATAACATGCAACAACGGTGGTACTTCCGGGACAGCACTGACGGAGACAAATCTATCCGGCGCAGGCTTGGAAGGCAATCTCGATGCGCTTGACTTCTCTTCACTTCCCGGTCTTGTTCGTTTCAACCTCCGCATGAATGCGCTCTATGGCACCATCCCACCTAGCCTCGGCACACTTTCCAAACTCACCTCACTCAGTCTGTACCAGAATCAGTTTTCTGGGTCCATACCACTTTCATTGACAAACCTTTCCCTCTTAACCAAGATTGATCTTTCAACTAATAATCTAACGGGCGAAATATCC
Organism: Acorus calamus; assembly: GCA_030737845.1. Lineage (NCBI taxonomy): Eukaryota > Viridiplantae > Streptophyta > Magnoliopsida > Acorales > Acoraceae > Acorus > Acorus calamus. The sequence goes on along the minus strand of CM060865.1, from coordinate 24,161,026 downwards.
CCCCGTTTCTTAACCAGTTGGACAAAACTCATGTCACTTTGAACATCAAGAAAATAACCTCACCGGAGCGATCCCATCTAAGATTGGATTGCTATCCAATCTTCAAAAAGTGAGACTCTTTAAAAACAAATTGAATGGCTCGATTCCTCCTGAAATGGGAGACTTGAAAAATCTGGTCGAACTAGGACTGCATAAGAATGAACTCAGCGGCACAATTCCGGTGTCACCCTGCTGGCTCCATCCCTCCAGAGATTGGGAATCTCCAAAATCTATATGGGTTAATTCTTAACACGAATGATCTCACTGGTCCAATCCCTTCCTCACTCAGCAATATGAGCCAGCTTACTTCTCTGTTCCTTTCCGAAAACAAGATATCGGGCTCCATACCTCAAGAGATAGGGACCCTCCAATACCTGGCTTCCATTAAGTTGTTTTCCAACAACCTCACCGGTCCCATCCCTTCGACATGGCCTCTTGAGACTGTTGGGCCTTTTAGCTATCTTGACCCACCACCCTCTGAGCAGGCCAGGTGTCACAACATTGAACGACGAACAGAGGAAAGTCTAATGCCACTAATGTGATAGGCCGATGTGCTTGTAAAAGCCACTCTAACGCCCAAGTTAGGACAAATGATCGTAACACGTCAATTCTCATTGTGTCCAAAGGGAAAATGGTATTTTATTTTTAAGTCTCTATGAACTACTTGATTTAGTGAATGATCATTCACTTCTTCATATTTCAATTTAAGTTTTCAGATTTAAATGATATGTTTTTTTTAGTCCCTTACAGAGACTAAAAACAAAACCAAATAACTTAATGATAGGTTCCAGGGCCGGCCCTGAAAATTGTTTTTTATGGGGCCATAGGTGAACTTTTAAAGCAGGCCCCATATGCATTCACAAAAAAAATATTTTTGTTTTGTTTATTATTTTATTTTAAGCTATAAATGTTATAAATTAAAAATTCAATATTACACAATCATTAAAATTGAAACCTTCTATATTATGATTAAATAAAATTTCTTATAAAAACTAAATCAGAAAACATTTAATCACTTATAAATATCCATACAAAATTAGATTCTTCCTAATATTTGTCAAGTAAAAATGTACAATAGCTAAAAACATTTAACCGAACAAATATCACTTGAAAATTATTTTTCTTGCATTTTGAGCAGCAAAAGTACTAATTAAATTTGTATAATCAAGTTTTTCTACTATATTTTTTTCAATGGATAATAGTGCTAATCCATTCAATCTTTCTTGTGACATGGTAGACCTAAGATAAGATTTTATCAACTTCAACTTTGAAAAACTTCTTTCTGCAGAAGCAATTGTAACTGATATAGTTAATAATATTCTATAGGCAATCCATACATTTGGAAAACAACCATCCATTCTTTTTAAATAATTCAATACTTCAATTGCTTTTGTTATTTCACTTTGTAAAACTTCTTTTAATACTTTTAATTCCAAAAATAAATCTCTCCCATCAATGTTAGAATGCATGTTATGTTTCAAGTACATTTCAAGTTTATCGGAATAAGATTTCAAACTATGATCATCCACATCTTTTAACCTTTTCAAATCAAACAAAAACCCAAATATTTCCTCATACATTTGAAATTGTTCAAATCGACTCTTAAGTGAAGAAAGAGCTTAATCTACTATATATATAAAATAATTAATTCTAAAAGATTCTTCGGCTGATTGTGTTATCTCTTCATTGACATTATCATCAAATTGTTTCTTTCTATAAATAATACGTTTTTCACGAAATTTAGGTTCAATATTCATTAAAGTTGCAATCTCTTTTGCTTCTATCATTGCCTCGTCAAATCCAGTTTTCCTATAAGCCTCAAAAAAGACAACAAGTCCTTTTAATTGATCTATATATAGCAACATCAATATGCATATCTTCAAGTTGATTTTTTTTTTTTTGAAAACATGTCCTCTAACTTTTTATAAGCTCGACAATACAGAGTGACCTAACCTAAGGAAACACACCCTGTCGGCGAGACCATACGACCGGACTGGTCACCGGCTCTCCGGGCCATGGAGCCACCGGACATCCCTCCGGCTCCCTCCACTGCTTCTCCTACCATTGAAAAAGCCCCCGCTCCTCCCAGGGGAGGAACCATTGATAGTGTTCTCTTAGCCCTCTCAGGGACCAAGCCTCCTCATCCAGCACTGTCTGTGGAGGGATCTGCTCACCATGGCCCTACTACCATACCCTCAGCTATCACTGTCGGAAAGGATGCCACCAAACTCTGTGAGCATTGTCGGAAATGCTGCAACCAATTTCAAGGTGGGACTTGCAGGAAAAGCCGCTACCAAAACCTCTGCGGGGCCTTCAAGAAGTGATGCGGCGTTCAATTCCAAAAGCACCTACGGGAATGGCGGAGGTTGACCTCCTGTAGACAAAGGTAAGGGTATTCTTAAGGGGGAAACCTCTCGATCAACCTTTGAAAATCCCAACTTGGGTATGGACCGGTCCTCTAGGGCTTCGCAACTGGGGAGGAGGCAGCGGGGTTCTCCAAAACCTCCTCCTCTGCTAGCATCAGAAAGCCGCAATTGGGCTCAACTGTTCCCAACCCCTGCCAAGGACCGCTCCGACAACAATCTTTGCTTCATTGAACCGACTATGGAAGATGGAGAACTAGTGGTTCCTAGTGAAGATATTGATTTTGCTGAAATGGAGGATCACTAGCATCTATCTCTAATTGGGTATGTCATTGGAAAAAAAACCATTTTATAAACCTTTTGTCGATTATCTATATCGAGTTTAGAAACCCAAAGGCAATCTCGAGATTCTATTGAGGGGAGGTGGATTCTTTGTGGCACGATTCACTAATGAGGAAGACATGAAGGCAGTAATCGAAGGAGGTCCATGGCTGATGGGAGGCCGATCTATTGTTCTACGAAAATGGGCCAAGGGAATGAGGATGGAAATGGAACATCTAGAAACTATCCCGATTTGGATACGCTTTCCGCAGCTTCCTCTACATCTTTGGGGGAAAAGAATGCTCAGCAAGCTCTCTAGCGTGGTGGGGACTCCTCTGTACATGGATTCCTCTACAGAGAATACATCACGAATTGAATTTGCTCGTATCTGCGTGGAAATCTCAGCAACCTCAACACTTCCTGACTTCATTTGTCTTAAAGAGGATGACACTATTAAGGAAGTCAGAGTACAATATGAATGGAAGCCCTCACCTTGCAAAACTTGTAATACTTTTGGTCACTCTGATGCGCAATGTACCCTCCTGGGCTCTACAACCAAGCACTCATCTACAGCAGTTGTGGGTGCTCCTAGCATTGCACAAGCTAAGACCATCACAAAGGAAATATGGGTCCCTGTCAACCAACACAAATCCACTGCACTTGAGAATGGAGCGCCCTCTTTTGCTATTCTACCTGAAGATGACCAGCAGAAAGATGGGGAGTTGCAAAACATTCGGGATGCACAACAGGGAGCATCACTCCCACCTATCACGCAAGCTAACTCCTTTTCTCTTCTTTTCGACGATCTTGATCTTCAGGAAGAAGGGGAGATGCAAACCATCAAGACTGTACAACAGAGAGCAGCAGTCACAGATCATTCTATTCCTGTCAGTGGCCCAGTTTTGCTGATTCCAGGGGATCAGGTCCTTGCCGATAGGGCCCCCAAGCAAATTGAATCTAGCGCTACATTTGATAATGGTCAAGCGTTGGGGGTGTCCGCCAATAAATTGGCTAATGTCTATGAGGAGCACTCAAACTAGACTTTGGCAAAGGAGTTGGTGCTGAAGAAAATTGAATATCCACAGTCCTTACACCACGTATCTGAAGACACTGAGGACTTCATAATTGATCTCTCGGATACCCCTCCCAATGGACAGGATATCTCATTGAGAAATGTTCATAATGGCCCGGACCACACCAAGGATACAGGGGAAGGTACTATTGTTAACAAAACTTTCCATCCTGGGGGCTCTATGTTCATTGAACCCAAGACCAAAGCGAGAGATAAGAATCAGAAAAAACCTGACTCTAATACTCACTTGAGGAAATCTTCAAGGGGCCAAGCCCCTCATTAATCCCTCCTGGGATGTATACACCTGTTCTCTACAATCAAATAAGTTTATAATGAACTGTGTTTTTTGGAATATTCGAGGGTTGAAAGGTTCAAAAAAGCATCTCGATCTAAAGGAATTTCTGCATAAACACAGGCCCACACTGGTTTGTCTGATTGAAACCAAGCTTGATGATACTTCTCTTAATGTTCTGAAAAGGAAACTGGGCTTCTACCCTTCTTCTTACTTATCTCTTGAAGCTCACATCTGTTTATTATGGCACCCGGATCAGATTGACATTCAGGTTCAGGCTTCTTCTCGCCAATTTGTCCATTGCAAGGCCTTATGCAAACAGACACTCAAATCTTTTATGGTTACCTCTGTGTATGCTTCCAATAGTAGCTTGGAAAGGCTCTCTCTCTGGAACTCTATCAAACAGTTAGCTTCCACCATTGGCAATATGAGCTGGATCATTGGGGGGGACTTTAACGAAGTACGATTTAGTAGTGAAAAGGTGGGCGGTCTACCCCCTCCCTCCCGCCGTCTCCGCAAGTTCAACTCATGTCTTCTTACTACTGGCCTTGATGATCTAAAATCCATTGGTCATACTCTTTCTTGGAGCAATCGTCAGAGCAATCTTATTAGGTGCCGTATTGATCGAGTTATGGGCAACCAGGCTTTCAACTTCGAATATCCCCATTCACTGGTGGAATATCTCCCCCCTGGTATTTCTGACAACTCTCCAATGCATGTTTCATTTACTCCATCCTTCCCAACGGGGCCTAGACCCTTTAAATACTTTGAATCCTGGGAAGCGCACCCTTCTTTTAACTCAATTGTTCATGAAGCTTGGTCATTGAAGATAGCAGGAAATCCCATGTTTCGATTCATTAGGAAGCTAGCCAACACTAAACTTGTGCTTAAAAACTGGAATCGTGATGTTTATGGCCCTCTGCATTCTCAACTAGCCCTATGCAAGCGGGAACTGGTAGAAACACAAAAAGTTCTACTCCATCCAAGAAACATGGAAACTAGGGATCAGAAAAAGGAAGCAAGAATCAAATACACTTCCCTTTTGGCTCAAGAAGAGAAATTTGCAAGGCAAAAGTCTCGTCAATTATGGCTTGAGGCAGGAGACTCCAACACCAAGTTTTTCTACAACTCAATCAAATCCAGGTCGGCAAGGAATACTATATGCAGACTTCAAAACCTTGATGATAGCTATTGTTCTGATCCGGAGGAGATCAAGGAGCGAATTGTGCATTTCTATCAGGATCTACTGAACAGAAACTGTTTCACAGACACTCCACTGCCTCACCCAGTTGGCACGGTTTCAGAGGGAGAAAACACTGCCTTATGCTCCCCTGTTAGCGAGGCTGAGATCCATAATGGCGTCACACACATGAAAGCATTGAGCTCCCCAGGCCCTGATGGATTCCCTGCCAAATTCTATCAGCATTTCTGGACCCTGATCAAAGAAGATCTCACTCTAGCAATTAACTTCTTCTTTCTAAAAGGGAAACTCCTCCGCCAAGTTAGTCATTCATTTATTGCACTCATTACAAAAACCACAAGCGCTGACTCTCTTGATAGTTACAGGCCTATCTCTTTATGCAATTCCTTTTACAAGATCATCACAAAGATTATGGCTATGCGACTTCAGCCCCTCCTTCCAAAGTTGGTGAGTAAGAACCAATCTGCCTTTATCAAAGGACGGAGCATCCGCCACAATATTCTATTAGCACATGAGCTAATAAAATACCTTAACCAAGGCAAAGCACGGGCTTGTATCAAGGTAGATCTAAAGAAAGCATTTGACAGTGTTAATTGGTCCTTTCTTGAGAAGATTCTGAGATGAAGTGGTTTCAATGATCAGTGGACTAAAATGTGCATGGAATGCGTCTCTTCCGCCAAATATTCCATACTGATTAATGGCTCTCCAATGGGTTTCTTTGCTTCCTCATGTGGCATTCGTCAAGCAGATCCACTATCCCCTCTACTATTTACACTTGTGATGGACTCCTTCTCTTCTTTGTTGAACCAATCAGTCAAAGAAGGTAAAGTCGGCCACTTCATCAAAGGAGATCTCAATATCAGTCATCTTTGCTTCACGAATGATTTACTTGTTTTCTCAGATTGTAGACAGAGCTCGACAGCTGCCTTGACCGATCTATTTAGTTCATTTGGTGCGGCCTCCAGACTTTATCTCAACACATCGAAAAGTCAAACCTTTACCTCTTGCAGCGCCTTGTCTCAGGCTTTCAACACTACTATAGGAATCAGCCTTTACTCACTACCTGTCAGGTACCTGGGCATTCCTCTACTAAACAGCTCACTCAAATATGCACATTGTTTATCCCTTGTAGACAAGATAAGGAAGCGCATCCTATCCTGGGCTGGACACTCTCTTTCCCGGGCTGGACGAATTGAGCTGATCAAATCAGTGCTCTCATCCTTTCAAATTTTTTGGTCATCTTCGTTTAGCCTACCTCAAAGGATCCAAAAGGACATTGAATTGACACTAAGAACCTTCCTATGGCAAGGACATTCAACTGTCCGGAGGATCCACCACATTGCCTGGTCAACTATATGTTCTCCTCTATTAGAAGGAGGCTTGGGCATCAAATCTATACAGGAATGGAACAAAGGTGCAGCGGGAGTATGATTTTAGGAATTAGCTTGCAAAAAGGAATCCCTTTGGACTAATTGGGTCTACAAAAGGTATCTTCGAAACTACAACATATGGTCTGCTCATCCTCCCAGTGGGTGTACAAGTTCCTGGTCCTCAATTTTGAAAGCAAGGACTTGGATTTCACCTAGAGTCAGATATGTTATTTTTGAAGGGAAATCGATCAATATATGGTATGATCCATGGCTAAATGGAGCTGGGCTCAAACACTTCCTCGGTCATGTCTCCTATCTATGGGGTCCTCCTCTCTCCATCACATTAAACACATTGATAAACAATGGTTGCTGGAAGAAACCTCATCCTTGGCCTGCATCCTTGGACTCAATTTGGACCGAAATAGAACAACTCGAGGTCGGGGGAACAGGGGACGATGTCCTAGTCTGGTCACCTTGCAAAAACGGCAACCTGAACCTTTCATCGGCATGGCAATCAGTTAGAAGAGCTAATGTTCAACCTCCCTGGACTTCTTGGATTTGGCTCCCTACACAGCTCCCAAGACACTCGGTTTGTGCGTGGCAAGCATTTCAAAATAAGCTCCCTACATGCCTGCGCCTACAGAAAAAAGGGTTGATCCTTGACGCTGCCTGTACTCTTTGCCATCGTGCTGATGAGGATGTTGATCATCTGTTCCTCAATTGTTCATTTGCCAGATTCATCTGGCAGAATCTATTTCTTAGTTCAAGATCCCTCTTACTAACTGGAATAAAAGATTATCAAAGGCTTGCGCATCTCTAAGTCTATTCCAAGAACACTTGAAGCTCTCCCGGCTTGGTTATCCTCTGCTGCAGCTCTACCTGTCCAGAAATCTATCCTTCAATTTGCCCTGACCTCCATCTTGGCACACATTTGGACTGAACGCAATTCAAGAATCTTCAATGGGAAGTCTTCTCACAAGACTAATGTCCTCCAGTCAATTAAGAACATGATTAAATCCCAGCTCCTTTCATTCAACTTTCCTTCAATCTTAACTCCCGAGGCTATCTTTATTGAAAAGTTCTTTCAGGTCTCTATCTCCCAATAGCAGGAAACCACAGTTCAAGTTATTTGGTCACCACCCCCGTAGTGGCTGGTTAAAACTGAATGCCGATGGTTCTCTATCTGATGACAGGGGAGGTTATGGCGCGCTTCTTCGGGATGAATACGCCTCCTTTATTGGTGGCTTGGTAGGACGCAACCTCCCCACCATCAATCTCTTGGAGCTCAAAGCTATTGAGGCAGGTATTTGGCTAGCTCTCACATATGGAAAGGAATATCTGTGGGTGGAATCTGACTCTACTACAGCAATCGCCTGGATTAAAGGAGAAGGCAATAGACCCTGGAGTGCCATTCGCTGTTTGCGAAGGATTCACCAAGGTCTGGATCTTCTTAGAGGCTGGGAGATATCGCATATACATTGGGAAGGTAATGTGCCAGCAGACATACTTGCCTCCTTCCGGTCAAGCAGATGAGAAACTTTCATAACCCCATCTTTGGTATGGCCAGACTTATGCAATGCTCTTTATCAAGATAAAACTAGTGAGCCTTATAGTCGAACTAGGATATGAGATCCCTTTTGGTTCTCTCTGATTATTGGGTTCAAAGGTATGCTCTATTAGTCTATGGGGATGCTACTCGACTTGGTTCGGGTTCCCCTCCCATGGCTAAAAGATCTTCTACTTGGACTCCAAATTGTAAACCTCAACTTCCTTTGTAAAATTTCTCTTTTTACATAGCAATACAAATACTGATTAACAATAAAAAAAAAAGTTGAAAATTTTTGCTAACTCTATTAACATTAAATAAGGTATTATACCAAATGGTCATGCCAATCAAAAATTCAAAATTCTCAATTTCATAGGTAGCTAAACACTCGGCTTCACTCTTCGTTTTGGGATCTTCATTATTATTTGCTAAATAAATTAAAGCATCTCTTATTTGTGGAGCTTGATATCTTATTGCTTTAACACTTTCAATGCGACTTTCCCAACGTATTTGTGATAATGGAATAAGTGTGAAACCGTGCACGTTATCTTTTAATACTTTCCATCGTTTAGTAGAAGAGGAAAATAATGAGTATATATATACGTTGTATCACTCCAAAAAAATAAACAGCTTTAGAACAAGAATTAGTCATATCACAAAGTGCAAGATTAAGACTATGACAACCACATGACGTGTAGAATGCTCTAGGATTTATTTCAAGTAGTCTACTTTGTACACCTTTGTATTTTCCTTTCATATTAGATCCATTATCATATCCTTGTCCTCTTACATCGCTAATATCAAGTTCAAGAGTTTCTAATACGTTTTTTAGTTCATTAAAAAGACCTAAACCTGATGTATCATCCACTTTTAAAAATTCTAAAAAGAACTCTTGCACGTCTATTTGACTTGTACTAATATCCACACATCGTAATATTAGAGCCATTTGCTCTTCATGACTTGCATCTGGAATACAATCAAGTATAACTGAAAAATATTTTGCATCTTTAATTTTTTTAACTATTAGACTTCTGACATCCCTAGCTAATAAATTTATTAATTCATTTTGAATTATATGTCCAAGATAATGGTAATGAATTTCATGTTCTTTAATTCGTCGAATGTGTTATTGTATTATTGGATCAAATTCTGCAATCATTTCAATTAGACTTAGAAAATTTCCATTATTTTCTTGATAAATCTTCTCATTGTCTCCGCAAAATGCCAAATTATTTTTAGCTAAAGTTTTCACAACAACAAATATTCTCATTAAAACTTGTCTCCAATGCTCTCTTTCTTTCTTAATTTGTTCTTCTACATTATTATCAATTGTTTTATTCTTTTGCAATCTTCTTTCTAACTCAATCTAGCTGCTCATATTAATAATGTGTTCATCACTAGTTTCATGACTTTTAAGCCTATTACTTAGATTTTTCCAATATTTAAATCCTTCATTAGCCAACTGAGATCTAGTCCCATCTTTTCTAAACAGTTTACAACAAAAACAAAATACTTTGTCTAAATTTTTTGAATATACAAGCCATCTTCTATCTTGCTTCTCTCCATTAGATAAATATCGATTGTAATACGTGGAAGAGAAATGTCTATTCTTGTCATTGCCTTTAGAAAAATTGATATCATTATCTCTTATAGGACCTCTTTCTACTAATAAGTCTCTTAAATTTTGATCAATAATTGTCCAATTTCCTGGATCATATATGTTTAAAGAAAAATTTACATATTCTTCATTCAAATCTTTATTTTCATAATTTTCATGTCTATTTTCATTTTCATTCGTATGTTCTTCATTCACATGTTCATTATTATGTTCTTCATTCACATGTTCATTATTATGTTCTTCAATCACATGTTCTTTATAATTATGTTCTTCATTCATATTTTCTACATTATTATGTTCTTCATTTATATGTTCTTCATCATTATTTTCAATCATATTATCTTCATTCACAGAACTTTCTATTTGATTATTATTATTTAAAAACTTATCAAGAGCTCCTGTTTGTGATTGAATAAATTCGTCAATCTTTTTTTTCTTTTTTCTTTTTTCATATCCGCTACTATATTTCCTGGTAGACATTATTATAATTATAAAATATCTAACAATCAAGTAATCAACAATCAAGTACCTAAAATTTAAAATAAAAGTTCAAGAGCAATCAAACTTGATTGTTATCAGTTTGCTTTCTTCGTCTAATCGTCCTCCCCAACAAGTGTGACTTACTGGCTTATTGAATGAGGGAATTCTGCAATTAAATAATTGAATGAATAATAAAAAAATAAGTTAGTAAATAAAAAATTTAAACACTTTTTAACCCATATCACTCTCGGCTTTCACAATAAAAAAAATCATGCACCCAATAAAAAAAATTATTCAGTTGCTCTAAAAAATACAAACCTGATTAAAATTTGAAAAGCAATAAAACAAAATATCTTAATCAAATGAACAAAACAGAAATATAAAAATACCTTAGAGGGTTTGAATTTGATTTTGAAGTTTGAACACAGCTATAGTATCACAGTAATAGGAAAAAAAATATTTGGAGGGGGGGCAGGGGGGGTAACTGCCGGATGGCCCGGACTGGGACTCTGGGTCCGTGGGTCACTGCCTCACTGGGAGTGGCTCTGTGGCTGGCTGATCGAGTGGGGGAGATCAAGAGAGTCAGAGAGAGAGGCACTTCTTTGAGTTTGTGAGATCAAGAGAGTCTGTGGGCTTTGATTGGAATGAAACAAAGATTGAAACATACATATATATATATAAAGAGATGGAACCTTGAATTCTTGATAAAAATATGTGTGAAATAGAGAGAAGAGAGAGACGTTGGAGAGAATGTCAAACGGCACATTGAAACAATAAAATGGAGCCATGGCTTTGATGGGAGAATTTTTAGGGGTTTTAATGGGGGATAGTTTTTAGGGATTTTGGTTTGGGAAGTAAAATCGTGGGGAACTGATTTTGGGGCTGATTTTTAGGGGTGTTGGTTTTGGACTTTTGGGGACTCAGGGCATTTATATGGGTGGGTTGGACAGTTTTTTTTTTTTTTTTTTTTTTTTTTTTTTTTTTTTTTTTGTAATAGTTGGGCTTAGGCCCTGGATAGTTGATAACTTCATAGGTAAAAAAAAAAAAAAATTTCAATGGGCTTTTACTTAAGATTTACAGGGCTGGGGGCCCTCTCTGGGTGAGGGCCCTAAGCAGTTGCCTTGGTGGCCTCTGCCCAGGAACGGCCCTGATAGGTTTCTCTCTGCTACTAATAAGAAACATACTCTTTAAATCTATGTACTAAAACTGAAATATGAAGAAGTGAGAGATCGATCACTAAATCATATACTTTACCTTACATGAACTAAAAGATAAAAAACCCAAGAAAAAAATGTCCTCTCCCTTCTTTTAATAGCCGTCTCAATTCATTTCACTTTACCTCGTAACTAATTAGTTATCCTATTTGGGGATGGTCTGCTATGATTAATTATTTAATTCACCGTGAAAGAACTGAAAATAAGAATTATATTACATAAAAATTACATTAGAGTGGGATGACAATTAAGTTTTAAAATGACACGAAAAATGTGTAATAAATGTGATAAAGAGTGAGATGTAAGATAAGATATTATATTTCTTAAAGTACTTATTATAATGGAATGATACTTTAATCTATCAACACAAATGAACAATTGTCTTTATTATTAATCATTATCCCAGCTTATACAAATCAACAGCCAATAAACAACTTTTTCCCGAGCTCAAACAACCAAAATCCATATTCCATCTGAATAGCTATTCCTATTCGTTCATTCAGTAGGTAATGTCGATTGAAGAGAAGGTGTAGAATAAAGCGGAAGACCCAGGTTCCATCCGAATAAAGCTCAGGTGGCCCCCACAGGAAACCCATATATTCCGAAAGGCAAGCGAGAAAAAATCCAAAAGGATCAGATGACTCGCGGTGCAATTAAGGGATACGGTAAGGGCCACGAATCGCTTTTTCAATACGATATTGGGTTACGCAACGCAACCTCCGAAAAAATATCATTCCGAATCTACCCCCACATAATTCATGAAATCACCTCTTATCCCTCCCATTAAATCCGTCAAGGAGGGTTACAAATGTAAATTCACTTATCGAGAAAAACGAGCCGTTTTTTTTGGGGAGAAGAGGAGACGAAACAAAGCTTCTTTTTTTTTTTCTCCCCCAATTTAGGAGAAACTCTGATTTCTTGGTTTTTTTGGGTTTTTCGTTTTTCGATCTCGACCGTCCGAACGTCTCGGGATTCGCGTCGGGAGCGGCGGGTGTGGAGGGAGAAAACAATGGTGTCGGCGAATCGGGAGATGGCGGTCTATTGCTTCGACACGCTCGTCGCCCACTACAACAGCGAGACAGTCCCTCCCCCGGCCTTCGACGAGGGGACTCAGTGAGTTGTTCGTGCGATGGATTGACGTTTTGGTTTAGATTCGATGATACGAATCGAACAAGAATTTTTTTTTATTATAAATTTTTAGTTTAGTTTTGTTTTAAAGATCGTGTTTTTGTTGCATTAGAGTGGATTTTTTTGATGGATATGGGACTTTGTTTATTGGGTTTTTGTTAGTTTTCAGTTGGAGTCTTAAAGCAGTATTTTTGAGATATTGTGGTGTAATTTCGATGACAAAAGGCATCTGTTAAAAGTTTTGTTTTTGTATATATGAATTGAACGAAAATTCTCTTTTTTTGTTTGGTTTTGTTTCAAAAATATATATTTTTAATTGCATTGGAGAGGGTTTTTGTGATAAAGATGTGAAATTGATCACTGGGTTTTTGTTATTTTCAGTTGGAGTACTAAAGCAGTACTTTTTGGATTTCTTTTTGGATTTCTTTGATTAATTAAAAAGGAATGTTGAGTTGCCATGCTTATCAGAAACTATCTTTCATGTTTTCCTTTAAAGTTGTTTCCTTTACAGTTTTTGTGGAGTTACTTAGTTCATCTGTTCTGTATGAACTTCTTTTGCACGTTCCCCCTTCTCTTTTGGGATTTGGTCAGTTTTTCTGGATTCGTTCTGTGTTCATGATTGTCAAACGTTGCCATTAAGTATAATTGTTTTCTTAGATTGATTTATTTGTACTTTTAAAGTTGAATAGTTTGTATAAACAATTCTTTCAAGATAGACTGTGTTTCTCTTTTGATTCCAATTGTTGATGTGAATAAGAACTAGTGGAATTTTGAATTAATCCTCCATATGGGTGTTAATGAAGAGATTTCTGCCTTATTTATTTTGGAGTGAAGTTGGGACCCCTTGATAAAACATATTTGAAATGTTAAATTACAGTTGATTTTTGCATTACTGTTTATCTGTAGAATCTTCAAGATCATTGCAAAACAAATGGGAACAAATAGAGAAGGAAGCAACCCATGAGGAACAAAATAGAACTCGACCGCTAGACCCTGAACAAATAAAATATCCCAAAAAATGGTCATGAAACTGATAAGTATCAACCAATTGGTTTGAAAAAACTTCTGTGGTCCACATATCCATTGCTCAGTTTTCAGAGGGACAAAATTTTGTTTCCATGGAACTCAGATGGTCTCATCTTTTGGGAACAAGAAACTTATCGCTCCGGCTCTTCCTCACGTTCCACATCACGTGCAGGTCTCTGCTATCGTTGTTGGTGCATTGTTTGTTGTACTAGGAGACCTATCAAATCTGTCAAATCTTAGCGTAGCTCAGATACTTCCTGATGTACGGGTGGTCGCTCAGCCTGAGCCTGACCCACGATCTTCCCAACAGTTCTACGTCTATTCATATTTGGAACTTAAAAAACAATTGTAACCTACTTTTTGAGGCAAAACACATTTATAACTGGTTAGAAGTGACTTTTTTAAAGATGCATTTGATTCAACACTAGACCTATTCTATGCTTTGACATAACCGCAAACAACTGCTAATTCTTGGACACTCAAGGAGTGCTAGCTCGACCTTCCAACTCCAACAATACTATTTTGCAAAACAGTAAACATCATAATAAGCTAAAAAACCTAGTGAATGGATCTGTAATATAGTACTTCTCAATTATGCAAGTATAAGGAAGCTAGTGCATAAAATGATATTGATAAAAGTCATGATAGGAGCAGATGAATCTGCTAAATTTCTGTACATTTTGCACTCTAGCAGCAATCTAGCAGCACTCTATAATTATACTAAATTTCTATTTCATCCGCCGATTAAAAATTATTTGAATGGTTTATATGTTTTGTTTATCTGTCAGATGCCCTTACCAGGCTTGGTGGTGTTGGTAAAAAACACAAAAATACATTTTGCATCCTTAATTAGTCCATGGTGTTTTAAATTTTATATAACAACACAAAACATCTATCAACCACTGCAGCACCCCATCTAAAGCAAAAGGATTTGGGGGAGACCCAAGTAATTCCCTTGCGGTGAAGCATAATTGTCTAAAGCACTACCTCAGCTAGATAGATAACATATAGCTATCGTCTTATTACTCCGTAATCTCAAATAAAAAAATTGAATGACTTATATAGGAGAGAGAGAGAGCCTATTACAATAATCCCTCACGACCCGAATCATGAGTCACCCAGAATAGTAGAAGGTGACTCACACCTAATATTATGACCATCTAAGGATGGTGTAAATCGTTGCCCAAGTGTTTGTATATAGAAACTCTCTGAACTATTGTTGGTTACAAACTGATGTGGAATGTTCTTCTTGGTTTGCAGCCCACTGTTTGTTACATGGAAGAAAGCTGTGAATGGTGCGGAGCCTCGTCTTCGTGGATGCATTGGAACCTTAGAAGCTCGTTGCTTGATCAATGGGTTCAAGGACTATGCACTGACAAGGTACTTATGACACACCTTGTTCTTTTTTAAAAAAATATCTGAAGCTATTTATGATGTTTTAATACATTTTTTTATCTAGATGTTTTGCTTCATCGTTAACTTTAATTGTTCTCATAGTAGTACAACTCAATGTTTATATCTAGCTTTCACTGTCAGTATTGTCCATGCCGAAAAATAAACTTTAGATGTGTGATTAATGAAGAAATGTATTCATGAAATTTCCACCCTTCTATAAGGACCACCACAACAAGCAATAACATGGGTAAATGATGATGTAGCCACTTAAAATGATATAAAAAATAATCACTTTTTCGTCCTGCCTGTTGCCTAACCATCTTTACCTTCTTACATGCCCAACTACTTTGGACAACAGCCCATGTCGCCATTATACCTTCTCTTTCTAAGCTCTCATCTCCATGGAGGAGAAAAGTTGTAGGGAATTTATGTTAGAATCCCCTGCATGGTTTTCGTCATTCAACATATTTATTCTTTATTTCTGTCCCTACATAATTTTTTCATTGTAGCTGGTGACCAAAGAAGGTCATGAACCCCAATGATTTGGGGTGAGAACCAGTGTGGCAATCTGATTTTTAGATTCACACATTTCCTTTCACGTTTGATGCAACTTGCATTAGTAAATCTTTTAATTATTCTTTCCCATTTTCTACGTTAATGGCTTCATAGATTTATATAGTTCTATGAAAATGATAACTTTTCTGATTCTTACCACACCAATATTATTGTGCGAGACACACGACTGTTTCTCCTTCAAAAGAGGTAAAAAATGTAATAAGCCACTCTATTCCATGACATCTCCCCTGTGGACTCCAATTAGTTGAAACTAATGGGTATTTGTCTTCTAACTTCTTATGATATCGGGGAGGAATTAAGTTTTGACATGGCTTGATTGTAAAAATATGTCTATTTAAGAGGTAAAGTTTTGGGAGGAATTGGTAGGTCCAGGGTTTATTACTGAGTCACTGAGAATCAGCTGACTGACACACAGTTACCAAGTTTTGCAGTTAAGGCTTGCTTACTGTTAAGGAACAGGGTTTATAAAGTGAAGTATATAGATGGTGATGGTATTTGTCATGTCTGATATCTATCCATTTGGACCATATCATGACATAGACTGTATTTTGATTTCTACAATGTGCACGGAAGCCAATTCCTCAAACATCTCATCTAGTTCCTGAAGTCAGGAATTTAGTACATAAATTTTGTTATTTCAAGTCTGGACATTGATCAAGGACGTATCACCGTTGTGGTCTTGATAGGTTGT
The DNA here is from genome assembly GCA_030737845.1 of Acorus calamus. Lineage (NCBI taxonomy): Eukaryota > Viridiplantae > Streptophyta > Magnoliopsida > Acorales > Acoraceae > Acorus > Acorus calamus. The sequence continues at coordinate 24,144,694 of CM060865.1, read as the reverse complement.
CAGTGTGAATGAGTTCAACAAGACAAAAATACGCAATAAGAGGACAACCTCGTTTTATTGCCTTTAATTTATACGATAAGATATTAAAATAAATGGCACATGCTACTTCATTCTTTGAATAATCTGTGTGCGCTATATATATGTATGTATCTCTCTTCTCTCTACATTACATTACCCTTATGCAAGTAGTCAATGTGGTCAGACTTTTGTTGCTATACTTCCATCATTGCTTCTATAAAAATATCTGATTCATTTTTCACAAACTATTGCTCTTTTGTAAGTAGTGAATATGGCCACACTTTTGTTGCTTGCCTTCCATCATCATTGCTTTTATAAAAATATGTGAAATCCATATTTCCTGAAGTAGTGCAAATTCTTTGTTTTGACTCCAGGCACTTTGTGCCTTCAGAATTTGTTGTGATTTGTATACTCTCTATTGCAGTGCTCTCAGGGACCGCCGTTTCCCCCCAATACAGGCTAAAGAATTGCCTTTTTTGGAATGTACAGTTTCCATTTTAACTGATTATGAAACTGCGGTCCACTATCTTGATTGGGAGGTCTGCAATTCTTCTTTGTTGTTTGCTGTTTTATTAGTAAATTGAAATTTGTCCAATATCATATTTGTAATTGATTAATAAAAAATGGATGATTTACTAATTAAATCTAAGTAAACTTTTCTATGCACATGCATATTGAAGGTTTGATTGCCTAACGCGCTGGTTTCGACTATTGTTTGATGCTTGATAAGTGTCAGCACAAACAATAGTGCTTGGATTAGTGGGGAATCATAACCATAAGAAATGATTAAATTGTATCACTGAGAGATGTGGTGATATAATTTTTGTTTTTTTAAATTTACTCTTGAAAACTCCATTATAATTTTATTCAAATGCTAAAAGAATTGTGGTAATGTGTGGCTGTGTTTTTTGAGATTAGGCATTATTAGACGGCTTTGTTAGGGTAGCGTAAGGGTTTATGCCATATTGTATTTTGAGATTAGATTGTCTACTGAAAATACCATCAGATCTGTCTCTTCTGATACATCATTAACTGTTTTGGCTCTGACCATTAGAATTCAAACTCATATTTCAAGATAGATGCCTTCTGGTACATCATTAGCAGTTTGGTTCTGCCCATGTTGTTTCACCCCTTGCAGATTGGGAAGCATGGTTTAATTATTGAATTTACTGATCCTGATTATAATACGAGACGTAGCGCAACGTACTTACCTGAGGTGGCTGCACATGAAGGTACCTTGATGTTTCTTCTGAAGTTGCTTGTATTTCCATGAATAAATTAGTGAAGTATCCTATAGTTTTAATCCTTGTGATTACAAGGGAATTCTATTATGCCTTAGATTCTTATTAAGTCTATTCAGTTTGAGAATTTGTCTTGGCTTCTTATTAAGTCCATTCAGTTTGAGAATTCATCTTGCTTAGTATCATAGTAACTAGCTGCATACAAGTCCTTACATGCCTTTCTAAATGGCATTGACCTAATTATCCAAGTTTCTTGCATGCCTTTTTAAATGGCATTGGCATAATCTGAGGAATTGGGTCCTCCGATGTAGCACGACACTAACAACTATTAGTTTTCCTGGAGGTTGATGCATGACACTATGCGGTTGAAATAAATGGTTTAATACATCTGCGAATGATTTCCTTGTTTAAGATTCTAAATGGATTGATGTTCACGATTTATGTGGTCCCATATCCACCAAGCTGTAATATGTTCAATGAACCTCATGGTGGTGAGTCTGACCCGATACCCCATGGGCCATGGGTTGGAACATTAAATCTAGAGGAGCCTCCACGAAACATCATTTTCTACAGTTTCACAACATTCCTCCAACGGTTGTCATGATTGGATTGTAAAATAGGTTAGCGAAGGACTGGTGCAAAGCGTTTTTGTGATGGGGTCTCGGGTTGAGGCCGTCAGTCCTTGTTCAAGGTCTGGGACTTGAAGAGCTTATACTGCAATTGCTTAGATGTGCTTGAGTCATTGTTGTACTTGGCAGAAGGTTTGGTTTATGTTCCAATTGCCTTACCACCCCTTCCAATTGCCTTATCCTTCTCAATTCCTCTTGCCCTCTTGCTCTCTTTGATCTTGTCCAATGCGATCAGAACTCGAGCTCTGATACCAGATGAGACATACTGGTTCTTAAGGAGTAATTAAACTGGGGTGGTCCATTTCTAAGATCAGAATACATGAGAACAGGAAATAAATGGAAATTTGGACTAAAATAGAATTCTGTTGCTCAACAAAAACCAAGATACAAGTTGTGAATAGTAGCTAGAAAACTTCATCTATCATGCAACCATCTTTGACTCCATTTTGTATTTTTGAACCTAGATTTATATAAATCATCTCTTTGTAACAGCTAACTATAGACTATATACATGTACAATTGATTCTTCTTCCCTTCCACTTGAATGAAAAAAAAAAAAAAACAGGTTGGACTCAGATAGAGACGATTGACTCGCTGATGCGCAAAGCGGGCTACAATGGTCTGATCAATGAATCCCACCGCAAACGCCTCCGCCTGACCCGCTACAAGAGCACCCTATACACCATGCACTATAGCGACTACGTCTCCTTTGTCAAGAGGACAAGAGGCGCAGTCCCCGCCGTAAACGGCGCCAAACCTATCCATTGATTCTTCGTTTATTTTTCAGCTCCCAAAGCTGAGATATAAAAGAAAACTTCAAATTTGTGGCAGCTAGTGCTGCTCATTGATGTATCATCATTTCTTCTGATTGGATTTGGATGTGTTGGGAAAAAAATGTAGAGAACTAGAGAAACTGTGGTTCTGTGTGAAATCAATATCCCATGCTTCATCAATTCTCAAGCTGTGTTATTGTAAAATCTCAAGTGTTTTAATTTGGGATGGATTTGTAATAATTTATATACTATTGTGTTGTGAAGAGGTCCTGTGAGAAGGATAAGTATATATCCACGTCAATGTATAACTTTCATCTTCATTAAATAAATAAAAACACAATTCATTTTAGCTTTAAAAAAAAGGGAAAGATCCATATAACCCTATGATTTTTTCTGAAATTCATATAACCCCGAAAACACACTTGTATTGAGATAAATTTTTGTTGATAGATATTCTGTAAATATTATGTTTGGTGAATCTTAGCTGAAAACACAGTATACCAGAACCTCTCTATAATGTGTTAAAAAAAAAATTGTATCCATTCGGATGTAGTTTTATAATATAGATGTAGTTTTATAATCTATTTGGACGGATAAAATCGTCATTTATAGAAAGTTTTTTACATTTTTAACAAATTGTATTTTTAGTATACTGCATTTTCAATCAGGATTAACCAAACAGAATATCTATAGAACATTTATCATATATGAATAGAAGTTTAACTCATGGGGTTATTTAGTTATATAGGTGTTTTCAGAGGGTTTTATGAACTTGAGAAAAAAATAAGGGGGTTATATGGATTTCAACAATTTATAGGGGGTTATTTGGATTTGTTTCAATAATAAATTAGTAAAAAAACTATGTATTTCATTAGACAATGATGTAATTTGCATAAAAAATTTAACCCATGTGGTTCGCAGGAATGAGTAGGTAAACTATTTTTCAAAAAAAAAAAAAGAAGAGTAGTCATATTTATTCCACATTAATTATATGTCATTGTACACTTTATGTAACAAAACATGTGAAAATTTTATGAAAGTATATATCTTTTTACCATCCATAGATTTTAAATTCAAATCCTTTCTTATTTATTAATTTTTAATCATAAAATATATAATCTGTTAAGAGTAACAAAAACAAAAAATTCTTTGAAAAGCTAATTTTAAAAACTATTTCGGCTCCGTTTGGAAACACATATTGAAAAGTAGATTTTGGAATAAAGCTGCTTTTTAAGATGATTTTAGACCTTGATTTTTTTGGGATGTTTTTTTTTAATTCAGGAATCAATATTTGAAAGGAGTTTAATATTTCGTAGAAAAAGTTGATTTTCAATTCAAAAAATCGATTCCGACAAAAAAACGTTGTTTTTGAGATTTTAAAAACACGGATTTCGAGAGAGAAATTAAAAAGAATCCAACTTTTGATTCTGCCGAAATCCAACCCGTTTAGCTGCACGATTTTAAGATTTTAATTTTTCAAAAAACGGAATTCAACCCAATCATGCTGCCAAACAGAGCCTTCAACACTAAAACCCATTTTCCAAAACTTTCTATCCAAACACTGCAAAAAAGAAAAAGAAAAAAGAGTTAGACATAACTCTATGTAGGACCCTTTGGGCACGTGTTTGATGGGCGGTGGCATCGGCTGACTCTTGTGGACGCAAACGCTTAAGGGTCCGTTTGGTAGCGCGTTTGGGGGCGAATCCGCTTTTTAAAAAGCGGATTCCGCCCAAACGCGCAACTAAACGGGTCGGATTCCGGCGGAATCAAAAGCTAGATTCCTTTTAATTTCTCTCTCAAAATCCGTGTTTTTAAAATCTCAAAAAGAACGCTTTTTTGTCGGAATCGATTTTTTGAATTGAAAAGCAACTTTTTCTACCAAACATTAAATTCCTTCCAAATATTGATTCCTGAATTAAAAAAAAGCATCCCAAAAAAGTCAAAGGTCTAAAATCATCTTAAAAAACAGCTTTATTCTAAAATCTATTTTTCAATATGTGTTTCCAAACGGACCCTAAATAAATAATTTTTATTCCTTTTGCGTTGATAACCCGGGATACCTTTGTCGCATATGGTATTCCATCATTTTTTTTGCGTTTTTCGACTCCGCGAAAACAACTGTTCTCTCAACACAGTCTCCCCTTGTCCCCCGAGTTTCATGTGCAATCCGCATTGGAATTATAACCTCATCTAATGAATTATTCAGATGAATTATATACTCTAAACAATTAAATGAAGCCATTTATAAAAATAGGGAAGTGATTCGGTGCGGGAATGCGGTCGTGCGGGAAGCGATCACGGGTCCATCGCATCGGACGGTCAGGGGCGATTCATCTCGACCGTTGGATGCGATGGACCCGCGATCGAACGATCGACGTCGTTTCCCGCATTCCCGCACTGAATCACTCGACTATAAAAATATATAACAAAAAATATATACTGTCAAGGAGGGCATACTCGTAACTTCGAATATAGGAACCCAACATTGTCACAATTGAGTGCCATATCAAACCCTTGTGTAATCTCTCTCAAAACCCCCCAAAAAAAACAAAAAAGAAAGATTTTTTTATTTTTTTTATTTAAAAAAAAATGGAGGATGGAAGGAAAGTGGTGGTCGCAGCTCTCCAGTTCGCGTGTTCCGACAGTGCCTCGGAAAACGTGGACACCGCCGAGAGGTATACTTCACACATACATATTCTTTGTTCCCATGTAGTTGTTTTTGTGGATTTGATGTGTTTATTTGGGTTTATGTGATGTTTGAGATAATGGGTTGTTGTTGGAATTCATGAATCATTAACCATTGATTGTGTGTGCGAATCTCTAATTAGGCTTGAATCAGAGGCATCACTTTGAATTCATGAACCATGTGATGTGTAAGATTGAAATCTGGTTGATGAAGACAAAATTCCTTCATGGGGGATGCTGTTTTAGTCTTTCGTTTGTTCGTTCATTGCACAGGAAAGCAATCCCCCAAAACACCCAAATTTCTTTGGAAAATGTTATACTCCGTCCTTTTTGCAGTCACTTTTGCAAATGAAGTGCATTTTTTATATATATAAATGAATGGCATACTTGTATGTATCAATGCCCATTTACTTTACCATTTCTTTTTGTTGATGAGCTCTATCTGGAAATGAGTCTTCACTCATTATTTGGGTGAACATTTAATATGGTTCATCAAATCAAGGGCCCAAAATGTGTCCCCTCATAAAAAACATGATAAGTGGCCATGATGTCACTTATACCCAAATACATAGTTAAAAATGGATAAACTCACATTAACCATACTTGTAAACAAATGAGGTTAACTTAATTCACTGAAATCCCACCTGTTAAGATACACATAAGTTAATGTGATTATAAAAAAAATCAGTTTTACCCACCAAGGTGTTGGTGAGTTGGCTAGTTTCATGGGTATGCTTCCCATCGACCTAAGTTTGATTCTCATCCCTGACGTACCCTAATGTCCTTAGGGAAACTTCCGTTTGGTCGGTGCAGACACTTGGAGGATTAGTTCTTGCCTTGAAGGGTTATGGGTGTACCTTTGATGTAAAAAAAAAAGGAGTTTTAGGAAACAAAACATTGACCTCTTTTTTTCTTGGTGATGATGAATGTCAACATTAGTCGAGAAAACTCCAAATGCATGAAATATTTACATTCGCAATAAAAACAAAGTGCATATCGAATGAATTGCATGTTTTATAACTAAGCATATACTTGCCTGATTTAGCACATGCTCGATTAGAAAAAATAATGACTGTAGGACTTAAGTGTATGAGCATCCTTCCTCTTCCTTTTGTTGGTCATGGGTGATGTGTAGTTACTAACCAAAAAAAAAATGAAAAAGAAGAGTTATCTGTAGTAGGATTTGTGATTGGATTTTCTTGACTGCCTAATTTGTAAAATCACATAAACCCTGTGCATTTGGTAAGTCTAGAGGGATTCAAACTCGGGACGCATGTGGAGCAAGGCTTTAGATGAAGGGCCAACCCTGTGTGGGTTACTAAACATTGACTTATTAAACCACAAATACTAACAGAGATATCTATAGTTTTAAGCCACAAATACTAACACAGATATCTATAGTTTTAAGGTTGTTTTAAAGGTATATTGGGATATGCGGCTCTGAAGATTGTTTGATTGATTTGTGTTACACATAAAGTGATTATTCAGTTGGTTCATCCTAACTTCTACATGTGGCCAGTCTTTTACATCAGTTGTGATCGAGGAGTTTCAGCTGTTTATGTCATTAGGATCTCCTTGCAAGTGAGAACGAGTGTTTACAAGAATTTTTAATGGTGACAGTGAAGTTCATTACAATTCTTCAGAGTTGAGTGATAATGAAGTGGTTGGATGCTGTGCCCAATTTTGGAACAAAAGTGGAGTGGCATGGGATTAAAGTGAAATTCTAGCACATAAAAAAAGGCCTGTTGTATTTAAATGAATCCAACTGTTAGGTGTTCCGTATGAAACATATGAATTGGGCAAAGGTGATATGAGGATGTTGAGACACATGGGTTGGAAAAGGAGAGATGGATTTAGAATCGATTGCATTGAAAGGAATTTAGGCTTTCTTTGGTGGAAATATGAAATGTAACATAATCCAGTTTTGGTGAGTATGAGAAACATAACAGCATTAAGAAGTGTAGAAATTTTGGTGATATTGATGTGCGAAGATTTGAATTTTGAAGGTTTTATAATGATCATGTATGTGGACTTTGATGGATTTCAAGGCAGAATAGAGAATGTAAGGTTACATAAGACTATGATGATGTTATTGATGGGTGTTGTATGAGAGGAGCTTATTCTGAATCTTATGGAATATGGAGATAGAATTTTAATCATACCATTTCAAATTTGTTGTTTTCGTGTTGAAATTTTAGTCATCATGGTTTAATTTTCATTTGTAATTCATGACCTGTTGACTGTTGAGCACAGTTCCTAGTAATGACTTAATGATGTCACCAAACTCTACCACTTTGTTCACTTTCTACTTGATTATGGTATAGTGTAAAAAAAAATGAAAAATCTATGTTGACCTGTTTTTTTTTATAGGTTGGTCAGAGATGCTCACAAAAAGGGTGCAAATATCATCCTCATTCAGGTAAAATTAGTTTGCATATTCTGTTGGGCATGAGATATTCAGGATCATTGAATGATCTGTCTATCTGTCTGTTATGTTCTTGTGTATGTGTGAATAACATCTATATTATAACAGGCTTTAAGTTTGTCTTTTCTTTTGATGATTGGTCTGTATCAGTTAAAAAATTTCTTAAAAAGAAATTAAGATTGAAGATATGGTTGAGGGGTTTTGTGAGCCCAGAAGAGAAGATAGGGTAGAATATAGGTTACTTTTCACAGGCTATGAAATCAAATTAGTTATTTTGGCGGAGCAGCCAACGTATGTTGATACCTAGGAAGTCTGCTTTAATAAGGACTTTACATCCTATTGGAACTCCAAATTAGACTCTCACTTAATTACTCAGAAGACAGTGACTGACACGAACACTCTACAAAGGCTGCTTACTAGTCACTTAATTCATCTCCTAAACACATGTTATTTCCAAATACAGCTAGGACCAAGGTGAATGTCCCATATTTCCTTCTAAAACATCCATAACAAACATCCCACCTCTGATAGACCTCAAATGGACTGATAACAGGAAGTCATCCTCTATTCATTAAAATTTGGAAGAGCTTTATCAAGAGGTTCCCTGCAGTGTATGATGACCTAAAATTTGTAATTGGGAATGTCAGACAGACATCCTTCTGGCTAAATTTTTGGAAACCTGCAGAATTATTTCCAAGACTCCTCGGATTAGCTTATTTGGAGCAGGACAAAATTGAAAATTCAGGCCAGATAATTGAGGGTACAACTATTTGGTGCCCAAGAGTAAGGAAAAAAAACTTCTCCATAGAGAGTGCTTGGAGGTGGAAAGGCTCTTAAGTCTGATGTATAATTCTAGGGCTGCTGATGAGGTTCTGTGGAGGAAGCAGTTTGACAGGGAGTTCTCATTAAGCTCACTATCACACTATGTAAATCTCTATCCTCCGTCGTGGATCAGGTCTCTGAAAAAATGTTGGAATGCCTGCTCTTCCCTTGAAGCACAGGACTTCATGTGGATCCTATGCTTGAATAGAATACTTAACAAGCTGAACAGGGTTGTTTGGGCTATTAACACTCCTCTAAGGCTCTAACATGTAGTGAATTGTGTGGAAATTAGGTGCAAAATGCTGAGTCTAATGGTCAATGCCCTTTCAGTAACGGAATAGCCTATCAGTGTCAAATTTATGGAGGACATGCTGTCCAGTTTTCATAAACATAGGAACATAGGTAATTGGAGCAAGGGAAGCAGATTCATAGCCATTATTCCTCAGGCATTCTCTGTGCCATATGACTGACTCAAAATGAATTTTTTTTTATTTTTTTTCAGAATAAAGGTTGTTATGTTGCGAATGCTTGGAAGTCAGTAGTGTGACTTAGGGAGTGAGCTATCATATTCCCAAGGATAACAAACTCAGGGTTGTGGGGGAGGGAATTTTTCGTGTAGAATGGGGCTCACTCTGATATGATGTCTTTTTTTTTTTTGGTTGTCTCTGCGTGTGTCTTTCCTTCCTTTTACCTTCTTTTGTTTGCTTTTATAGTCTTTCGATTTTAGTACAATGGGTGACAATCCCTTCTATAAAAAGAGCAGCTACCAAGAGTGACAAATCCATGTACAAATCTCTAAACTATAACATCTGATTGAAGGCCAATGCACTTAAACCCAAATATAAAAGCTTTCTGGTCCATTACAATGGAAAACCTGGTTGAATCTGTGAACTGGAAAATGAAAATGCATTATCAGAGTAGGGTGCCACTGATAATGGAGGTGATTTAAGTCCCCAGATAATATATACAAGGGAAATAAGAAAATTATCCAAGGCCATTTAAACATGAATTTTCAGTGTTCTAGTGATTAAGTTTGGACAATTTAAAATAAAATGACATAATACTAGTTGCAACACTTCCAATGATACCGCCTATTGGTTATTTGTTTGTGGGTTAGGCCCCTCTTTAATGATACGATACATGGATGCTGTGGGAAGCAATTCTGCTAGAATTCATCAATCAGATGCTGCAAATAAAATGTTTCTCTTTACAACTCTGTATGATACTAATCACTATTTTAACATGCACGGAGTTGTGAGTTTAATGGTATTTTGTAACCGCGACTCTTATGCTCTCAAGAGTGATGGAACGACAGTTTGAAGGCAGAGGTTAACGTGGTCACTGGCATTCATTCTCATAAATGCTGTGTGCAGTATTTGAAAATTGTATATATTCCCTTTCTATTATAAGTTATAACTCATAATCCATTTTTAAAGTAATTGATGATTTTGGACCGTGGAAAATAATTCTTTGTTCATCCAGCTGGTTGTGCATCTATTGCATTTTACCTTTGCATGACCTTTGCCTTTGTGCATATGCATTAGCAGTTAATGAATAACTAAAGGAAAACTTGAGCCAGAAGAAGCATATATTGATTGGTATGGTTATTCTATTTTAAATTCTCCAGTGGTTGTCTCATTATGAAGGGTTTATCAGCCTTTGGTATTTCATTATCAGTTTGTGGGGGCTAGTATTTTCAGTTTTTAATATCATTGAGTTAGTGATATGCATCATAGCATTCTCATAATGTATGTGTTGTAGCTGTGATACATCGTTCGAAATTTAAGCTAGATCGATCAAGTCTGCTTGATTGCAATTCTATTTTATTTGTTACACTTTATTCTGATATCAAGTGATACCCCTCAAACCAAAATGGAGATGAGGATCTCCAGAAAAGCAAAACAAGATTCAATCACAAAAGCGGAAACAATTTAAAAACCCCAAATACATAGGTCTGTTTGGTTGCAATTCTAGTCCTTTTGTTACATATTGTTGGATGTATTCAGGAACTATTTGAAGGGTATTATTTCTGTCAAGCTCAAAGGGAGGACTTCTTTCGACGAGCAAGGCCTTATAAAGGAAACCCTACAATTATGAGGTAAAGCAAGAATTTCACATTGTGTTTGAATAGTCCGTGATGGAAAATATTTGTTGTCCTTTTCGATTAAATGGCAAGTTGCTTTGGATGAATAACGAAACATTGAAAATTTGAATGGTCTCTAGGCAGCTTTTTTCTCACCATCTACTGATTTTCTTTTTACTCTCTTGGATAGTGTAATTCCTTAAGATGCAGTCTAAGACCTTGACCCTCATCATCTGACACACATTTCACATTAAAGTGTGGCAACTTCTTACTAACATCTAATTCCATAAGACAGTTTCCCCTCTGCTGACTGTTTCTTATAGGACCCCAGATCAATCATTGGGAAATGGGAACAGCTGGAAATGCATGAAATACAAATACAGGACTGTCATTGTGAAGGAAAACTATTTTACACACTACTCAAGATAAAGTTCACATATGCAGTTATTGGTAGAGATCCCTGGATTTGTTGAAAATAAGAAATGTTGAAAATCAGGAAAGATTCCTGAATATCATTAGATTAGTCAGTTTATTTGGAGGTTTCACATAAGACTGGGGAGAGAATTTGCAGGATCGATTGCATAATGGGTTCTGTGCAATCACGACCCATAAGTGGATATTATTGTGATTACAGTATTTAAATGTGAGATAGATTATATAATCATCTAGATATATTCAAATAAAGTTTCAATATTACTATTCCATCTTGCTTTATTCATGTTCTGTCTAATATTTTCATAATTGATATAGTTTAATTAAGTTAATGTATGCCAAATGCAAATAATGAAATAAATTAATGGATGTATAATGATATAATGGAGGTTCTTGATGAATGGAAAGGGGACTGATGTGTCCCACAATAGAAAGATCCTCCATTGTTCCATAAGAAATCGTCAAAAATGTTAATTATCTTCACATGTATTGGAATTTATATCTGCAAATTTATGATCTCATCTCCTCAATGATAATGGTAATCAATATGAAAATCATGATCATTGCTCAAAAAATGTAACGTGGAACTATTCAATCTCATTTACAACATATAACCTGTGATGGCTACTCGACAAGATTCTCTCAACTTATTATTCTCTCATGTTCTGAATAGATTAGCTTACTGCATCTTAATCAAATTCTCTCCCCAACATTTTTAATCGGGTTCATAATTATAGATTAACCATTTCAGGGATATGTCATCAACAGTTTCTTATACTTCCACTAGTAAATTCTCATCTCATCAAGTTTTTTGCAGAATGCAGAAATTGGCGAAAGAGTTGAGTGTTGTGATACCTGTAAGTTTCTTTGAGGAAGCAAATAATGCTCACTACAATTCGGTGGCCATTATTGATGCTGATGGAACAGATCTTGGATTATATAGGAAATCACATATACCAGATGGACCAGGCAAGTTTGTGTGGCATGATCCATCAATTTCTTGTAAATTAGTGCGTGTATCAATGCTTTATCAAAATCATTGTTTGTTCTGTAGGATACCAAGAGAAGTTCTATTTCAATCCAGGTGACACCGGCTTCAAGGTGCATATCTTTTTGTTCACAAACCATGTTTCTTTAATCAGTTTTATTTTTATTATCTTTCCACCCATTTGTGTTATTGTTACATTAATTATGAGCTGTGATCTGTGGATTGACAGGTCTTTGAGACCAAGTTTGCAAAAATTGGAGTCGGTAAGTAAATGTTTCCCAAAGGGTACTGCATACTAGGTTTGTGGATGACATCTGTTGCATATTTCATTAATTTTTAAAAACTGGGACGAAGGAGAACGCATAATTCATTGGTTTATAGTCTCATCTATTTTCATCAGTTCTATCAATTGGCACAACGACTATTGTTTTGCTCTGTGGCAGCTATCTGTTGGGATCAATGGTTTCCAGAAGTAGCACGAGCCATGGCTCTTCAGGGTGCAGAAATATTGTTCTATCCTACTGCTATTGGATCAGAACCACAAGATGAAGGCCTTGATTCTCGCGAACATTGGCGGAGAGTGATGCAAGGACATGCTGGGGCTAATTTGGTAATATGATATATCAATGTTTTTTTTTTCTAGATGAAATCCAAAAGATGACTTGATTCTCAAAATGATACATCAAGTTAAAATAGTTGGAGCGTTGATACACTGACACTTCTACATACACCATGTCATCTAAAACATTATATGAAATCTCTAATAGAGTATATACTTTATTATATGTCAATATATACTCTCTTACGAAAATGTAAAAACATATGCATTCAATTCATTCGAGTGTGCATTTCAGTTTTTCTGAAAGTATGTGCATCATTAGACAAGTATATACATTTAAATGAAATTCAAAGCCGATTTGCGAAAGTGACTCTGGGAATGACCAATTGTATAATTTTCCAGTTAGTTATGGTCTGAACCTTTGAAATTGAATATTTGAAGGTTAGCTAAAATGGAGACCCATTATGTGAATGATGCAGGTCCCTCTTGTGGCCTCAAACCGAATTGGAAAGGAGACAATTGAGACAGAGCATGGAAATAGTGTGATCACTTTCTACGGCAATTCTTTTATTGCAGGTAATTATATGTCATTTTGAGTTGATGTATATTCATGCATGTGGTTGATTTAATGTATTTTGCTTTGATGCACACATCCGAAAATGTGAAAAAACAGGCCCTACTGGAGAAATAGTTGCATCTGCAAATGACAAAGATGAAGAAATAATTATAGCAGAGTTTGATCTTGATAAAATCAAGTCAAAGAGACACAGTTGGGGTGTGTTTCGTGATCGACGCCCAGACTTGTACAGTGTGCTATTGACATTCGATGGAAGCAAATCCCGACCATGAGCTGCTGATGGTTTCCTTATTATGGAGGTATGTGAACACAGGCAAGTTTTGACAGATCTCACTGTTTATCATGGAACTTTAATTTTGATCATGCATTAATTTCCCTTTTGATGAATTCCACGTTTCAACTGTAATTATGCATGCATTTTGATTTCGCTAATTTATTGTGTCAAAATGTTTCCATTCACAGCATCTACTAATGTTAAATCCCCAGATGTTTCTCTGTATATAGATAAAGGTCTTGTTTGGCAAACCGATTTAGCTTTTGCAAAATCAAATTTTCTATATAAATGGTTCCAAACGAACATTTTTGAACTTCAGCTTTTAGTTTCAGATTTTAATTTTTAGGTGTTAGTCAACAAACAGCTTTTATGAAAGCTGGTTGAAAGTAGCTTTTATGAAAAAGTTGTTTTTAAAAATAGGTTCCAAATGGGGCTTAAATGAATAATGAAAGAGTGCATTAAACGATTTGTTACTGATTTTTTCCATCACTGCTGATCTCTGTATAGGTAAATGCAGTTTTTGCGCGGTTTAATTCACCATTTCCTAACAGTTTGCTCACACATGCAGGTTAGGGGCCTTCTTGAAAGGATTCTTCGGTCACTTCAAGCTCATATAACTCAACCTTATCAGTTATCAAAAACAAAGGTACAATGAAATAAAACAATAAGGAAAAACTGAAGAATTTCATTCCCCCAATCTGTGGTCTAAATTCACAAGGAATTGATTCAAGAAAAAAATCTTTGAGAATCTGTTCAATATCTCCTGCAAGAGAGAGAGATACTTGTCATATAATATTTCCTTCACTAAAGATCCTGTTGGAAGGACCCCAATTATCAGCCACTTTTTTGAGAAGCTGATGCCCTGCTTGACTTTGTTCTCTTCATTTTATTTTTTTGGGGTTTGGATCTACTTTTTTCCAAGAGGGTGATACCTTCAAATACTTTTATTGTTATTCCTGCAAGACATGTCACTTAACGCAATATATATACTCCATTGTGTCAGTATATGCCCTGTTGCAAAAAAATAAATAAATGCATTTAATTGATTTGAATACGTATTTTTTAATAAAAGAATGTACATTATTAGTTAAATATATACTTATAAAAAAAGTCTTCAAAAGTGACAGCAGGAATGAGAACATTTTCCTTTTTCTTTTGCAATCCAAGAGGTTGGATCCTCAAAAAGTTTTCCATGTGATTTTTTTAAAGCACATGAAAAAGAAGAGGACTAGATTGGGTCTCACTTTTAGGTATCTATTCAGTGTCTCCCATGAAGAAAGATCTTGGCAAAGTTTTCTTTATGAATCCAACAAAAGGAAAGTCCCTCATTGACATCCAATGTTGAGATGCTTTGAAATTTTGTTTGGTTCTGCTTTTTTCCTCCATAAATTAGAATCCAAGTTGGTTGAGATCACAAGTCTAATGTGAAGCCATTAAAAGTGCCTTTCATCAGCATCTGTTGAAGTAACACAAAAGCTTTTAATCTGAGTAGTTGGTTGGAGTATTGTCATCTAGCTTGAACATGTAAATCAGAAATTCTATTTGGAGTTTATTGCAAATTCTTAATATTATTTTGCATTGGGGCATTGCTACAAGCATTACTTATAAGTAGTCCCTTATGTGGTCTCATTTTTCTAATAAGCTATATTTGTTAGATGAAACGTGTAATTTTTTAGGTATCATATCTGTATACCTACTATATATATGAGGTAGCAAGTTCTTTTTTTAAAAAGCACAAAAACAATTACTTTTTTTTAATTCCAATAAGCTTAATTAGGATCAATACTACGTAACAAAAAGATAATTACTTTTATATATAATAGGATAATCAACCTTTCCAAAAAAAAGAAAAAGATGAATTTTTTTTATCACTGATCAAATTTAATTTGATCATCAAAGAATCACTTTTATTAATATATATATATAAAAGGATAAGCACCCTTTCAAAAGAAAAATAAATGAAGTGATCCAAAATGAATACAACCATCAAATGATCTCCATTGCTTAAAAAAAACAACCAAAGCTAAAAAAGAAAATCTCAACTTTGAGAAGACACTAAACTTCCATTGCATGCAAAACTAAAAAAGTTTATTCATAACCAAACCACCCATATAAAAAACCATCGCCTTCAACACCACTTCATTCATCTGGGAATTGATATAATGTGATCTAGCACTGACAAATGTACTGATGTGATTTAGCACTGATTGAATCTCATCTCCACAATCACTCACTTAAAACTATCACCATCACCACCACCACCAACCTCCTCCTCCTCCTCCTCCAGATCCTCCTCATTCTCCTCCTCCTCCCCCTCCTCAATATGATCCTCATGTTGAACAAAACTAAGCCTCAACCTCCCATCCTCCCTAGATGCATGCAACAACTCTTGTGTTGGTATCCTTATCTCCCTCAACACAAACCTCCCCTCCTCCCTATACCCCTTCAAATAAACCCATGGCTTCCCTCCCCTCCCTATACTCGTTATCGGTGGCGGGAGGTTCATCATCCTCCTCGTCGTCTCCGCCCTCCTCGTGGTCGCTGTCGTCCTCCTATGCTGATAAATTTGCTCCTCCAAGTAGTCCTCACTCCCGCTCTCGCTCTTCGAGTCCTCGACGTCGTCAAAGCTCTCGAATCCAAGCCCTTCAGTGCAGAATTGAAGGCTGTCGGAACTCCGGTGGTAGCTCGCCGGGCTCTCGGGGTGTGGTTTGGGTTTGAGGGGGTCTTCTTTGAAGTGGAGCTCTCCGAAAAGCTCGGTGAGGGTGGAGGAGGAGGAGGTGGTGGTGGTGGGGGGGTGGAGTTGTTTCCATGAGTCTATGGATTGGAGGAGGGTTGGGTTTTCAGGGAGTGGGGTTTCAAAGAGCCTGTCTAAGCTGCTGCATGCAGCCATGGATGGATTGATGGGTGGATGTTGAGATTTGGTTTGAAGGAGAGAGAGAGAGAGAGAGAGAGAGAGAGAATAGAAGGTAATGAAGGTTTTTAGAGATAGAGAAAGAAAAGAAGGTGATGAAGGTTTGTAGAGAGATTTGTGTGAAGGAAGAGGAGGAAGAGAATGTTATAGAGGTTTTTAGAGAGAGTTGTGTGAAGGAAGAGGAAGAGGTTTTTTTAGAGAGATAGAGGGTGTGAAAAGATAAAACAAGAGAAAAGAAGGTAATGAAGGTTTTTAGAGAGGTTTGTGAAGGTGGGGAGAGAAGGTGATGAAGGTTTGTAGAGAAGAGAATGTTATAGAGGTTTTTAGAGAGAGAGAGAGATTTGTGTGAATAGGAAGAGAAGGAGAAGGTTTTTTAGGGGGGGGGGGGGGGGAGGGGAAGAGATTTGAGGGAGAGGAGAGGGGGTCAAGTTGGTTAGAGAGGTTGTTAAGAATAGTAGTGGAGGTAGTTTTGGTTATTTAAAGAGTTGGGGGAAAGGAAGTGATGGGGGGTGGTGGGACGTGGTGATGACATGTTGGGGTCACCACTTGACCCTGCTTGATTGTAGCAACTGTTTTTTTTTAAAAAAAAAAATTTTAATTTTTAATTTTTGTGGTGGGGAAATTGGTTTTATCTTTTCAATGACATATCAAAAGGGGCAACTGAATTATCTCTCCCCTTTTTTCTGGTTTTGTGTGGTGGGTATTTATGAAGAAAAAGTTTGTATTGTGTGCCTTGATTCTCACAATGAACGGGGTTTCCTCTTTTATTGACACATGCAATGAAGTCTATAGGAGTCTGTTTCATTGTTTTGAATGGATTCACTTATTTTTTTTTGGACAAATTGACAGCCATGTTTGTATCTTCCCTATGTGTTGTTGCTCTTTGTGGTGCCACTCTTTTGCATTTGGATCCCCACTTGGAGGGGGTGAAAGATTATACACTGTAAGCCCTGGCATGTGGTGTTCACTTGGCCTATATCTACTCACCATACATGGCAGATAAAAAGCATGCTATATTTTAATAGTAAAAAAAAGTGATAGTAATTTTCAAGAGATACTGGAATAACATTCCAAGTTCATAAATTATTTTAAAAATTATCTCACTGGTCAGTCTATCTTAAAACTTGACATTTATCACACATCTCACACAATTCCCAAATAAAAAATATAGAGATAAAATTATCATTTAAAAGGTTATAAACAACTATCCACATAACTTGTACTTTTCTTCCAATGAAGAGAAGAAGAACAAACAAAAAATTCTCTTATTGTGCATTCTCTATGGCGAATAACACTAGTCATTCTAGCAAGTTACTTTTTGCAAATCACATATGACTTGAATAAGTACATATTTGAATGAATATTTTTTCCTTGATGGACATACTTGAATGAATTGGCTTATTCTTTGTAATAAAGTATCCATTAGGTGATGTAGTGTCTACAAAAATGTCAATCAAAAGTGATTGAATGTACCGGCGGTCACACCGTGCCCTTGCAGATTCCAATTTTACTTTGTCGATGTTGGGCTTGATTTCTCCTATCAATGCCAATCTTTGTTCTTTCTCTATAGCAATCTATTGAGCAACATAAAGTTGTCATGTTGGTTTTGTATGGTTTGATCTTTTGCTTTTCATGTGATGGTGACCAAAAGAATGAAAGAAAAAAGAGACAGGTCTTAACAGCTATTCTCTAGAAGATTCTATCCAGGCAGATCATAAGGTAAAACTAAACCTCAAGGTATCCAAATAAAACTCAATTGAATAGATGAAAAAACAAAGCAATTGAAGAATCATCAGAAGATTAATGTAAGATAAAAACAGATTGGATATCTTGTTTAACAGTGACAGATGCACGCATAGCAGCCTCACATGGACAAGTATAACTTTGTGTGGAAGGCAAATGTGAATATGATATCCTGTTATTAATTCAGGTTCACCAAATGTGGTATGAGCAGAAGAATATCCAGTACAGGTGGTTAGAGAATATACTGCTGAAAACATATATGCAGGGCAGGTATACACATCAAGATATTATGATAAACATCATATCACATCGAAACAGTTTCGTTTTGTATGGGGAATTTGTGAGTTTATTGTTTAAACATGTCAATTATTCTAAAGATATACTTATCTGCTCTAAATTGGTATCTAAGAAATTAAATAGCCGACAATGATTTAAAAGGATACGGATACCAGGGTGTCCATTTTGAAAAATATCCAGTTCAGATATATTATAAAGCCATGTGTGTTTATGTTTGCGCTATTTATATTCGATTATCTTGTATGATTAATCATGAATTAATCATGATCCTCAAAATTTCAATGAAAGCGCCATTCTCTTTGTACAATGTCTACAGGAGGCGAAACTCTATTTCGATTATTTGTTTTTTACCAGATTATACCATCTCCCAACCCTAATATATCACCTGATAACTTCAACTATTGTACATACTTTGACATGTCCATACTGCTATGAATATGAAAAGATTTGAGTTCAAATTTTAATAGCATTTAGGAATTCAAATTTTAATGGCACTTGGGAATGGATATGAATGCCAAGGCATCCCATTTGTATATGATCAATTGACAGTTTTGTCCTTGTTTTCAAGCTTTATGCCCTGGTTTAACAAATAGAGCTGAACTTCACTTACAACAAGAATAATGTTAGGGACAATCTGTGTGACAGTCCCGCTGCAAATCATCACACGGTTTGATTTTTTTAAAATAATAAATCTCATCTAATAAGGTATATATTTTTATGGATATTGTATATACCTTCATAACATATTGTAAGGGCCCATTGAATGAAAAACATAAAAAATTACTAACGAAGTATATAACTCTTATATACCTTAGTTGCATGGCCATCAAGGTGCATGGACAGTCCTTAAAGCAGATAGCAATTAAGAACTACTTGACCTTGAACATGAAACAACTTTGCAAAGGATGTTGATTTGGTGAATTTTTTTATTTTATTTTTGAAAAGACAACAAATGAATGCTAAAACAAATGGAGAATTGAAGAACTATATAGTGAAAGCACAGAGGATATAAGGAAAAGCATTGAAACAGGCAACGTAAACTTATAACATGCATGAAAGCACAGAGGATATAAGGAATTCCACAAAAAAAACATAATTATCACACAACCAAAACACATGCCCTCAAATCACCCAGATCAATATAAAGAGAGATGAAACTTGCAAACTTACAACAACTTCGTTGAATGCGACTTTTTTTTTCATCGCCACGCTTCAACTCTCTCTATCCTTGCATTTATACGGCTAATGATGCTGATTCCTTTAGACTTCTCGACAGGTGTGGCTACACGAACAGAAGATTGCCTATTGTTGCACTTTCTTGATCCTCTGCGATGATTAGAACTGCTGAACTGTCCAGCTTTCTTTCTGCTTGGATTTGACTTGGCTTCTGTTTTATCAGCTTTGTTTGTGGAAGGAACAGCATGCGATGGATTGGTTGAAACATCTTCGGAAAGATCACTTGGACCATCTAAAACAGGTTCTTCAACACTGAAAACTTGCTCCATTTCATCTTCTCTTGGAGCCTCTAAAGTGCTTTGTGAAGGCTTCTCGCGATCATTCTCATCGGATTCAGAGTGGATGGCAGTCCCCGTCTCCACAACGGAATTTTGTCTTTCTTTAAGTGTTCTTATGATCAGTGTTTTAAGAAAGTTCATCACTTGGACGGCATACATCAATGCCGTCAAAGGATCATCCATCTGCGATAGAGAATAACATTAGCAGGATGGCTTCCACTAACATAATGAATGAATACCATGGTGTTGACTCTTTGATTTGTTTTGTCACAGGAGTTGCCAACAGTGGAACATAAATTTCAGGAACGCCACATGGTTGGAGAAAATTTTCACCTGAGTCATGTTGGGAGCAAAGACCATCGCCACATTCCTTGCATTCATCTTGTTTAAGTGCTCCTCTTGCACCACATCTGCCATCAGATTGATTGCCCAATCAAGCAAAGCAGCCTCTGCCGGTGGTAAAAGTTTTACAAGTTTAGCGCATTCTTCCTCAGTTTGACATTGCATCACCTGCTCAGGTGAAAGAGAGTCCAACACCCCGCTTGGGAGTTCTCTGAACCATGCCTAGATAAGCATCAAGATGTAGGATTACATACGACATCAATCAGAATGAGGTGTAGATTTTAAGAAAATCAGCTTTCACACAACAAACAAACACAATTCCACAACCAAATAATATTATATGATTGATAAGACAATTTGCAACCAAGAGGTCATGGGTTCGAGTCCCAGCATTTACCTATAAAAAAAATAAAAAAAAATCCAAAGCATGATTAGAGAATAGAAAAATATAGTCCAGATGTGGCATGATACCTTGATGAGACCCGCCATGCAGTGGACATCAATTCCATCTGGCACAACTCCATTGTTTAACTGGTCTCTAACAATCTCTTCTTGGCTATTTTCAGCATTGATTCTGAATATGCCTTCGGCCTACATGTGTAATCTGTATTTGTAAGCTCTATAAAACATCAAAATGACCACAATGCAGCAAAACAAGAAGGTAGCATGGCGCCATAAGTGATAACATACTTGAAGGCCACCGTTCGTGTACAGGTGCCTCTGCATTAGCAACAGAATTGTTGGCACACTATTACCTCTGGAATCATAGGAACACTGCATGGATTCCGTGGAAACTCCAAAAACAGTGGCACTGTTGAAGAAGCATAACAAGTTAGAAGATAACCAAGCATACATCAGCAAGCAAGTAAAATCATCTGTATCTAAGTGCATAAAAAATTTCTGACTTGATACAGCAAGACCCTAAACATATTTCAATCACTGCACATGAAACACAAAGGCATGGTCCAGTAGCCACACTCGCATATTATGAGAATTCATAAAGGAATATGCAAAAGGTAGACCTATAAAAATATCATCTACTTAAAAATTACAGGAACCTCAAAAAAGAGGAACTTGATCTTTGTTGGTTGTGTTTCTTAAAAGTACATTGGGCAGATTTTAGCACTGGGTGGCAAGAAATCTGCAATATTATGTACACATCAGGGATACATGTTCTTTCCAGTGTAAAATAAAGACTGGCATGTTTATATCGAATTCAATCTGGTAATGGAAAAGGCCAAAGGGCAAGAAAAAATAAAACTAACTCATAAATTTGATTACGTTGAAGTTGGAACACAAACTGATCAAGGGTCTAGAGTGTGTGTGTGTGTATTCTTGATGTCTTAACCAAACAAGAAGAAAAGAAAAAAATTGTACACAAGTGTGGTCACTTTCTGAAAAAAACATAGGGACAACATATGACATGCAGTAGCTTCTCATAAGACATGCTTCCATAAATCCAAACAGGGAATTTCTGACATGTTTGGAATTTTCGTTCCATTTGTAAAATAAATGATACAGTGATTTATCAGAATACAAAAACCTAAAAAAATCAGGCCATTAACTGATCTGCTCCAATCATCCCCCCTTACAAAAAATTTATTTTCACATGCTTGAATTAAAAATATAATCAAAACCAAAACAACACATAATGAGATATCATGGGCAAAGTCTTATTATAGCGTGGAAGCAACCAAAGATGTATAAGCTGAATGCCAATTTATCAAAGTGCATAATACGTGATCTTTGAATAACTTGATCATGCATAGTTTATATGGATAAATGGTGACTGAACGCTATGACTATCATACACACAAACCTAAATTGACAACTTAAACTGATTGCTTAAAGTTTAGTGGGAAATAAAAAAATTTAATTGATTAAAACTGCAAAATAACATCATTCTAAAGAATCCCAACATTGGAAATGGAAAAAAGCAGAAATCGGATCACAATGACCCTCAAATTCAAACTATGTGTAAATATACACACCATAGCATAACAGAAAATTGTCCATGAAACCATAAGAGCATATTGTAAACATATACATCAATTAAATCAAACAAACTCCCAGTTAAATGTTATATTCTCATCCAAAAACAGAGATATCAAAATTTTAACCACTCTAATAATAAATCAGACACCCAGAAAATCATAAAACCTAGTTGCACAAAAACCTCCAACTCCATATTGGAAAATCAATGCTTCAAAAAATCAAGTTATTAACACATAAACAATTAAAAATGGAAATTCTACAGCAGTTACCAAACCATTTTATATATCCACCTCCTTAAAAAAAAAGAGCCCTTTGTTCAAAATATTCCAACACCTATTATATTAAAAAAGCATTCAAGTCTGAATGTTTTTTTAAAAAAAAAATTAAATACCAAATTCAACACTCTAGTCACAAGAAACTCCAAATTCTAACAAGCAAATTAAGTACACCATCTCCTGATCCAAAACCCCACACAATTCCAAAATTCATAATTCCTAAACAAGTGAAACATGAACACTCAATGAAACAAATACTCACTGAACTAAGCAAAACCCATAATTCAAATCCTTAAAAAAAATAAAAATAAATCAACATTCTAGTCACATGAAATTCCAAATTCTAACAAGCATATTAAGTTCACCATCTCCTGATCCAAAACCCCACACAATTCAAACAAACTCATAATTCCTAAAACATGAACAGTCAATGGAACAGATACTCACTGAACTAAGCAAAACCCATAATTCAAATCCTTAAACACAAACCACTAACACCCAATTCACAACAATAATAATAAAAAAACACCACCCATTATTCAAACATCGAAAAAGATTGGACCTTGCACTTGGAGCTCTCCTGGGGACCTCCGGCTCGAACTCGACTGGCAACCCAAGAAACCCATGAAACCTATCAAAGGTCACATGGGCGACGTGTCGGACATCCGTCGGCAACCCGATCTCCATCGAACGGTGGAGCTTCTCCCTGTCCTCCGTCCTACAACCCACCAGAGACTTCCTTAGAACCGCCAACAACAACGCCAACAACGAAAGCTGGTCCTCCTTCGATTCAGTCCTTCTGACCTCGATCGGATGGTCGGGGCTTAAAAGGGGGGTCAAGCTTTGAAGGACCTCGGTCATGGTGGGGCTTTTTTTTTGGAGATGTGGGTGTTTGATTTGCTGTCACGAAAAGCACCCAAAATGGGGTTCTTTTAGGGATTAAAAATTGGATCTTTGTGTGAAAAATGAGAAGGATTTCACTTTGGATTGAAGGGAGGGTTTGGGGTGGTGGGACTTGAGAATCATGAAGTGGGTTTTCATTGTTTATAGTTGTTCTTCGCTGGATTTGGAGGTTTGAAGAAGCAACAAAGCTTGATGTGCGGGTGTGAGAGATTTTTTGTATTTAAATTGAACTAGGCATGATAGAGAGGGAGTAGATGTTGCTAGCCTCGTATGGGATAGGTTCCGGTGATTATAGCTGAATAAGCTAGAATAAATGATAATAATTTCAATGAATTGCGAGAATTGTTTATAAAAGTTTATCTATATCTAAAAAATAAAATGTTATTTTAAAAAATTTATCTCACCTGACAGTCTCATACATATTCTAAAAACGGTTACATCTATTAATTCATTTACGCATCTCTCACAATTATTCAATAGTATAATTGTCATTTAGAAAATTATAAACTTTTATCCAACTTTTATCATCACTTTATCCAATGTGAATCAAACACTAAAAATGTCATTTTTACATTTTTCAATGAGAATAATAAAAAAATGCAAATCAAACAAAAATTTATTTATTCTGCATGGATTGCTATCCATCCCGGTATGGATGAGTAGTCCTATGTCACTTCTCATACGGGAGTACGAGATTTATGACTAGAATATAAATAAAGATAAAGTGATCTTTTATTTAGTTGTGTTTTAAATTATTCTCAGTAGAAACGTAATAATAAAGTTTTTATTTTTGTATAAAATGTGAATAAAGTGTTGATAATGATTTATAAAAAGTGAACAAATGACATTTGATTTATAAGAGGTGTTGACAGTTGATTTAACAGTGAACCTAGATATTCTTTTAGTTGAATAATATGGAATAACTTAATTTCAGTGGTTAGCTGAAATCTATATACCATTTTATACTAGTTAATTTTGGACATACAAATTTTCATTTATTCCGGCCTTCCAAACATATCATTTTGAGGCTATTCTAACTAATTTTTACTTATTCTGACCCTATTCTTGAACCAAATGGGGGTGTAGTCTTGATTGGATAACGATGTAAACTATTCTGATATAGATAAATATTTCAGTTTATATGAAGAATAAATTTTTGTTTGATCATGTTTTTAATTATTTTTATTGAGAAATGTAATAATAAAGTTTTTGTTGGTTGGTTAACCATGGATAAATAAGACGTGGATAATAAAAATTATAAAAGATAATAAATGATTTGACATGTAAGCCTTATGATTTTTAAGAGGTGATGAGTGACATTGATCTTTTTTAGATCAGTAGAATAGATTAAGTAAAATAAAATAATTTCAGATGAGACTTTAAATACTAATTCCAGTTTATTCTCATATATCTTAACATAGTTATACTCGCTTTATTCCTTGAAAAGAAACAGGTTTTTAGGTTTATTTTTACCTATTTTATCCTATTCCCCTTTTTATATACTATGATAGTATTGTATATGGTAGTGTAAAAGAGGTAAAAAGATCACTTTTGAATTATCAATGGGACTGCAAAATAGAAAGTGTATCATCCCTCATTTTTATTCTCTTCTTGTATTTTTGTTGGGTTAGAAACTTGAGATTGAAGTTGCTTTAAATGTCTCTATCGAGGGGTGTTTTAGGAATGATTTTTTCTTTTTTATATATATCGGAGGGACCCTACGGTTGATCTTACGGTTAAACTAAGAATGTTACCTCCACCTATTTATCACCGTACGATTCCATGAAACATTCTTTTAAATAGTCGCCAACAAACAAGTGGGTAAGTAAGCGTCAAGATTCGAACCGAAAACCTACTATTAACATGAGTAAACCATACACCATTATGTTATGACTACTAAGGATGATTTTAGGAAAGATTGAGTGTTAATTTTTTTTTATTATAAACTATTGAATTGGAATCCATTATATCATTGTAAATTTTGTTGTTACGTACGGATCCAAGCCCGATTGGGTTGCATAATCCAAATGTTTAAAAATCTAAACCAGTTATTAAATCAGAAAAAATAGACTAAACTCATCTACATGCCATTAAAACTGGTGTGGTTGGTTAATGTGACCCCTATAGTTTTCCTGCAAGCTGGTGGCCTATTTCCAGGACATTTCATAACCTTGTAATTTTATGGTTATTGTAGTTCTTACAAACATGATGAATTAAAAGATTATTGTTAAAAATCTGAAAATCTCATCAATACATACTGGTATAAAAATCTTTCGCCCCCTACTAACATGTGACATCTCACATTAAATTTCTATAATCATTTAAGTATATTAACAAACATTCATGTAGTCCAACTCTTAACTATCCCTCAATGGTGGTAGATTCATGTTATCAGAGTGAATCTTTATTTTTAACTTTACTGAGGATCTTATTGATAATGTCAAATCATTTAAAATTGATGATAGCTGTCCTTGAGAATTCTTGGGGATAAAATTTCCTCAATTTGTTTTGTGAGGAAAAAGTAAGTTGAGCTTAGAAATCATAGGAGCTAGATCACATGGTGATGGAGTGAAATCTCAGTAAAGATTATATCCTGTCATCTGTATCAATTGCCAAAGATGCCCAATAATGCTTTCTGTCTTCTTCTCCCTGTACAGCAAAACATCACTCACAAATTCTATTAGGTCAATCTCATCATTTGGATCCATTTGTAGATCCAGAATATTCTTATATTTTAAAAATGGTCATCTAATTTTAATACATAACATCTAATTGAAAAACAATCCCTTGATATATTGACAGATACTTTTCTTCATCAGAGGGATTTTGGATTTTTATTTCTACTAATAAAAAAAGATTTAATAAAAAAAAGAATGACAAGATACATGAGACATTAAGGGTGCGTTTGGTTGCACGATTGCAAAATTGATTCTGCAGGAATCTGCGATTGCAAACCTGATTCTGCAGGAAGCTCACTTTCTCAGCTTTTTGAAATCGCAGCTTTTGGGCACTATTTGTCTGCAATCGCTGGGTTTAAAACTGCGATTACAAAACTGTTTGGTTGCGCGATTGCAAACGCAGCTTCCTGTAATCGCAATCGCAACGCAATCGCGCAACCAAACGCACCCTTAGTAAGACGATAAATGAAACTATGTACAGTGTAACCACACACTTGTATTTAACTATACATAATTGTGTTCTTCCTTCACTAGGTCTACTTCTCTCAGTGACGCATACCTCGATTGATTTTTTTTTTCTCCATATTTTATCACCTATATATACAACTTCTTGAGTTTATTTCATATACAACTTTATTAAGTCTTGAGTTTATTAAAAGTTTTAATACTCAATTATCAATTTCAATATATCAAATATATCCATTCTCTGCTCATATATTTCATGTAATGACATATTTATTTTAATATAAAATATATGTTCCAATAATTTGTACATACTCAATTAAAAAAAAAACAGAGAAATTGATGTTTCATTTTTATTTTATTTTTATATATATTTTTTTAGAAGGGACATGAAGGACCCATTAACTGTAGTGTGTCTCGTGTCTCATGATAGCCTTCAGATAGGGACATTATCATATCATTCATCCCAACATGAATGCTTAAAATGGCTGTTGAGGAGACTTATGGATTGAGATTCTTCTTAGGTTATGATTTGTAAACTTTAGGTCACAAATAAAACAAGGGAAAAATCTATACAACCCCTTAATCTGACTGAAATTCATATAACTCTCTGATTTTTCTTAAAATTCATGTAACCCTCTGAAAACACCTAGTAAATCCAAATAACTCCCTGAATAAAATTTTTGTTTATAGATGATGAATATTTTATGAATATTTCATTTGGTTAGCCCTGACTAAAAACACAATATACTAAAAAAATCATTACAATGTGTTAAAAATGTGAAAAATCCTACAAAAATGATAATTTTATCATCTCTGGATATATTATAAAACTCTATTCGCAGGGGGGTAAAATCGTCATTTATACAAGATTTTTCACACTTTTAACACATTGTAGGATTTTTTTAGTATACTGTATTTTCTACCAGGGTTAACCAAATATAATATTCATAAAATATTCATCATCTATGAATGTAAATTTTATTCAGGGGGATTATTTAGATTTACTAGATGTTTTCAGCGAGTTATATGGATTTTAAAAAAAGTCCGAGGATTATATGGATTTCAGTCACTTTAAGAGGGGTTATATGGATTTTTCCCATAAAACAAATGCCCACACATCTACAACATGATTTTGCCCTTCCCTTCATTTAAGTGTCCCCTTTTTTTTTTAAAATTATTTTTGGTAAACTGCCCATTGGGCTTCATTTAAGTGGACTTGGTCATAAACAATTCATCATGCATTTGTTTTATGAGTTAATTAAATTAAATGCTTGTATGGTTTTTAAACGCACCTCATGTATGTAGGTAGCAATAAGTAGCATGGATGCCTTGACTCATGTCATGTAATATTTGCCATATAATCCAATTAGGTAAGATGTACCTTTCATAGACCCATCAACTTGTGAAAAATGTATATCATACTGGGGGAAGCTATTCTATTATTAATGGAGAAGATTAAGCTGACATAGCCTTACTGATGTAAATTGATATTACAAAACAAATAAGAGATTTTTTCATATATATGTACCTCTGATATATTTTAAATTTATTAAAATATTCCTATTAAAAACATGTTTTTTAACATAATAAATTGTAACAATTATGCCCGGACAAAAGTGTAACAATTGGTAATTTGAGAAAGGGAAAAATCGATAAACTCCCTGTAAACTTGGATAAATTGGTTTTAGTCCATATAAAAATCAAAAATCGTTTTAGGTCCCTGTAATCTTCTGCAGTTAACGATTTAAGTCCCCAAGTTAAAAGTTTGTTAAAACATAAAGATATATTCCATCAAACTAACGGAATCTTTGAAAATGTCATTAAAATAAGTCCCTAAAAAATTTTAAAAATCCAAATAGGTCCTTTTAATGTCAAAAATGCCCTTGAACAACAAAATCACAAAAATGTCCTCTTCTCCAATGGATAGAAAAAGAGCCATGGATGATGCCCATTTATGTAACTATTTCTCTTCTCCAAGCTTTCATGTCCCCATCTCAGTGAGCACCCCTTCAACCTTCAAGCAATCCAAGTATCACCAGTGAGCATCACATACCACTCAAATCCGATTTTCGTTCACCATCACATACACACCCATCGGCTGGTTCTTCCTTATTCACTTCAAAGACTTCATTTTTTTTTTGAGAAGAACTTCAAAGACTTCATGTCCACCATGTCTGATTGTGTAAGAATGTTTGGTTTTGGAGTAGTCTAGGTCATTCTGATCATAACTTTGTTTCTATCATACATTTCAATCATATTAGGATACATGTTTGTTGAAATGCCAAAACCATGGTTCTTTGTGTTCTTGTAGGTTTCAAATGGTGTGATATTTAGGCCTTCTTATGCTTACATTTCACCGCGTGAATGTCGCTGTAAAAAAGGAGATTGTGTGATCAAGAACTTCTCGTCAGGAGCATAGCAAAGGTAAAAAATTTATTCGTGTCTCATGTACAGGGTATGTGATTTTACCAACCTCAGTTTGATTTTATCAACTTCAGTTTGATTGAGTTTAATGAGATAATATTTTATTTATCACTACAGATATCGGCGGACTGTAATTTCTTTGAATGGGTCGATGATTCTAATCATTCTACCATTGACATCAAATACCAGTTGATAGGGATTGAACAATGTCTACACAAGAGGCTATGTTTGCTAGAAAGTATAAATAAGAGGCTGAATTTGGTTTTCATATGCTTCCTTGCTCTGTTTTTGTTTATTGTATTTGCTATATATATGTGACGCCTGGCCCAGGCCCAAGAGTCCCAAGAGGCCCATGGATTAGGTGAGGGTGAGGGTGTTTAGTCCCACATCGCCTAATGGGAGGAGATAGTCTGTGCTTATATGTGAGCACAGCTCTTACACACCAAGACGCGTTTTAAACCCGTGAGCCCATTAGGGGCAAAGCGGACAATTTCTTGCTGTGTAAGCCTAGGGCGTTACAATTGGTATCAGAGCATGTCCATTTCGCGATGGTGGGTATGGGGTGGCCCCACACGAGGACGTGTGGCCTATTAGGGGGGGTGATTGTGACGCCTGGCCCAGGCCCAAGAGTCCCAAGAGGCCCATGGATTAGGTGAGGGTGAGGGTGTTTAGTCCCACATCGCCTAATGGGAGGAGATAGTCTGTGCTTATATGTGAGCACAGCTCTTACACACCAAGACGCGTTTTAAACCCGTGAGCCCATTAGGGGCAAAGCGGACAATTTCTTGCTGTGTAAGCCTAGGGCGTTACAATATAAGAATGCTGTGTAAACTAAATGATGTACCCAACTATTGAGTAAATGAATGTTGTTGTAAAGAAAATGAAAGATCTTATAAGGTTTATGCTTTGTAAAATGAAAATGAAACATTGAATACAGTTGAGAAATTACTTATAAGAATGAACATCATCATACCTTATTTCAGAGGCACTATTTTGTGTACTTGGTTCACTTGAATTCATTCTCCCAACACTTACACTGTAAAAACTTATATTTCAACAAATTACTTATCCACTTATGATATTCTAAGCTAAACTTTTCAATTAACTGGTATGGATGTACCTCATGCCACCCATGGTAGTTTGAGCCGACATTCCAGTAAAGTTAAAAGTAGATGCGTATCTACTCATACTTGTAGAATTAGAAGACATGGTTGATTGAGAATTGAAAGGTCCAATATTGGCTAATGAGTGTAAGTCCCCACCGGTGGCTTGAAGAGTCATACCACTGAGATGCACATCACTTCTCAATTACCCTCCACTAGCATAAGGATGTGGTGGTAGTGGTGTTGGGAAGGGGGGGGGGGGGGGGGCTGTGTTTACCCATCTTGGAGTCTTACATTTATGAAGAGAAAAGTGTCCACATTAGTTGATTCTTTGAAGAAAATGGAACAAACCAAATGATACACATTAATATGAATTTCAATACCTGCTATCCCTCACACTTCCTTGACTGCTAGATTCTATTATTGGATTTTTACAAGTGTTCTTATGGTGACCAAATTGATTACATCGTGAACACTTGTGTCTCATCTTCCTTTTTTCATTCGGATCACGTATTCTATTCTTTTTTTATCTTCCTCTTGGACAAATTGTTTTAGGAGGACCCACAACATAAAGGAGATTAACCCTATCACACAACTCCCTACTTGGCATAGCTCTCACATGAATGGCATAAGCAGATCTAAATCTCTAGACACTATAATAATCATCAACAAAATTTTGAATATCCAACCCTCTGATAGGTGTGACAAATGCAGCAGCATGCTCACAGGGGAGTCCAGTAACTTGCCAATCCCTACAAGTGCATGTCTTATCATGTAGTACATGAATGCTCACTTCACCAGTGTCCTCACTTCAAATGTCACATTATCTTGAATGACAGAGGCATGGATCCACCAAGGGCAGTCAGGTGTTCGACACTTTGCTGTGACCCTTAGCTTGTCATTTTTAATGTAAATCACCTTAAACTCATTAAGTATGCAATGTTGTCTTATTGCATTGCGAAATTTTTTTACATTGGGGTATATGGTGCCCACTCCATGACTGGCAACTCTGGATCAAACTGCAAAATAACACATGTGTGATCTCCAACTGATATATCAGATTCAGTATCTTCTGCCATCCCCTCATGCATCTACTCCCCCTCATGATCACCCCCCTCTTCTATATTCTCATCATCTTCTTCAAGATCCTCTTCAACTTTATCATCCCTTTCAGAATTGTCTTGTGAGATGTTCTGATAATGTACTTTTCCTGAAAAATCATCACCAAATAGACCGTCCTCTCCATCATCTTCAACTTCAATCCCATCTGTACCATGTGCTGCCACATCATCTTGGCCGGGAAATTCAACTTCAAATGTCCCATGTGCCATGTCTTCCTCATAAGCTAACAATTCAATATTTTCAGTTGGAATTTCTACATCACAAGTACCATGTGCCATATCATCTTCAACTGCTCTCTTAGCCATCTGTTCATCTGAATCTAAATCCACCACACAGGATTGTTTTCCTCTCCCTGATTTGTCGACACCCACCTCTTCTTCACATGTTTTCTCAAAAGTTGATAACATACAAAGTGAACTTGTGGGTCTTCTCGTTCTCTTGTGAATATGTCCAATAATTGTGCATCTATCTTGATCTCTATGTATTTCTTTGGCAATTGATTGGGAAGCAAATAAGTAAATGAGATAGTTTTAGCACTGCTAGTTTTTGACCACTCTGGGAAATCATCCCACAAGTCTATCATCGCAATCTTCTCTCGATCTAACATCTTCGTGAATTGTTTTCCTTCAACATAATTTTGGCCGTTTCTTGACTTCAAAGGCTTCCAATACCCTCCATAGATAAATGTCACTCGATACAAATCATCCATTATTCTGCAAATCATATTCATAAAGCATTATACACTGATTACTGTATTTTTAAACTAAGAACAAAAATTCAAAATTGGTAAAATAAACTAAACCAGCTGACATTCACAAGTCAAAAAATATTTAAATGGATCAAAACTACATATGCCATAATGACACTTAGCTTATGCCCTAATAAACCTAAAAATGAATCAAACCAAATGAGTTAGCACTATGCTCTAATCTGAAAATGCTTTTTTCGAATGGATTCCTAAAATGACATAATCTAAATCATGTAAAAACCCAACATTTTGAAAGATGACATCAAGTGAACACATTCATTCAAATGGAAACATTCACTAAAAACCCTAGAAATGCCTTACTCAATCGGTTTGTTCAACTTCGTGAGAAACAAAGGCTTCGAGCGGCATCAATAGATGCTCTTAATGGCTTTAGGAGAGGCATCAAATAGTTTCAGCAAGCTCTGGGCAGGGATCGGTCTTCAACAGGAAGCACGATTTTCATTTTTGGGGGTGAAAGGTTTCTCTATGCGTGAGTGAGTGAGTGAGAGAGAGAGAGAGAGATGTTAAATGAAAGAAGGGTATTATGGTAATTAAACATAGCTGTAGGTCTGTTTGCTGGGTTGCTGGGATAAACGGCAGGGACTAAAAAAGGCATTTTCTATTAAGATAGGGACCTAAAACGATATTTAGTTTTTACATGGACTAAAACCGATTTACCCAAGTTTACATGGAGTTATATCGAATTTTCCCTTTTAGAAATTATATTCATATATCCTTTATGTATTTACATATGTATGTAACATTATCATAAAACATTTTGATGAATGACAATTAATTTATTTTTATCATAATCTAAGATTGCATTTAGATGCGCGATTGAAACAATTAGATTCTTCAAATTTTACTTTTGAAACTCAGTTTTTGAAAAATGTTATTTTATTATTTTCAATCATAAGATTTTTTAGCATAAAAGAGTAAGATAATGGTTTGAAAATTTAAATGTTGAAAATGTGTTTGAATTTGCAGGGATTTTTAAATCTTCAAATGTAGAATCTACTCAAACACTTTGAACGTGGCCTCAGACTTGTACGTTTCAAAACTTGAGCTAGTTTTAAAAACCGATGGTTCACAAGTCATTAGCCGGTATATTATATATTGGATTTTATTTAATATTAATATTTGGAAAAAATCTAAATAGCCCCCTATAAACTGCCTAAAATCCATATAACCCCCTGGTTATTTTTTAAAATCTATATAATCCCCTGAAAACACCTATATAAATCCAAATAACCCCTTGAATTAAACCTCCATTGTTAGATGATGAATATTATGCGAATATTCTGTTTTGTTTGATTTTGACTGAAAACGCCATACAATATACCAAAAACGCCATACAATTTGTTAAAAAATGCAAAAATCCTTTTATGCATGATAATTTTACCCCTCCGGGTTGATTATAAACCCTATTCGGTAAAGTAAAACCATCATTTAGAGATGATTTTATCATCTATCAACAAAAATTTAACTCAGAATGTTATTTGAATTTTAAAAAAAAGTCAAAGGGTTATATGGATTTCAGACATTTTAGAGGGGGTCATGTGGAATTTTCCTAATAAGTGCAACTAATAAAAAGTACACATGCATCCTCTTGCTTATACCCACCTCATGAGAATGTTCTGATCAAAAGTCAAAACTCATTAAAAGTCAAATATCAGACTCGCGTGGTAGTTGACCAGTCAGCGTATTCCATTCCATCTTGGTCTCCCAATACTGTCATATTTTATTTGAAATTTTTGCATATAGACCCCTTAACAAAAATCTTGATATTGTCACTTTTTAAATTTTATTACCAACAATACCTCTTAGAATGACTTAAATGAGGCACCCAAGCCCCTTTAAATGATATTTATGCACCACATAAATATTTTAATAACTTAAGCAATTTTAAAAGGTATTGTTAAAAAGAATATTTTATCAGGGGTAATTTGAAACAACAAGTTTATTTTGAGGCTATATCTGCAAAAAATCCTTTATTCAACTGTGACAAAGTTGGTCTCCAAAAATACACACAATATTATATAAATATACAATAAAAAAAACCACGTGCACAAGAAAAACTATAAAAAGATCAAAACATCCACTTATAAACACATCTCTCTCTCACCTAACATTCAAAAACACTCCTCAACATTCAAAAACACTCCTCCCCTACCCTACTCTGCTAACACTCTCTTTGAAGCCAAAACAAAAGAACATGAAAACTTCATTAATGAAGAAACTATCAGAGAAGGCGAGGTCGATTGGTGACCGTCGGCGGTTGCTCAATGAGCACCGTCCGATGCCAGCCCCGGCCGGACACCTCCCTCTGTACGTCGGAGAGGAGCAGCGGAGGTTTATCGTTCCGACGAGCTTCCTCTCCCATCCATTGTTCAAGATTCTACTTGACATGGCATATTTGGAGTATGGTTTTGATCAGGAGAGCGGTTTATCAGTCCCATGCGACGTATCGGTCTTCGAAGAGGTGGTGGGAGCTATCGAAGGCGGTGGGCGAGGGAGGTTCGATGTTCGGAGGCTCACCGGAGTTGTTGTTTCATGATTGATGGAGACATGGTTTTTTTTTTGTTTCTTTTGTAATGATGAGTGAAGGAGGACATAGATTTTTTAGATGTAATTTTGTTTTGGTGATCAATCAATGTTATCTGATTTAGATGGAGATGGCAATGGCCATGATAAAGAAAGCTTCTGTGGAGTGGTTGGGACAATGACAAACACTTGTTTGTAGACTTTGGAGCCAATGGCTATCAATGTATGATATATACTTTTTGTGCAAATTCAAATTTGTTACTTTCCATTTAAATTTTATAACATATATATATGTCCAACAAAACCATCGAGAAAACCAATGACTCTTTGGAGTATTGTTGACTTTTAAATTATAAAAACAAAAAAAATATGATTTTTAAAGTTAAAGTTTAAAGTACATGTTTTGGAACATATATTATATCTAAATTGATTTTGTGAAAGTAAAATCCTTTTAACACAAGTTTAAAAGTAAATGAATCGTGCATGCATTTGCCCATGTACATGGGTGAAGATTAATTTAATAATAAAACACCTCATTCCAAAGTGTCACAAAGGATGTTTTTTTTTATATTGACTTAATACTTAAAAAAATGATCAAGTTTTAAATCACATAATTCTATAAAATTTTATAATCATGCAAGATATATATTATAGAAAATATATCTAAAATAATATAAAGTGGATAAAATCTAGTAACCCAGAGTTGGGTATACAGATCTGTACTCTCCCGCTACTACTCGTATACACTAATGGTGGTCGTTGCGTCGAATGATGATCTTTCTGGACCAATCAGGGGGGAGGGGAGGTGATCTGCAAAAGGTCATCTGACCACCAAATTAATGCATTGATCGATTTAGGGTTATTGTAAAAATGAATTTCTCACACCTTGTTCATGAAACTGCGTTCCCTTTATATAGTGCGGTTGGCCCTATAATAATCCATCTATGTCCTCTCCCGATCTTTTATCCTCAACAAAGATGGGAGGATGTTATGGAATCGATGGGAAAGGATACAGAAGAGATTCTCTGATTATCAGAGAGAATACAATTTGATACGGTGGTTATTATAGAGGATATGAGGGGATCTAATGTATTCAGGAAAGAATAAAGCAAGATCCATTTCTAGCCGAAGATGATGTGAAATGAGATAACACGTGAGGTGATGCATGTCAGTCATTTGATAACGCTTTCGTGGAGGACCCTTGGATTATATGTGACAATAAATATCGGGTGCAAGAAATCTTCTTACCAATTCATACACATATCGGTAATTTAATTTTTTTTTAAATTATTTAGAAAATCTTCTTTCACCATTAATTAAAATGATCTAATTATCCACACACATATATATATATGCTTATATATCCATGTAATAAATTATAAACACCATGATGGCATGATATAAATAATAACAATATATGTATGACTAAAATTGGTTTTATCCATCACTTTTAAAAAATCTAAAGAAAACAATGGACCGGATCTTAGTTTTCTCCATCCTCTTTAGTCAATACTTTGAAAATTTTCAAATGGCCAAAGAAGAGTCTCCAAAAACATGCTGTCACATATAAAAACAATATAAATCAATCCCCACGTGCACAAACTATGACATCCAAAAATCTATATAAACACATGTATGCACACTTCGCTCTCTCTCACCACACCTTCAAAACATTAAATCCTCTGTTAGTTACTACTACTATGTAAGACCTAAAAAAAAGCTCTCTCTCTCTTTAGCTAGTGAAGAAAAACAAAACATGAAAACTTCATTAATGAAGAAACTAGCAGAGAAGGCGAGGTCGATCGGAGACCGTCGGCGGTACCGATCCTTGCTCGACGAGCACCGTCCGATGCCAGCCCCGGCCGGACACCTCCCTCTGTGTGTTGGGGAGGAGCAGCGGAGGTTCGTCGTCCCGACGAGCTTTCTCTCCACCCATTGTTCAGGATTCTGTTTGAGATGGCTTATTTGGAGTACGGGTTCGATCAAGAGAGCGGTTTGTCGGTCCCATGCGATGTTTCGGTCTTCGAAGAGGTGGTGGGAGCAATCAAAGGCGGGCGAGGGAGGTTCGATCTCCGGAAGCTCGTCGGAGGAGTTGTTGTTTCATGATTCATGGAGGGATGGTTTTATTTTTTTTATTTCTTTTGTACAAAGATGAGTTGGAATTTGATTGAGGCCTTGAGGGGGATATATCTTTGTTTTAATGGAGAATCAATATGAAGTGGAGTGGTTGAGACAATGACAAGCACTTGTTTTGAGACCTGGTTATACAATGACTCTTTAGAATTGAACCAATACGCCAGGTGTTTAGTTTTGATTCTACTGTACTTTAATTATCCAGTGTATCCATTTTATTTAACAGAAATTTATAGGTATGGGATAGTGACACAAGTTATTACGAGGTTTATAATTATTTTAAAAATAGATTATTAAACCAGAAGATCAATAAGTGGTTCTGGGGATAAAGGGATGGTTTTATTTTTTTAAATATATTTTTAAAATTCTTTTGTAAAGATGAGTTAGCTTTTTAGATGTGATCTTGTTATGGTGAATCAATTTTTTAAAGTGGAGGTGACAATGCCCGTCATAGAGAAAATTTGTGGACTGGTTGACACAAGCACTCGACTTATTGTTTGTCATGTTGTAAATGTTACTTTTGAGAGGAAATTTATACTGATTCTCATTTATTTCAATCATTCAGACACCCATTTGAGACTATTCTGATTAATTCCCACTTCTTCTGACGTTATTCTTGAATCAAATGGGGGCTTAGAGTTATGTTTCGAATTCGATATATCAATATCGAATGGCCATGATAAAACCACTACATTAGGGTGGACACCTTGATATTTGACATAATTATTCTAAAATTTTGTAAAGATAATTTATTTGTTACATATTTATTAAGATGTTATTTGGGGGAAGAAGTTAGCTAGATATATAAATCTATGTAAATATTCAATGATGTAGAGATGAGAAGTCGAGAGGGAATCTAAGAGATGTCGAGAGGGTATCAAAGGGATGAAAACTCATTATTTTGTCACGTGGATGTAGACTTCACCACCTTACACCGAATCATATATATATCTTTGTGTTTTCGTATGATGTGATGCTCCGTTCTTACGTGTGATATTCTTATGTTTATTGTTAGGAATGGATATACCCACCAACCATTTTATTGATTCCACTACCTTTTTATCCCACCACTCTCACCTTTTGTTTTTACTAAACCCACTATGTTTTATATACAAAACATATGAACAACTAAACCCACCACCCATTTCTTTCTTATAGCTTCTCTTTCTCTCCCTCCCCTCCTCCCAGCCTCTTTCTCCGTTGTCGCATACCACCATGTCACTACCACACCACCACCACGACCACCATTTCATGATCACCACAAGGCCTTTGTCCGTGCTCTTCTCCCACCCTCCCCCTTCCCTACCCATCTTCTCTCTCCCCCACCACCCACTGTTCTGAAAAGCGGCTCATGTGGTCGTATGAGCGGTTCGGTCAGCTGACCGAACCGCATGCCGACAAAAACGGAGTATGCGGGGAAGGCCCGCATATACGGGCCGTTTCCGCTTGTGCGCCCGCTTAAGCGGGCGTGCGGACTCTATCGGGCAAATGAGCTTTAACTCAGAAAAAAAGGAAAACAAAACCCGATGCACGCCGGCCCTAACCCTTGCTCCTCTGACCTCGATCTCTCTCTCTCTCTCTCTTTTCTTCTTCATCGACTGATTGACGAGGACAAATGATCTTCTTCTTCATCGACGAGGACAAACCCTAAGCTTCTTCGATCTTCTTCTTCATCAGGTGTGAATGTGTGATATCACTCCCTCTCCCTCTCCCTCTCCCTCTCCCTCTCGCTCTCACTCTCACTCTCTCAGTCCCTCCCTCTCTGAATCTCTCTTTGTCCCTCCCTCTGTTTCTCTAATTCTTTGATTCTCTCTCTCGGTCCCCCCCTCTCATTCTCTGATTTTTTTGGTCCCCCCTTAAACAGCTGGCAATGCTTCGTTTACATTTTGTTTTTTTGTTTACACGTGGAAGGTGTGGGAGTGTGTGGTCTTGTGTAAGATTGGTAATGTTTAGTAGATTTACAGTACCAAGCAAACAAAATTATTTATGTGAGATTGAATGGGTATGTATATAATTAATGGAGTATATTTTTATAAAAAATTATGTATATACATAATGAATTAAATGCATACTCAATAAAAAAAATATAAATTTTTAATTTAATATATATACTCACTTAAACAAATATATATTTTTTATAGAAATTATTCAATATTGAGCACATGCACAAATTAAATAGTGTTTTTCATTGTATTATATCATATAAATCATTTTTATTAATAAAATATTACATAACTGCTTATACTCCCGCATATCACATATACTCTGTGTAGTACCTCAACCGCACGTAAACCGCATCCCGCATTTCTGAACACTGCAGCCACCTTATCTGCCCCAGCCTCCGTCACCTCCCACCTCCCCCCTCATCATCTGTCATCATTGTCATCAGTAGAAATGATTGATTGAGAAGGGAGGGTGGTGGAATTAATGGTTTTTAACAAAAGAACATTTTGGGTTTTAGATTTTTCAGGTTATCTGGCTCAAAAAACTGGCTGGTGGGGGTAGTCACTCCCTTATTGTAATGAATTTCACAAAATTGTTCCCAACAGTACTAACATAAAACCAGAATAAACGCCTATTGTTTTCTATCCAACACATTGTAGGATTTGAACCAGCTGGGCCCTCATAAATTATCCCTTCACTAGCTACAATATAAGATTAATGGTTTAATCCTTCATTGTGAATGATAACATTCATGCATGTTGCATGAATGTAAACAAGAAGATTCATAAGATGGAGACATATATATATAATTTGATGTTGCATCCTGCAGGGATCATTATATATATATACACATCTGGGATGGCAGTGGACTATCACATCTACTTAATTAACAAGAAGGTTCATGAGAGAGAGATAATTAAACATAGTCAAATATGACAAACTCGCGTGATAGTTGACTAGTCATCGTATAGTATTCCATCTGGTCCCCCATAGTGTGCTATTTTATTCAACAACTATTATATTCCAATGGAAGCTGAATCACTTAATTTTTCAAAACAAGCCAAAGGTAGTCTCCAAAACACGCACATTATTATATAATAATTATATTATAAAAACAAAAACATGCACAAGAATCAAGAAAACAAGCTATATATAATGATCAAAACATCCACTGATAAACACATCTCTCTGTCTCTCAACACAACCTTCAAAACACTCCTCCCTTTCCCTACTCTGCTAACACTCTCTCTTTGAAGCCAAAACAACAAAACATGAAAACTTCATTAATGAAGAAACTAGCAGAGAAGGCGAGATCCATTGGAGACCGTCGGCGGTACCGATCCTTGCTCGACGAGCACCGTCTGATGCCAGCCCCGGCCGGACACCTCCCACTGTATGTTGGGGAGGAGAAGCAGAGGTTCGTCATCCCGACGAGCTTTCTCTCCCACCCATTGTTCAAGATTCTGTTTGAGATGGCTTATTCAGAGTACGGGTTCGATCAAGAGAGCGGTCTGTCGGTCCCATGCGACATATCCGTCTTCGAAGAGGTGGTGGGAGCTATTGAAGGCGGGCGAGGAAGCTCGTCGGAGTTGTTGTTGTTTCATGATTCATGGAGGGATGGTTTTTTTTTTTTTTTAGTTCTTTTGTAAAGATGAGTAAGATGTGAATTTGTTGGGGGTGAATCAATATCAAGTGGAGTGGTTGAGATAATGACAAGCACTTGTTTTGAGACAATGACTCTTTAGAACCAATACAACAGGTGTTTAATTAGTTTGATTCTAGTTTAACCAGTTTATTTTGTAGAAATATATAGTGATAGATTTCATCCCAATCATTGTGTTTTAAACAATCCATGATGGGATTATTTGTGTTGTGGATCAATCATAATGAGCTACGTAGGCAGTATCAATCCGTTTAAGTTGTGTATATGCATGAATTTTGTTTTAGTATAAATAAAATGGTAAAATGCACTTGAATCTCCAAAAGTTTTTGAAACCTACATGTACATAAATACCCATGAAAGTTTAAAAAACAAGCACTTACATCTACTGTCATTATATTTTTCTGTTAAGATATGACAAAAGTAATTGAAAATTATTATTTTATCTTTAACTCTCTAAATATTTACAGAAAAAATCAATTAATTAATTCTAGATAAGATTTATGAATATTATTTTATACAATAATTAACTCTTTAAATGTGTTTGAATGCAATTTTTTTTTTTTTGACAAAGTCACACAACAATTAATAAATTAAAAGGTGTGAAAAAATGACAACGCAATAAAAATTAAATTAAAATAATAAAATCATACGTTTATGTCTCTTAATGGAAAATCTAGCCGCAAGGGTGTCATCATCTTGGGAATCTTCCCGTCTCTACTTGTATGTTAGGCCTCTCACATCACACATTCCTGTTGAGTCAATTTTTAAATTAAAGCCTTTTTTTTTTTTTGTGAAATAATGCCTCTTTTGTTGACCACACTTTAATATCCTCACAAACACTGTTCCAGCACATTTGTAAGGTTATAGTTGTGTGATTGGTACGCATTTTTTTAGCTAGTAAATTTGATGGCCTTAATATTCTTTTCACCAATTGTGTGTTATATACATATATAGTAATTTAATTATCATAATAGAAGATATAGAGCATTTGATAATTAAAATGTGATAAATTGAAAAAAAAATATTGGTGTTGTACAAAGAGATCCGAGTTGCTCAATAAAGTCTTGTCATCCTCCACTTGAAAGCAAACTAATACAAGCCAAGAATAATAAAATAACAATAATAATCACAGTGAAAGTTACATATATCTGTTCTGAACATTAAAGAATCACATTTCCTTCACCTTTTATCTACAGTAACAATGGAAAATGCCAAATCCAATATTATTTTTGGTTCCCATCCAATTTGATTTTTATAAATTAAAAAATAATACACATCATCTAAAATTTGCTAATTTAAAAATATATATAGTACACTTCATCTAATTATACATGCTTTTATAAAAGATAAACTATTATAATAAATTTTATAAACAAGCGAACCAAATGTTTTTTTTTTTTTTTTTTTGCTTGATAAATGCAACCGTATATTACCATTCAAGACTTACAAATGTACATGTGTACTTTGAGATGAGGTTTTAAAGAAAAAAGGGGAATAGCTTAAGAGGGCCAGTAGATAGCACTCTTCAGGGAGATAGCTTAAGAGGGCCAGTAGATAGCACTCTTTTGTACAAGGTTATATGAATGTAAAAACAGGGGAATAATAGTTCTTCACATTGGTTAAAGGTGCTAACTCATCCGAATCTAAACACAGCCATCACAATCCTCTTGGATTAGTTGCTTTAGTGACTCCCAAAATGAGGGGGCTGAAGGTTGACTGTCCCATGGGGGACTGATGAGCAGCCAGCAGATCTGCTGCTCTGTTCCTTCGCAAAAAAACATGGGATATCTTCCACTCAAGGAAAGATGAAGTGATGTTATGCAAGGAGCGAATGTCTCTAAAGGCTGACCAAGGGATGATGTCTTTTCCACGATCCCACGCAACAGCTGTGGTGGAGTCAGTTTCGCTCTAGACTTGTCGAGCACCCATTCTTTACGCCAGTTTCATTCCTGCAACCACTCCCTTGAGTTCAAGCAAATTTATAGAGCAAGCTCGAATTTTGGCAGAGGTAGCACTGACACATTGACCATCTGAATTTCGAATCAAAGCACCAAAGCCGTACCTGTCCTCCGAGCGGGAGCCATCAGAGTTGACTTTGATCCACCCAACTGGAGGAAGGGACCATGTGACAGGGATTGGGACACGAGGTTGGTCCTTGAACAGAACTCCAAAAGTAAGTGAAATGGGAGGAGCAAGGGGCGATTCAGAATTTTCCATAACACATCTCTTGAGTCTGGATTTGGAGGCAAGAATAATTCTTCGAACCGTGATGACTTTACTACACTTCTTAGCATTGAAGACCCGTGAGTTGCGTTCTAGCCAGATTGACCAAAAGGTTTGGGAGAGGAGGAATAGAAGAACTGTCTTTTCTGAGGGAGATTTTGCCAAGGAAATAAACCAACCTATGTGTTCGGATAAGTTGGGAGATCGATTTCTACGCAGCCCCAGAGATTTCAACACTGCCGCTCAGACATAAGCAGAAAAAGAGCAATGTAAAAAGAGGTGCTCAACTGTTTCCCTCTCTATATTACACAGCCCACATGTGCTAGAGAAAGTAAGTTCAGTGCTTGGAGTCGGGCGCGTGTGGGAAGCTTGTTTAATAGAGCCTGCCAACAAAGGAAGGAGTGCTTTGGCACTTGGATAGGTTGCCAGATGAATTCAGACCAAGAGCAAGGTGTCCGCTGATGTCTGAATACATTCCAAGCTGCTGAGGTACTAACTTGGCCCGATTTATGGCCTTTCCATACTAGGATATCCGGTCCTAAACCCCTCACTTCAATGTCAATGATCTGATCCCAGGCGTGGTCGAAGGATGAAGGCCATCTAGGGGGCTTCTCCCATTCTCCATTGCAGAGGAGCAAGTGGACAGTTGTGGAGCCTGGCGGACCCCAAAGTAGTGAGATAAAGCCGTTGAAGTAATGTTTGAGTCCAAAGCCATTCAACCATGGATCATTCCAAAGGTTGATTGAGAGGCCATTAAAGATGATGTAAGAAACGTCTTTTTGAATCCAGTCCTGAGCCCTTAAGATTCTTCGCCAGGACCACGAACTTGAGGATGGAGATTGAATAGACCATATGCTGCCTTTAGTCAGGTATCTCTTCTGCATCTAAAAGGACCATTGAGAGGGTTTAAGTGTAGCCAATTCCCAAAACTGAGTACGAAGAGCTGCTTTATTCCAGTCGACAATACATTTGAGACCCAATCCACCCTCAAGGGTTGAGAAGCATATGGAAGACCATGCCACCTGATGGTGTTTAGGAATACCACCTTCCTCCAATCATAGGAAGTTG
This sequence comes from Acorus calamus, assembly GCA_030737845.1. Taxonomy (NCBI): domain Eukaryota; kingdom Viridiplantae; phylum Streptophyta; class Magnoliopsida; order Acorales; family Acoraceae; genus Acorus; species Acorus calamus. Next base: position 24,101,093 of record CM060865.1, on the reverse strand, counting down.
CGCATTAATTTTTTCAGATCTTTAACTATTTTTTTGGGCAGTGCAAAGCCAGAGGTCCAAAAATGACTATAGCTAAGAATTACAGATTTGAGTAGCTCTACTCTGCCTACTTTAGAGAGCAGAAAACCAGCCCAGGAGTGCACCTTTCTGTGGACTTTCTCAATAAGGGGCAGGCACATAGAGTGTGTGAGGGCTCCTGTAAAGAGGGGCACACCGAGGTAACGCACAGGAAGACTGTGGATGGGAATTCCCAAGATTGAAGAGAAAGCAGAATTATCCGCATTAGTGAACACTTGGCTCTTTTCCGGATTAAGGTGCAATCCAGAGAAACTGGAAAAGTTCGCAAACATAGACCGGAGAGCATGTGCTGTCTCGACTGAGGTATCCGAGAACATGATAAGATCATCAGTGAAGCAGAGGTGTGTGACATTGAGTGAAGAGGAAATGTATTTACCCACCCTTCCATTGGCCACTTCATGTTCTATAAAAGTTGAGAAGGCTTGCATAGCAATAACAAACAACAAGGGGAGAGTGGATCACCTTGGCAGAGGCCACAAGAGGAGCGGAAGAAACCTTGTGGGCTGTCATTGAGCAAAACCAAAAATGAGGCAGTTGAGATGCATTGATGAATCCACTGCAGCCAAATAGTCGGGAAACCCATATTCTTATAGTGAGCGAACCATATGTTGTGTATACTATTTCATATAATGAGCGAATGAACACTCAATGAACTGGACAACAATTAACCCACTGAATACAGATTGAAGAAATATATTTACATTGTCATAATGGTTGTTTAAGGCACCCTTTCACCTGTTCAGTTATTCATTGAATCGAATTATTCAACGAGTTGTTCATGAGCTTTTAAAAAGAAGCATTTTACATCATTATTTTTTAAATATAATACTTCTTTTTATTGACAATTTTTTTTATATAAGGACCCTAATGGTATATAAAAGATTAATTAAACCACTGATAATTAAAGAGATGTGGATCATCACATGCACAAAATTAGACACAGTGTTTTCAGTCATTTAATTTAATCCAAATGATTCAAAAAACCGAGTCTCTCAAAAGAAAGTGTCCCTTTTAAACCACAAGAGCATCATCAATCACTTAATCTTCTCATCGAACAATGTCATATATGTCTTTTTCTACTAATATAATATATGAAACAAACATCATAAGATCAAAATGTTGTCAAATCATGTGATGTAAACCTAGACTCTCTGAGTAGTAGCAAATTGTAGATCACTTGTATGTTTTTCACAAGAACATGCAATATTTTTAAAATAGAATTCATATCAACAAATGGGGCATTTGAACCGTTATCACAAAATGCCATCTAAAGCGACCAAGTTGGAAATTTCTTGCCCAACTTGTCCCCTTAATAAGAAGACTCGGTCAATCCAACCAATTAAACTCACCCAAAGAAAAGTTTCATATTTATATATTAGTTTAACCTACAGCTTTCCATGCACCCACCTAGGAGTCTAGGACTATATATAGAGATCCACTGATGAACAACTCACTCAAAACACTCTTTGAAGGCAAAAACAAGTCTCTCTCACTGAAAATAAGACATGAAAACTACATTGAAGAAACTAGTGGAGAAGGCGAGACTGATCGGTCACCGCCGCCGAACCCCCGTAGGGTGTCTCCCTCTCTATGTCGGGGAGGAGCAGCGGAGGTTCGTCGTCCCGACAAACTTCCTCTCCCACCCATTGTTCAGGATTATGTTTGAGATGGCTTATTTGGAGTACGGGTTCGATCAAGAGAGCGGTTTGTTGATCCCATGCGATGTCTCGGTCTTCGAAGAGGTGGTGGGGGCTATTGAAGGCGGGTGAGGGGGGTTCGATCTCCGGAAGCTCGTCGGAGAGATTAGTTCGTGATTCATGGAGAGATGGTGTTTTTTTTTCAATTTTGTTTTGATTCTTTTGTAAAGGGATGAGTTAGTTTTTGATTGGGGGATTGTATTCTTTTAGATGTAATTTTGTTGTGGTGAATCAATATTATCTGTTTTAGATGGAGATGGCAATGGCCATGATAAAGAAATTAAAGCTTTGTGTCCTTTTAAATTGAGTGGTTTGGAATCCATTTTATATACAATAATGACAAGGACTTGTTTTTTAGACTTTCCACAAAGAAGAAAACCCAAAAGGGAGAAAATTCAAAATATTATTGAGCCAATGGTTATCAAATAATGTATGATACATACTTGCAAAATTTGTTATATATACTTCCATATATGTCCAACGAATTTAAGAAGAAAAAGTAATCAGGAGGATGATATTTGAAATAAAATTAATGCCTCTTTGAATATTGGCAAGAGGAGAGTTGATTTTAATTCTTTAAAAAATATATAAAAACTAAGGAATAAGAAAATGAGTTCTCCTCCAATAATCTTTTCAAAATGAACAACATCATTCACTTTTTTATTTTCCCTATCCTCATCAATTTCTGGAAAGTAAAAGTTGAATTTCAAAACATGTTTGGAATTGATTATGTAAAAAGTGATTTTACAAAATTAAAATATGTTTCACAGTTAATTTCACAGTGTCCTAACTTCAATCCTTACATATCCAATCATAAATCTAGATTACACTGCATAATATATGCATTAATTAATAAATTGTGCATCTTTGAAAAATAATTGTTGTAATATGTGTGCCGCCTTCTCGGCCTAGCTATTTTATATTATCATTAAGATTAATAACAAAAAATTTGACCCAGATCAATAAACCCACCCATGGTTGTTTTCCGCAATATGAGAGATAACATGTCCTTTTAAATTGACAAAAGGGAGAAAATTAAAATTTTTTTGTTCCATTACAAAATATTAAAAAGTTTATCAAGTTTTAAATTACATGATAATTATTAAAACTAATAAAATAAAATATAGATCCTAAAAATCCTAAATTCCTAAATAAAATCCATTTTATATACTTCATAAAAATCTTGTGTGCATTTTCAAAAGCAAACCCACTATTAACCTCCTGAATACACATATATAAGGAAGCTATGTATGGTGATATCCATAAACGTATACGATCTTCCTTCAAGCTCAACGAAGATCCCGCAAACTGGTTCCTAGTCATGTAATTTAAAACTTGATCAACTTTTTAACAAAAAAATAATATACCATTTCCTGTAGTAATAGTATGCATATCACCGGATGCTTTATGTATGACTTTGATGGGACTATCTTCCAAATAAGAAACAGGGGGTTTCTCTATCTTATGAGAATCTACTTTATACATTCACTTGCCATTGCTACAGCACGCTGGGCAACCACCACAGGAGGAATATATGTTCCTGGAATATATGTTCATTTTAAAATAACAGAATTTCTAGATTTTCATACCCGCCAACAAAGACTTGCAAAAAAACACCACTTTTGAAATAGAATGTGGACTCCTCAACCAAATCTAACGGTTGAAAACTTGCAACCAGGACTCTATCTTCCAAACACTCTGCTGTGAAAAGGCAATCCCATCGAAATAATTTTATAAAAATCCGAAACACTCAAATCAGCCCCCTTAAAGATTTCATCGAAAAAATCTTGTCACTTTTTTTTATATAAAATGATAGACATACGACGCCTTTCGCAAAATACAAACACAAACATAAACTACATGAAAGAATAACTGAAGAGGAATCCGAAAAGACGTCTAAAATATTTGTGCACAAATTTGAAAAGAAAATGAAATAAAATGAGTGAATTTGGATCAAAGGAAAAATAGTAAAAAGTAAAAGATTTTTTCTTTGATCAACTTTCATGGTGTTTGTGCATGTAATGAAAAAAATTTCCATCATTTTCTCTCAAATTCTCACCATAGGGAATAAAAAAGTTTTTTCCACTTATTTTAATAAAACAAAATAAAAGAAGAAAAGTGATGAAAATTTTTTATTTTTCCTTATTTGACATAAACGCTAGTTTTTTAAATGACGAAAGAAATATTTTTTCATTCCTTCACTATTCATCATGCACACACACCAATGCATGAAATGTTCAAGTTACCTCACATATAATTTTTATCCAGTTGGAAATAACTTTTAATTAACACTTCTATTTTGCTGTAGCAAACAGTGACAGAGCTCCACACATCTCCTCTAATTTCCAACAGTTTCATGATTCATGGAGGGATGGTTTTATTTTTTTAGTTCTTTTGTAAAGATGAGTTAGATGTGAATTTGTTGGGGGAGAATCAATATCAAGTGGAGTGGTTGAGACAATGGCAAGCACTTGCTTTGAGACTTGGTTAATACAATGACAAGCACTTGTTTTGACTCTTTAGAACCAATACAACATGTGTTTAGTTTAATTTTATTCTATTACTTTATCTGGTTTATCCATTTTATTTAGCAGAAATTTATAGTGATACATTTCACCCCAATCATTGTGTTTTAAACAATCCACGATGGGATTATTTATGTTAAGAGACACGGAATCTTCTATGCGGACCAATCAAAATTTAAACTCTTCCAGGGAGAATTGTAGATTTTAATAATGTGTGTGTGTACATACACCGATCGGGTTAAGTTCAACACGTGTAAGATAATTTGATTGTCCAACGCGATCATGATCGTTCGATCTTATTGAGTCATTATGACTGAGATATTCTGTCATATTTTAAAATTAAAATTAATATCAATTAAATTCTAAAGTGTAATTTTTATAAAGTATATAAAATGGATTCTAGTCATCTAATGATCAACTTTTAAAAAAAAAAAATTTAAGTCAATTTAAAAGGACATGTTATCTCTCATAGTTGGGTGGGTTTACTGATCTGGGTCAAATTTTTTGTTATTAATCTTCTTGATAATATAAAACAGGCAGATGCACAATTTATTAATTAATGCATATATTATGCAGTGTAATCTAGATTTATGATTGGATATGTAAAGATTGAAGTTAGGACACTGTGAAATCAACTGTGAAACATATTTTAATTTTGTAAAATTAATTTTTACATAATCAATTCCAAACATGTTTTGAAATTCAACTTTTACTTTCCTATTTTCTCGTTTTTATATATTTTTTTAAAGAATTAAAATCAACAATGTTCCAAAGAGTCATTAGTTTTAGATTACTTTGTTGGATATATATGGAAGTATATATAACAAATTTTGCAAGTATATATGATATATTATTTGATAACCATTGACTCCAAAATCTAAAAACAAAGTGCTTGTCATTGTCCCAACTCCCAATCACGCCACAAAGCTTTCTTTATCATGGCGCCATCTCGCAAAATTGATTGATCACCAAAACAAAATTACATCTAAAAGAATATATCCCCTCAATCAAAAACTAACTCATCATCTTTACAAAAGAATCAAAATACAAAGGAAAAAAAAACCATGTTTCTGATGATTTTGTTGCACATAGGTTATAAAATTTAGATGCAAAGTATAATAAACTTTGGGCATACAAAAGGACATATTATATATATATATATATACACACACAAGTGATATTGTGCGGATAGTGTGAAGTGATAACCATTGGCTCCAAAGTCTAAAAAACAAGTCCTTGTCATTGTCCAAACCACTCCACAGAGCTTTAATTTCTTTATCATGGCCATTGCCATATCTCCATCTAAAACAGATAATATTGATTCACCACAACAAAATTACATCTAAAAGAATACAATCCCCCAATCAAAAACTAACTCATCCTCTTTACAAAAGAATCAAAATAGAATTGAATCTCTCTATGAATCACGAACCAATCTCTCCGACGAGCTTCCGGAGATCGAACTTCCCTCGCCCGCCTTCGATAGCTCCCACCACGTCTTCGAAGACCGAAACGTCACATGGGACCGACAGACCACTCTCTTGATCGAACCCGTACTCCGAATATGTCATCTCAAATAAAATCCTAAACAATGGGTGGGAGAGAAAGCTCGTCGGGACGACGAACCTCCGCTGCTCCTCCCCGACGTACAGAGGGAGACACCCTGTGGGGGTTCGGCGGCGGTCGCCGATCAGTCTCGCCTTCTCCACTAGTTTCTTCAATGAAGTTTTCATGTTTGTTTTTGCTTTGGTTTATTGAGTATTAGAAGAGTTGGGGGAGAGAGAGAGAGAGAGGAGTGTTTTAATTTGATGGTGCAGTGATTGATGAGTTGATTTTATTTATAGTGTTTGAGTTATGTGGGTTCATGGAAACAACAGTCAATTTGGTTGGATTTGACTGGGATTTGACTGTGGGACACGTGGATGCATTTGAATTAAAAGTTTTGATTTTATTTATAGTCTCGAGTTATATGAGTTCATAGAAACAACGGTCATTTTGGTTTTATATAATAAGTCTTGAGTTATGTGGCTCATGGAAATAACATTATTCAATTTGGTTGGATTTGATCGCGAGACTCTTGATTTGGATTCTATTTTAAAGTTTTATGAAAAAAATATAAGTAGTTAACATGCAATGTGATTTTTTTATTTATTTAAAATAAGTAGATGTTTACTACTCGATTTCATTCCTGAATTCGAAGTACAAACTTCGAAATGAAGGAGAACAGGTAGAAAAAATCAAAACAAATAAAATCAAAATTGTCCATCTCTCGTTAAAAGAGAGATCTAATTAATCAAATGGAGTTCTGCGAGTTTTCCAATCAGCCTACAATGCTCAAACTCCTTTCTCAAAATCGAACATCCTCCGCCTACAAGAATGTGATAGATAGTTGCGTTTGGAAACGAATTTGAAGAAAAACTTATCACTTAAAATAATATTTTAAAATAAGTTACGAGAGGGAACACACTTTTATTGAGAAGCTGTACTTTATAACTAGAAGCTGTTTTTTTTTTTGTTTGGTTAAAGAAAATATATTTGAATCCAAAGATTAAATCACACAATTAAACAATATCTAAAGCCATTACTATGTGTTAACAGTGTATGTGAGGATATACCATGTGTGAATGATATATAGTCAACAAAAGTGGCATTCTCATACCACAAAAAAAAAGAGGCATTCTTCTTCCAAAAAAATAAATAAATAAAACGAAAAAAAGTCATTCAAAACTGGACTCAAAGAAGTGGATGAGTTATAGCCTAGCATGGATCAGGAGATCATGACATGTTAACAAGAAGATTCATAAGATGGAGACATCAGAATTTGTCAGTAATGGATCATTATTTTCTATAATTGAGATGCCAATAGATCATGACATGTATACTTAACAAGAAAGATCATGACACAGAGACATAAAATTTCATTATATTTGCTTTTTTCAAAGACTGAATTTCATTTTTTTTAAAAAGGTTTACATAAAATGGGATGTTTCTCATTACAAGCGGTGCTGCACGGAAGGACCTAAAAAACATAACAACTAATTTAAGAGTGTTTTTATATGCTAAAAAAATTAAAAATTAAAGAATTAAAATTATGTGTGGAATTAGTCTTATTTCTCCAAATTAATAAATAAAGATGTAGTCTAAACTTTATATTAGCAATAATGAGGAGACCACTGAGAAAAATTAACCTAGATAGATTACTAAAATTGGTTGGGTATAGTGATACTACAATTCTCCCACAAAAAGTTTGAAATTAAAGTTGCATGAAAAATGATATGTTCAGTTTTATGTAGTTTTTTTTTTTATAGTTATAATCAATTTATTTATTTTAAAATATATATATACAGAGAGCCCATACATCAAGTATGAATAGATGGAGCTGACAATTGTATTTATTATGGCCGTTAAGTTTTACTTCAATTTTTTTAACACTTTCTTTATAAATATATTCAAATCAACACAATAGTTTTCCTTTGAAACGAAAGCAGATTTCCATCCATGTGACCATGCATACGTAAGTCTGAACTTTCCACTAGGATATATATGTCCACTTCAAGACATCCCATTTGATGTTCTCTGACTAAAAAATCATCTCTGCAGGTTTCCAGGCACCCTGCCTTGGTCAGCTTCTGCATGCCCTCATATCAAAGACCTATATTCAACATTCAAATCCCCACCTACACAAACACCCAAAACCATGTCACACTAAAAGACACATGGGCAACTAAAATCTGTCCCCACCATTTTGTTTCACTATAAAGCCTATAAATACATACAAACACCCACATCCATCCCTACTTCATTTCATTCACAAGTCACAAGACTCACAACCTATTCTTTCAACAATGAAGTCAGTACTCTTCAAGCTAATCAAGCAATCAAAGAAACTTTTTTGTCTGCCCCGACGATCGATCATCGACGATGTCGAGAAGCCCCTCCCGGCCGGGCACCTCCCGGTCTACGTTGGAGGGGACCGGGCTAGGTTCGTGATCCCGGTCTGGTCCCTGTCGCACCCACTGTTCAGGATGTTGTTGGAGAAGACATATAGGGAGTATGGGTTTGAGCAGAGGTATGGGTTGGTGGTCCTCTGTTCAGTCTCATTCTTCAGGGAGGTCTTGAGGGCTGTGGAGTGTTGTCATGGGAGGTTTCAGATTGAGAACCTAGTGGAAGAGCTAGAGCTGTGATTATGAACTAATTGATGTGTGACATGGTTAGTTGTAGATAGACATATACTTGGTTGAGATTAGGGAGAAGGATTTTGAAGTTTGAGATTCTTTTTGTGTTGCTTCTGGATATTTGTAACATTCATTCATTCATTCCTTTATTCATTTTTTGGGCCTATGTTACTTTGATTTGATATGGGCGAGATTTGATTTTTATTGAGCATATATTTAATCTATTGAGAGTGCATTTTCTTTTTAGAATGTTTGATGTTATTAAGATCTTTTTGTTTGGTGTGGTATTTGTTGATGTAGTGATGTTTTAGGGTTTGATTTTAATAGCTGCAGAACAACAATGAATACAGAATTGTATAAGATAATATGTAGATTTACATGATTAAATAAATGTTCACAGAGGGAGGAGAAGAAGAGTTTTTTTTTTTTTTGGGTTGAAGAGAGAAGAATTGATTCACTACTATCAATAATTCGGATTAACTCTCTCTTCTTATCACCATCCTTTTTCTCCCAAACCAATCCCATATGACGGCCTCTTACAAAAGAATTAATCTAGCTCAACCAAAATAAAACAAAAGAAAAGATTAAGAAAATAGAAACAAAATAGTCTTACCAAAATTAAAAGACATCCTAGGTTTTGGGCCCTCTGTTTTTTTTTTGCCTTCATAAACAGACATCTTCTGTTAGAAAGCAAAACATCGTTGAAGAGTATTTTAAATTTAAAATGATTTCATCATGACATTTATTAAGAAAGTATTAGGTATTATTATCATGAGTTAATATTTGAATACAATATAATGCTAAATTTATTTAGAGAGATTTTTCTTTTTCTATATATATATATTCAATTATACATGTGATTTTTTACAAAACTATTTATTAACAATTTTGATAAGTACATATTGGCATTACTATTGCGATAAACCATAGATTTACAAGTATATATAAAAGATTTTAGAAAACCATATTAAATTTATATATTGATTTTACCAACCAAACATTGGAATTCAATATAGGTAGGAATCTAGTAGAAAACGAAACAGTATAATATTATTGGATTTCTCACACGTAAATTGGTCTAGGAATGACAATAAGACAAAAAAATTTAGATACATACAGAGATAACGATGAGTATGGATTCATAGATTTGAATACCAATCTCAAACTTCCCCAACCCAGCAAATAAAAATGACAGGGACATGTTTATGATAAAATGATTACCCATAAATAAATCCATTTAAATAATAATACATAGCAAATATAATATGGACCAATTTGAATCATATAACATAAAATATTATAAAGTTGAATCCTTGTACACGTGTTTGAAGTTTGAACAATGTATGTGGGGATACTTTCATATCTGATGATTAAAAAAATGGTTCTCTTTATATCCATATATGATAATGTACCATTTAAACTATTTGATAAAAAGTAGTTGTATGAGCTCATGATATCATGTGTTTTACATCAAAAAGTGATTGGGGCTTATCAATATGTATATATTATAATTATTATAAAAAGTCATTATTATATTCTATTCATCAGCTAACATTATGCGTGTACAAACTGGTTTTACTTTGACATCATTTTGGATCACCATTGACGAATCCAAGTCTCATCTCCATCAAAATCTTACTTTTCAAAAAAAAATCTCCATAAAAAACAAACAAAAAACACATTGAGAGCACAACATGTGGCATGCTAAATTTTGATGTCTCCAAAGTCATAGTTTTACTCGAAATAACAAGAAAGGAAGTGTAACGTGTGTTTTTCTTATTTATATATTTAATTTGATTTAAATATATAAATAAGATAATTGAATTAAATGAGTTCATTTTATGTGTATTTAACTTTTGACCCACTAAGTGGATATGGGCCCCATTCAGTTTGCAATTTAATTATTATCAATTAATGTTGAAATTTTTGTTTTATTGATTCTAGGGATCTAGTTGTGAATACTGAATTACTCTAAGGGTCCGTTTGAAAACATAGATTGAAAAGTAGTTTTTAGAATAAAGCTACTTTTTAAGATGAATTTGATATTGACTTTTATTGAGATGTTTTTTTTTAATTCAAAAAAAATATTTGAAAGAAGTTGATATTTGACAGAGAAAGTTACATTTCAATTCAAAAAATCATTTCCGACCAAAAAAACAATGTTTTTGAGTTTTTTAAAACACAGAGTTCGATGCAAAAATTAAAAGGAATCCAGCTTCCGATTATGAATTAATCCGCCCCTTTTGACTGCACGATTTAAGCTTTTCAGCTTTTCAAAAAACGAATACGCCCCAACCGCGCAACCAAACGATGCCTAATTATTGGTCATCAAAAAGTCTGATACCTGAAAGCCCTGCTTGACCTGGGCCCATTGATGGGCCGGGCTCGGGCCTCACTTTGAAACACGGGCCTGGCCCATAGGCCCACCAAGGGGCCAGAATGTGAGCATGTAAAAAGCCCAAAAAAATGTTTTTTGTGGGTTTTGAGGTCCACCCATGGCCCGTGCCCGGCCCCTAGGCCCGTTCAATCCCAGTCCCGTGGGTAGGTCCTAACCCTGATTTTTTTTGCTTTGGGCCAGCCCGGTCCGGCCTGCTCAGCCCGCTGCAGATGCCTACTTGTAATAGGTTACAGGGGTCTATCTGTAATTCATATAAGGACCTATTTGTACACCAAAAATAATTCAGGTACTGTTTTGTAAATTGTCCACCTCACAAAACCTCTTCTTCGTTAGGTTTTGCTACTTATCTTAATGTGATGATTTCAAATTTTAATTAATGAATATTTTTTAAAATAAGCATATCATACATAATTGTATTACAATTAGCAATGTATATTTAATTAATTTTTTATTAGATATATGGGATCATAATTTAAAATTATGATTGTCCTTAATTTTCCTTTCCTCTTTGGTTATCCATATATTCCCCTTTTTAGTCCAAATCCCAACATATCTGTCAAATATATGGATAATCATAAAGGAAACGACAATTAAGGGCGATTATAATTTTAAATTATGATATCATATATGTAATGAAAAATCAATCAAATATACAATATTAACTATAATGCAATTATGTATGATATGCTTATTTTTAAAATTATTCATTAATTAAAATTTGAAATCATCACATTAAAATAGGTAGATAAACCTAACGAAAACGCAAGTTTTACAATGGTTGGGAGGTGTTGAAAGATTACAAAACATCCCTTAAATAATTTTTCTGTTTTATAAATAAATTCCTATAAAATTACAGATAGGTCCATGTAACTAATTACAAGAAATTTAGAATTCGTTCCTAAAACCAATAATAATCAAACCTCAAACTTAATCTTTTGAGCTCTCAAGTTTATGAAATTGTAACTATTTATTCTTAAGATAAAAAAATCTCCAATATATATATATATATATATATATATATATATATATATATATATATATATATATATATATATGGGAGCCGATTAGGTGCGGTTTACGGTCGGTGCGGTGCGCGATCACGGGCCGTCGATCACGGGTCCATCGCATCGGACGGTCGGGTGCGATTCACGTCGACCGTTGGATGCGATGGACCCGCGATCGGACGATCCACGTCGTAAACCGCACCGACCGCATACCGCACGTAATCGCGACCATATATATATATATATATATATATATATATATATATATATATATATATATATATATAATAAATTTTTTAGCTTTTTTTTACAATAATTGAAATTTCAAACTAAAAAGGAACCATCTAGTGGGCCAAAAGTTAAATGCACATAAAATAAACTCATTTAATTCAATTATCCTATTTATATATTTAAAACAAATATATAAATAAGATAAAATACACAGGTATTACAGAATGAGACCCTCTACAATAAAATGGATGCCCAAAAAGAGAGAACACTTATAAAAATTTAAAAAAAAACTTTAAAAATAAGGAAATTTATCCATTTTTTCTTTAGAAAAGAATAATAATATTTATATATAGTCATAAATAACTCTCCATTACTTAGGGAATAAGTTAGTATATATTTGAAGATAATATGGGCTATTTTAGGAATGTTTTTATTGTGTTTTAATGACCCTAATTATTAGATACGAATTTTTATGAATTTTTTTTCTAGATTTTCTAAATCTTTGTTTTTCTTGTTCCACAAGTCACACCACCCTATATAAAGATGTGAAGTGGTTGTGAATAAATCAATTCAATCAAGAAAAGGATAAGTAGTTCCATAAAAGTGTTCGTGTTTCTCTTGTGTCTTTTTGTTGAGAGTGGTGTGGTGTATTAGAAACACCACCAAGTGGCCTCCACTTGCTTTTATTTGTATCTCTGATACCAATTGTTGGTATCGCTTTTATATCACTCATTGATGTTTCTAATACACCACATCATTCTCACTAGTCACCAACAGTGTTCTGATATGTGGGATGTGGTTTACGTGCGGCTAAGGTACTGCATAGAGTATATGCGGTATGCGGGAGTATATGCGGTTCTATATTTTTATTAATAAAACATATACTTAATAAGCATATCAAAAGAAATGTTAAAGACATATATACAAAGAAAATATTAAAAACTCAGATATTATATTTTAACCAAATTGTTACAATATAAAAGATACACTTTAGAGATTTTAGACCACCAATATATACATTGAAAAACACTCAAATTTTTGTCCCACTATAAATTGTTTATACACCCTCACAGTGTCACAATTGTAATAAATAAATAAATAAATAATCACATATGTAAAACAAAGAAAAAAAAAAACAGGTGTCAGTGCATTAAAATATGATATGGTGCCCTTCAAAGTTCTTAGCATTAATTTGTGAGAGAGAGAGAGAGACAGCAAAGAGTGACCGATGAAAAACAGAGTGAGTGGGACAGAAATGGAGGTCGGCGGTTCAGAAGAAGAAGAAGATGGGGAGATCGCTGTGACCTACGGTGGGTTGAAAGAGGAGAAGAAGATGATTGCTGCAGCCTGTGGTGGTCGAAGGAGGAGCATCGATTGAAGAAGGAGGAGGAGCAGACGACCGAAGAAGAAGGGAAGGTCTCTGTGGCTTGGGGTAATCGGAGGAGGAGGATTCGATCGAAGAAGAAGGGGAGGTCGATGCGGTGGTTGTCGAAGGAGGAGCTGTCGATTGAAGAAGAAGATCCCTTTGTTAGGGTCGGCTGGAGAATCAGAAGAAGAGATCTCTGTTGCTTTTTTTTCAGAACCTGTGCGCCCGCTTAAGCGGGCGCACAGGCGGTTTTTGAGCGCCTATGCTGGCAGAACCCACATATAGGCCGCTTTTGGCCTACGCGGTTCGGTAGCCTTACCGAACCGCCTGTGCGGCCGCATATGCGGCCGCACAGGCCGCTTTTTGGAACCGTGGTCACCAAAGAAGACACAAGAGAACACACATGGGCCTACTACTTTTATTGATTGAATTGATTTGTACACGACCCTTATAATTTTATATAAAGTGTTGCGACTTTGAGAACAAGAAAAATAAAGATCTAAAAAATCTAGAACAAATACATCATAATTCTGATCTATTAATTATAGTCATTAAAATATCATCTACACATTACTAAAATAGCTCATATTATGTTCAAATATATATTAACTTATTTTCTAAGTAATGAAGAGTCATTTATGACTATATATATCTAATATATATTCATAAATAAGGAGAAATCAATATAATATGATTCTCCTAATTATTCTCGTAATATCAAAATCAATTATTTCATCTTTATTACATGTTTTCCTTTGGTGATGATGAGATCTTCCACCTTTTGATTTGTAACTTCCTACACACCCCTCAAATCAAAATGTCATTGTTCTAAGCATTTCTCTTCTTTACTTGATCTTGTTGGTTCTTGTGGATGCATGGTACACTCAGATGAAGTCTCTTCATACTTTTGTTTGTAGACTTGAGCTACATGTAAAACAATACTTGTAGACAATATGTTTTGATTTAAAAAAAAATAGTATACCCCTTTTAGTGACGTGTGTGTGTGCGTATATGGGGGTTGATGGGTGCGGTCGTGCGACTGTGCACCCCATTGTGCGTCCAAACACGCGGTCCGTTCGATCGCTGATCTCACGATCGAACGGACTGCGTTTTTAAAAAAAAATAACAAGCAAATAAAAAAAATTGTTACCCGGTGAACCCGTCAATCCCCTCTCTCTCCCCCCTCTTTTTCTTCTCTCTCCACCTTCATTTTCTTCAGATCTACTGAAAAACAAAAAACGCCTCTGCGACTGCGATTCCTGGCGACGGCGATGGCAACGCTCTCTCATGGTCGCTACGTCCATCTACGACCCCCCGACGTCCCCTTCTACAACCCCATCGGCGAACCCCTCTGCAGCCCCATCGACGACCACCTCACGGAGAAGCCCTCCCCTGCGACCATCCTCTGGTGATTTTTTTACTAGATTTTTTTTTATTGAATATGTGGTTCCATGTGAATCCCTATCTGGGTTTTATTTTTTGGACCGTCATTTTAGTGGATATATTTGATAATGAGGGTCTTGTTTATAATTTGATCTGCTTTGATTCTGTTAGGGTTTTCAAAAGGTGGAGTTTTTATTGTAAACAGGAGGAGTTATAGTTGCTTGAAGCCATTAAATCTGCTTCAAAGTGCTGCAAAGAGTAATGCCTGGCTTTTCATCCTATTTTTCTTTTTTTTATTGAAGAGATTTTTTTTGAGAGGGATTTAGATGATATATTGATATTGGGGTTCCTCTTATTTTTGGTAGGGTTGATGAATTTGTCACCTCGAATGCAGACCCATTGATATCAGCGTATGTTCCCATGATTTCCTCTCTTATGTATCAAAAAAAAAAATCTCCCATGCATCTATGAAGGTTTTCAATCAATATTTTATTTGTTTCTTGAATCAATTTAGTTATGCCTTTAATTTTCTTATATCAATTTAATTCACGTCTCATAATTCTTCTGAAATATTTTTTGGTTTCTTCAAAACTGATGTAGCTCTTGAGGTTTTAAACTGGGTCACACAATGTCTGTTTTCTTGGAGAGATAATTCAGACTTATTACAGACTAATGTGTTCACTAGGGAAGGGAAACAGAGAGCAGAGTATCTATCTCTATCTCTGGTTTGATTCTACCAAAGATTATCACTCTTACTCTGTTCTTTTGAACATGCATCAGATTGTGCAAGTCTCTTTGTCATCACCACTTGCCAAAAAATAAAAAATAAATGAACAGTGGTTATATTTATATTTATATCCCCACTTAACTCTTCTTGGTTCTGAGTAATTGGAGCTCAGTGTCTCTTGGATGCACCTATTCATTACAAATCATGTGTTTTTTTTTCTTTTCTGGTGGGTTTTGGTGTGTGTTTGTGTCAGTTGTAGAAAAGATTGGATTTTGTTTTGCTTTCAAGCCACGAACATCATTTCCATGTTGTGAAAGGCATTCTTTTATCTATGGGTTGTTGATTTTCTGGTTGTTCGGGTGGATTATGTCAATTGGATGCATTTTGATGCGGTATGACATTATTAAGATCCTCACGTCTTTGATTTTGTATGTTTTTTCTGCAAAGATTGTGTCTCTTTGTGTCTTTGATCTGGTCAGATGTAGTTTAGTGTCACTGGATCTTGTAATGCATTGGTGGGTTTTATGTGAAATTACTGAGGAAACTTTTTGTTGTATCTTAAATGTAGCACATTCAATTTTCTTGTGTTTGTAGGTTGATTTAATTTCACGTGTTCAGACTCTTCACTCTCATGCTTTCAAAATGACTGTTTATAAGTTATACCACACGTTCTTCTACGATTTAGTCCAGACTATCCACTGGAAATATTAGTTTCTTAACTCAATTGAATTTTTCTTTTGAGGATTCCCATTATTCTTTTACATTTTTTTCTGTAAGGTTTTAGAAGGTTATCTTGATTTAAAATTTTCATTGTCTTCATTGTAATTCAAATCGTACCTATTTCATTCATGCTGGACCATTTTTGTTCTTTTTCAACGATAATTATTTCAGTCCTCGATCCTCTACTTTTCTGATGCTTAATTATTTTACTCATCTTTCTCATGCATTGCAGATTCATGAGTTAAATCTGTGCAATACTGAGCTGAACTCTTTAGGTCACGAGTATAGGAATTAAGTCTGGCTTGCCCGAAACGGCATTCTCTTTAGGAGACATCGAGTATACGTCGACAACATGTAGGAAATCTACCATGTTATTTATCAGACGATGGGGCTGCACGTTGGCAGGGGCGAACCAAATTGAGTACAGACAGGAGACACTATGTATCTTAGGGTAAACTGAACAGGAGATGTATTTTTGCTTTTCTTTTTATGTTAACCCCCCCCCCCCAACTTTCTTCTCTTAGTTTTAGCAAGGTTATAATCCTTTCTTATCCACATTCGAACTAAGTTTGTAACTTTCTCCTAGTTTATAAAATGGTCTCTATTGTTGCTCAAAAAAAAAAAAAAAAACTCTTTAGGTCACATTCAATTGAACCAATATAGATGAAATGGCTGTAGATGTGATATAAGTGATGAAAGCACATGCAGCAGCATAAGCAGCGGTGTTAGCAAGCCTCACAAAGCCACTGATTCCAGAGGGGAAGCCATTCAAGCAGTTCGTACTAAGGATGGATTCTTGGGTTTAAGCCATTTTCGGCTCCTTAAATGATTGGGTTGTGGTGATATAGGGAGCGTTTATTCGTTGGAGTTGAATGGTGTTAAATGTTACTTTGGTATGAAGGTTATGGAGAGGGGGTCCATAGCCAGTCATAAGAAATTTCTAAAGGCTCAAAATTAAGTGGAATATGAATTTTACTTTGTGAACATGGTCCATTAAAACTGAAATGAATGTAAAAATGCAAAGAGATCAGAAGCATGAGATCACTATTATGCAGTTATATATAACGTATGAGTATTGGTTCTTTTTTATGCATATCGGCTACAAAGTATACATAACTCTTTTTTATTGGTGTAGCAAAATTTGGAAAACCAAGAGTAACGACCAGTAAATACAGTACAGATTTGAGAATATTAGACAATCTCGGTTTATACATCAACCTATTTAATACATCAACTTATTCAATACATCAACATCAAATGTTGAATACATCAAAATTAACTTAGTTTAATACATCAATCTGTTTAATTCATCAACATTAACTAGTTTTAATACACTAACATCAATTTGTTATAAACAAAACTAAAATCTGAAAACTTGTAGCTGAAATAAAATCTGAAGCATCATCCTTTTTCTAAACAACACCATCTGAGAAGCACTACCATTTTTCAAGCATTCCTAAAGTAACAAATGAAGTATCACTAGCAATGAAACAATAGGAGAAGGAAATTAAACTCTAAATACATCAAAATATCTAGCCTGTCATAGATAACAGAATGCAATTCCAAAATGAAGTCTAGTGAATGGTGATAATTATGAAGAACTTTTGATTGTTAAGTTATGGGATTCAAGGGATCACTATTTAGTTCCAGCTGCAGAACATAAAGAAACTACCTTGGAGAAACTCCCTTCTATGGAACACTATGGAATACAACAATTAGGCATATTGAGCAAAAGCCTAACAAGAAACTCCTTTTGCTTCTTGGATGACTGACTGGTACTTGATTTTCTGAACATTCTTTCTTTGTTTGATGTCATATCAATGAGAGGTAGTTATAATTGAGTTCTACTTTTGTGCTTCACTTGATAGAGGGACCATTCTTAATTCTACACTTTAATTTGTAATGAATAGGTGCATCCAAGAGACACTGAGCTCCAATTACTCAGAACCAAGAAGAGTTAAGTGGGGATATAAATATAAATATAACCACTGTTCATTTATTTTTTATTTTTTGGCAAGTGGTGATGACAAAGAGACTTGCACAATCTGATGCATGTTCAAAAGAACAGAGTAAGAGTGATAATCTTTGGTAGAATCAAACCAGAGATGGAGATAGATACTCTGCTCTCTGTTTCCCTTCCCTTCAGTGAACACATTAGTCTGCAATAAGTCTGAATTATCTCTCCAAGAAAACAGACATTGTGTGACCCAGTTTAAAACCACAAGAGCTACATCAGTTTTGAAGAAACCAAAAAATATTTCAGAAGAATTATGAGACGTGAATTAAATAGATTTAAGAAAATTGAAGGCATAACTAAATTGATTCAAGAAACAAATAAAATATTGATTGAAAACCTTCATAGATGCATGAGAGATTTTTTTTTTTTGATATATAAGAAGAGAGGAAATCATGGGAACATACGCTGGTATCAATGGGTCTGCATTCAAGGTGACAAATTCATCAATCCTACCAAAAATAAGAGGAACCCCCCAATATCAATATATCATCTAAAGCCCTCTCAAAAAAAATCTCTTCAATAAAAAAAAAAAAAAAGGATGAAAAGCCAGGCATTACTCTTTGCAGCACTTTGAAGCAGATTTAATGGCTTCAAGCAACTATAACTCCTCCTGTTTACAATACAAACTCCACCTTTTGAAAACCCTAACAGAATCAAAGCAGATCAAATTATAAACAAGACCATCATTATCAAATATATCCACTAAAATGATGGTCCAAAACATAAAACCCAGATAGGGATTCACATGGAACCACATATTCAATAAAAAAAATCTAGTAAAAAAATCACCGGAGGATGGTCGCAGGGGAGGGCTTCTCCGTGAGGTGGTCGTCGATGGGGCTGTAGAGGGGTTCGCCGATGGGGTTGTAGAAGAGGATGTCGAGGGGGACGTCGGGGGGTCGTAGATGGACGTGGCCGCCATGAGAGAGCATCGCCATCGCCGTCGCCGGGAATCGCAGTCGCAGAGGGTTTTTTGTTTTTCAGTAGATCTGAAGAAAATGAAGGTGGAGAGAGAAGAAAATGAGGGGGGAGAGAGAGGGGCTTGACGGGTTCACCGGGTAACAATTTTTTTTATTCGCCTGTTATTTTTTATAAAAAAACGCAGTCTGTTCGATCGCGAGATCAGCGATCGAACGGACCGCGTGTTTAGGCTCACGATGGGGTGCACGGTCACACGACCGCACCCCATCAGCCCCCTCTATATATATATAAGAAATATTTACTCTATTGATGTGTATGGTTTCATTTATTAAAAATATGTAAAAAAATTAAACGATTTATATACCTCGTTAATGTGAATACGTAACATTAATGAGATATATAAAATTGGAATTGAAGCTGAAAAAAGAACTGTACAACAATGCTGGTAAAAAATTCATAAACTTGAAACATCACAATTGTTGACTTCAATCAATCTCCAAAGCCCCGTACATTGTATTTTTTACTAGTAGTCATTGCAAGTACCTGTGATCAATAAAACAGTACATGCTTTTCCACTTCAACCATCACAGCTCCCTTCAATGAGTATGCTCTACATGTCCTCCGTGAGCTCCTTCACTTGTCACTTGCATTTTTCGAATGTCACAACAATCTTTTTCTTATTCATCTTTCTTATTCTTAATTAACCAAATAATAAAAAATTTATTATTATTTTTTTAACAGAAATAGCTAAAAACACAATCAAAATAACTTATGTTGCTTCAATAAGCATCTTCTTCATGTCCTCCGTGACCCCCTCCACCTGCCTCCTGGAATGCAATGGCACTGGATAAACGAACACGCATTCGAGCCGCCCATCCCGGACCGTATCGAATACACCCAATGACGGTCCGACACCATGGACGGAGGAGCACCCGATGCAATCCACCACCCCTCCTCCTCGCCATCATCGTCAATGATTAATGGATCCTCGAAGACGGAGAGGAAGGCGGTCCTCATGGAGGAGGAGGGGGTGAGGGCTGGGTTGTCGATGGCTTTGCACATGAGGAAGTTTAGGTCTCCCACATCAGAGAAGTGCTTGTTGGAGGCCTTGGAGTCTGAGAAGGTTTTGTAGCACCTATGGGCCACCTCCCATAGGTCTTCACCAGCTTTTATTGTGTGAGTGTTCAGGATTCCGGAGTGGTAAAACCCTGTGATTGTGTAGTCTTGTGAGATCACATGTATTATGCATATATTATATATTGCAATTAGTGTTGGATTTCATCATTTATCGTCAGTTTTCAATGAAGACTGACAAATGTTATTTCACATGTTTAATGTATGAAATTTTTGTAATAATTGTGAATATGTGTCATATCTTTGTTGGGGACTAACACGGAATTTCAAATTATGGGGAGCAACTTTAAGTAAAACTATTGAAATTTTCTTAAACAATAAAAAAATTAAATGATACATTTTTTTAAATAAAGATTAATTTTTATTAAATACAAAAGAGGACCAATGACCTGGTATTATGAAGTGCTTACAAAATTAAACAAAACAAAAGAAAGATGTCAATTATATCTTTTACAGTTCTTCACTGTGAAGCACATTTACAATTCAAAGGGATATAGTATGAGTCTATAAACACAGAGAAATTTGTTCAAACAAATAAAAGAATATCAAAAAATAGATCATCATGTATACGAACTATTTGATGCCTGACTATATATCCTATATTTGAACCAAATGGGGGGTGAACTTAAAAATAAAATATTACATGTTACTCTCATCAATATTAATCTTATACAATTCAACCAACAATTAAAACTAGCAGTAACCAAGCAAAAAAAAAATGTTATTATTTCTTATCTAATTAAATCTTTCAATTTTTATATATACTAGTTTTACTATACGCGCATATGCACGAGTTAATAAAATGTATTTTCAAATGACAAATGAAGTTTATATATGTTTTTTAGACTTCAAAGTATATAATGATATCAAAGTGTCAAGGTACAACTAAATAATGTTATTTCTGACATTAAGGACTAAATTGTGAAGAAACGTCATAAGAAAGTGTATACATGTATATTATTTTAGGCTCATAGGTAAGCAAAATAAAATTTTATCAGGTAACATCATAAACGATTTTGTAAGCTTTACTTCTCCAAAAATAACATAGTGCAATTAAAAAACTCTAATAAAGGAGTAATAAAAAAATTAAAAAATAAACCGATATTCTAATATCTAAAATTGTTCAGGCCTCTGCTCTAAAAATTTTTTACTGAGATATATTATATATAATATTTTTAATAACAAATAGTCAATAATATTTGTGACCCTCATAATCAATAAACTGATTTAAATTTTTGTATTGAAAGTTAAAATCCCCTATTTAATATTTATAAAGGGAGAGGGAGGAAGAGAGAAAGACAAGAACCAAGTGGATACACTTTCTGCATGAAATAAAAAGGATTTACAAAAATTTGTGGAATAATTAATTTTATGATAATCACTGTAAATATGAAAGTGAAAACTGAAATAGTAGTAAAAACTTCTTATAAATAACTTTATGCGCTTAAATAATGAGACTAAAATATTTATTTTATAATTTTATAGGTATCTTATTGGTCCAAAAAATAAATTATGGATATGATTTGAAGTTCGACAAGTCATGTTTTGAGATCAGGACCTTGTTATAAATCTAGAAATCTGATTCAGGGATCTCTTTGTAACATAGATAGGGGCTGGTTGTATAACTGGTTGAAACCGAGGGTCGAAATTCAAATATCACACAAAAAGGACAAAATTAGCCGATTTTTTTAGGGATATTTTATTGTAAATATCAGGAACCTAGGGCACTATCTGCAAATAAACCAGATAGTTGACAATACTGACCGATTTTGTGTAGGGACTTGGTAATAAATATAGGGGAGTTTAGGGGCCTAACAGAAAATAGTCCATTAGATGAAAACTGCTTATAAATATAGGAGACTTGGGGGCTGAATTGCAAATAGCCCATTAGATGAAAACTTTTGGCCGTATCGTCCCACTTTACCCACTAATCCCAATGATTTTGTCACTAGGCTACATGGAATCCTCATATACAACCCACTTTACATTCTCATTTTACTAACAATGTATATACTTATTTTAATAAAGCACATAATTTTTAAGGGGACGGATATTTCAACCCCTCCACTTCATCCACCCACCCCCCCCCCTTTTTTTTTTCCTTTTTTTTTTTTGTGTTTCTAACCCACCCCACATAATAGAGTCGTGATATTATACGGTCGTGCGGTCGCGATTCACGGGCCGTCGATCACGGGTCCATCGCATCGGATGGTCGGGTGCGATTCACGTCGACCGTTGGATGCGATGGACCCGCGATCGGACGACGCACGTCGAATCCGCACGACCGCACCGACCGCATATTATCGAATATATATATATATATATATATATGGTCGCGATTACGTGCGGTATGCGGTCGGTGCGGTTTACGACGTGGATCGTCCGATCGCGGGTCCATCGCATCCAACGGTCGACGTGAATCGCACCCGACCGTCCGATGCGATGGACCCGTGATCGACGGCCCGTGATCGCGCACCGCACCGACCGTAAACCGCACCTAATCGGCTCCCTATATATATATATATATATATATATATGGTCGCGATTACGTGCGGTATGCGGTCGGTGCGGTTTACGACGTGGGCCGTCCGATCGCGGGTCCATCGCATCTATATATATATATATATATATATATATATATATATATATATATATATATATATATATATATATATATATACGGGGGCGATTACGTGCGGCGTGCGGCAGGTGCGGCGGCGACGTGGGCCGTTCGATCGCGGGTCCATCGCATCCAACGGTCGGGCCGATTACCTGCGGCGAATGGCAGGTGCGGCGTCGATCGTGGGCCGTCGATCACGGGTCCATCGCATCGGACGGTCGGGTGCGATTCACGTCGACCGCTGGATGCGATGGACCCGCGATCGAACGGCTCACGTCGCCACCGCACCTGCCGCACGCCGCACGTAATCGACCCGTATATATATATATATATATATAGGGAGCCGATTAGGTGCGGTTTACGGTCGGTGCGGTGCGCGATCACGGGCCGTCGATCACGGGTCCATCGCATCGGACGGTCGGGTGCGATTCACGTCGACCGTTGGATGCGATGGACCCGCGATCGGACGATCCACGTCGTAAACCGCACCGACCGCATACCGCACGTAATCGCGACCATATATATATATATATATATATATATAGGGAGCCGATTAGGTGCGGTTTACGGTCGGTGCGGTGCGCGATCACGGGCCGTCGATCACGGGTCCATCGCATCGGACGGTCGGGTGCGATTCACGTCGACCGTTGGATGCGATGGACCCGCGATCGGACGATCCACGTCGTAAACCGCACCGACCGCATACCGCACGTAATCGCGACCATATATATATATATATATATATATATATATATATATATATATATATATATATATATATATATATATAGGGAAGTGATTACGTGCGGTCGTGCGGTCGGTGCGTCCGCGATCACAGACCGTCGATCACGGGTCCATCGCATCGGACGGTCGGGTGCGAATCACGTCGACCGTTGGATGCGATGGACCCGCGATCGGACGGCCCACGATCGTGACCGCACGACCGCACGACCGCATATTATCATCCGCGTGTGTGTATATATATATATATATATATATATATATATATATATATATATATATACTATTTATTCTATTTCTTTACTAACACGCAGACTTGTTCCAATAATTTGTGTATATATCAAATGAGGATTCAATTGTAATCGAAAAGGAAATCATGGGGGCTCACCGACGGCATGATCGTCAAGGGGCGGTTGAAGGATTTTCTGACAGTCGACGAGGGCAACGACAGAGTAAGTCTCAGGTTGGTCCTGTTCCAAGTTCTTTGATGCATGTGCAGCCATTAGAGCAGCAGCCACAAGGGCTCCACACAGTTTGATGCCTCTCACTTGACATGCCTACACATTGATATTGAACAAGGGAGATGATACACCCAGTTATTTATGGTCTCTACTTTATCACTCAATGCACTTTATGTAACCTAACTGATCTAAAATGCACATGCATATAAGGAACACACATCATCTCATATATTCATCATTTGTTAGATTCTGAACTCGAATTCTCTTAACTGAATTTTACTGCATCTGATAGTCTTTTTTGGTTGAGATAGCCCTGTCATGGGCCACAGGACACCCTACTAAAAAAATTATTAATTTTAATTCTATTTAGTGACTTCAAATTCAAGTCCTATCCTCCATCACCCAATAAATATTACAATTGCTGTTGAAAATCACAATATGCCAATAAAATCAATGTCACACCAATCAATGAATAAGACAAGGATATCTAGGATAACATTGAAAATTAATGACTAAAATGCCCCTACAAAAGAATTCTAGATAGACAAGAAGTCACATGTGGTGTGCATTGATTCACACATGTGACACACCACATGTTGTATCACACCACAAAATCCAATGTGACGCATCACAATATCTAATTGAACCCTCCTGGGTGAGGTACAATGCGTTCGTGATCGTCTGATCTTATCATTATGAGATATGCAATTTAATTAAATCTAAAAAAAATGTTAAAAATTGAATTTTAATTTTAATTAACTTTTTACAATTTCAACACACAGAAACTAAAATCTAAAAATAATATCTAAAATTTAATAACAGAAATTTAGAATTAATTATCTGATTATTTTATTTAA
Organism: Acorus calamus; assembly: GCA_030737845.1. NCBI lineage: Eukaryota > Viridiplantae > Streptophyta > Magnoliopsida > Acorales > Acoraceae > Acorus > Acorus calamus. The sequence goes on along the minus strand of CM060865.1, from coordinate 24,076,038 downwards.
AAATAGAATCAATTTAATGATTGATTTAAAACCGTGTTTTAGATGACGTTCCGATGTAAGTTTGAGAATTAGTTTTTTCTCAAAAATTTAGTTTTAAACCGAGTTTTTAGTAAACTCTCTTTACAGATTATGAAAAAGTTACCTCAGACATTAATTTGTAAATATGTGTCTGAAGCTTTTAATTAAGCTACACTTTTTTTCTATTTGAAAATTGGTTTGAAGAAATCAGATTCCTGCAAACTCATAATCTACCCAAATCCACATTCAAACCCCCTTGAATTGAATGAAAATCAATTATTACTTTAAATAGGGACACTTACATTGATGATCCTCTCGCTCTCCTCCAATCCAAAACTTACCCTCACCACCTCCGACGACCAATCGTCGAACCTCGCATCCTCGAACGCCAGGTTCGCCGACCGAAATGCGTTCACTGAGTAACCCACAAGGTCCATCCCTCTAGCCCAAAACGGCTTCCACGCGCTCTCCTTGGAATCACATCCTCCATCGCCGGATCCACCACCCCTTCATCCCCACCCCCGACTCCGCGCAGCGCGCCCAACACCTTGCGCATCGCGGTCGCGGCCGACGTGCGGTCACACACCGATGCGTGGAACCTGAGCGCGAGCACAGCCTCGAACCGCACGGGGAGCGCGTAGAGCGTGGCGTGCATGACGCGCGCGGGGGCGGTAATGGCCCAGGGGTTGCGGGAGAGCTCACGTTCGAGGAGGAGGTGGAGAGGGGGCGGGGGCATGTCGGGTGCGCGCGCAAGGGGCGCGATGTGATTGGATGTCGATGCGGGGTCGTGGGTTTCGAGTTCGGGGGGTTGGGGCGGTGAGGGGATGGTGAGTATGGAGTCTTGGAGGGAGGCGCGGAGGATTGGGTGGGAGGTTTGGAGGATGAGGAGGGCGCGTTCGAGGGAGGAGGGGATGGGGGGGTTGGTTAGATGGGCAACGACGACGGTTATGCCTATGCTGCCTGGGACGGCACGGGCGAAGGTTGATTCGGTGCCACCGAGTGGGCGCGTTTGAATTTGGGTTTGGGTTTGGGTGTCCATTGATTGAAGGGGGGTTTGCTTGTTGGTTTGGATGTCTTATTGAATAGAAGTCATGTTTTGGAAGAGAAAGAGAGAGAGGGGGGGGGGGGGAAGAGACTTTGAATTGGCAACTCATGATAGTGATAGATGGGAAGCATAATTGTGAATGTGGAAATACACACATTGCATTTTGCAGTTTCGTTTACAATACGTAAAAGGTGTGTAATTGATTGTACACTCCACTAGTAGAATATTAGTCTTCCCCTAAATGCGTGTGTAAGATTTTAAAAAATATTTTAAAAAAGATGTCCACAATCAATACCTTAAATTTTTTTTAATTAATTTATATACAATATAATAGACTATGTTATATATACATAAATGATATAATAAAATTTTAATAATAATTAAATAAATTGTTTGTAAAATTTATTTTGAAATTACACTTAAAAGAAAATATGTTATTGCTGAAAATTAGTTTTTTTGCATGTATACCCACCCCTCAACCAACCCTATATTATAAAAATATCACATTTGAAACTCTCAAAGTAATAATTTCACTCGAATAGATATAAAAAATTACATTCATATACAATTTAAACTATTTTGAATAATATTATTGGAAATAACAAATCATAAGGGATGTTTTGCTAAAATGTGATTTTTGAGGGGTATATATACAAAAAAACCAATAATTAAATTATTCTAAAAATTATTTAAAATCATAATTTTTCAAGTATAGCTTGAGTTGAGGCAATCAATAGTTCGTTGGAAAGAGATTTTCGATATATACTTATGATTGTGAAATATATTTTCATTAAAAATGACTATTACATGATAAAAAGTGAGTTCAAACGTTAAAACTCATATTTGACCCGAAATTATCTATTTATCACCTATATTTTAGTATTATCTCAATCTAATGATAATAATAATAACAACAACAACAAATATATGATGATGTGGCACGATCACTACCAGTCATTCAACATATAATTAATATAGATATATAGATTTGATAAATATCTCATATTATCCACTTAAATTGTAAAATATGTATTTTTCATTCTTACCTTAAATATAAAATCAAATATTATAAATAGCCAAGAGTAAAATTGAAAAATGAAAATTTACTCACAAAGGAACAAACATGATAAACTTTTGGTTAGTATAACGGATAGATATATTGTCTTATTAGTGTATACTCTACTAGTTAGTGTGGAGAATATTTGATTAGAAATTTTTTTTCTTCTTTTAGAAAAATATAAAAAGGGTGACAGGATGAGGAGGGGGAGAGCGAAAAAGAAAGAGGGGGGGGGGGTGCAATGATGGGCTAAAGAGGCCTGGCGGCTATGGCGTAGGAGGGGGAGAGTCTTTTTTTTTTGTGATCCTTCTATAAAATAATTTTTTTTTAAGTAGTTATCCTATAAATTGGGATGCATCAACCGTTCCCCTTCAAGTTAACTATCCATGTATAGTTACCCTTCAAGGAGGAGGAGAAAGAGGAGAGGAGGAGGAGGAGGAGGAGGGCAGAGCAAAGCGGGGACGGAGTGCAGACAGCTTCACCATCGCAAATAGCGGCGGAGTCCTTTTCCTCCTCTCCTTCTCTCTCCCCCCTCTTTTCTCTCCCTCTCTCTTTCCTCACTCTCTTTCTCCCTCCCCTGCCCCGCCCTGCCCCAACCCCTCCCTCTCCTCTCCTCTCCTCTCCTCTTCCTCTTCCTCTACCTCCTACACAACCAAGATCCATTTATTTTGGATATTTAAAGAATCATCTATATGAGTTGAATGTGTATAGATATTGGACACACAAAAGAAGAAAAAAAAAGATGCAAATAGAGGTTGGGTGACTCTATTTGCACCCCTCTAATTTATAAATAAGCCCCTTATATAACTAAGCCTCTCGTGTTTTGAACAAGTAATTTAAAACCCCACACATATATACCCTAATCCAATTTTTTTTTCATGCCACATGTTATACCTCTTACAAAACATTCGACCTAGTTTTCTCTGTCTCACCATCTAGTTTGGGAGGATTGACCACCATCAAGTGAGCACATAAGTCATGGCGTGATAATCTTCCTCTTCGTGATCGTGGTCTTCATCTTCTTCCTTCATGTCTAAGCTCATGTCTTCTAGCACTGCGGCGCCTTCGCCCAAGGTCGTGTGTGGAGGTTCCAGAGCTTCGTGTTCATCCTGGACCAGGACCCGGCCTTCGCGGGGCTCGACCCGACCATGCTCAAGTCCCTCCCTGTCATGGCCTTCAGCGTGGAAGACTTCAAGGACGGGCTCAAGTGCATCACCTGCCTTTGCAAGCTTTCCAAGGGAGAGAAGACCGATTCCTCCCGATACAATGCTTTTACTTACTCGTGGAGGAGGGGCTGAGGACTGGTGGGGTCAGCCATGCTCGGACCCAGCACAACGAAGGTGGTGAAAGAGGCCGGTATTTTGTTCAAAATAATCACCCTTAATTATTAAATTACCAAACTAATCACCCTTTTTAATTATTTATCAAAGTAGTCACGAGACTTGATTAAAGACGCCACGTAAGCATTTTTTATTTTTTTAATTCCCTCTGCCTAGCGTTTTATCAATTTTTTCTTAAAAATGCCAACCCCGTTGATGTTTTATAAGAAAACATAATAATACGCCAACCCCAGTGGTAGTGGTGTAATATATTTTTTGAGCTAAAAATGCCACTAGGGTTGGCATTTTGACACTTGAGAATTTTTGAATCCCTAAAAATGTATTGAGGTTGATGTTTTGACACTTATTTTCTTTTTTCACATAAAAACGCTACTGGGATTGACGTTTTGACACTTAGTATTTTTGAAAACTTTAAAACACCACTCACAGTGGCGTTTTGTACTACTCCACCCATAATATGCACCATATAACCCCATTAAAGCATCAAATTCCCTCCACATTGACTATAATATGCATGCAATAGCCCTCTATTATAATATGCACCATATAACCACCATGCAATAACTCACAGTGGACCACATTATTGTTGTTATCACAAAACGCCACTCTCAGTGGCGTTTTTAAAATTAAAAAATTTTAAGTGTCAAAACGCCAACCCCAGTGACATTTTTATCGTTTTATGTAGAAAATTTGAAAAAAAATAAACAATTTTTTAAAACGCCAACAACATTGGCGTTTTATGTTAAAAACTTGAAATAAATTAACAAGTGTTGAAAATGCCAACGGCATTGGTGTTTTATATAGAAAATTTTAAAAAAATTAACAAGTGTTAAAAACGCCACCTCCGTTGGCGTTTTAAGCGGGGTCAATTAAAAAAAATAAAAAATGCTTACGTGGCGCTTTTGACCGGGTCTCGTGACTACTTTGATAAATAATTAAAAAGGATGATTAGTTTGGTAATTTAGTAATTAGGGGTGATTATTTTAGAAAAAAATGCCAAAGAGGCCTACAAATCAAACATATTTAAATGGATCCTCTAAATCACTATCCATTTAAAAGGGGGTATACTTAAAAATTCTAGGGGCATAAATAGAGCTTGGGTGCCTCTATTTGCACCCCTCAAATTGAGGTGCACACCCCTATTTTTACACACCCATCAAAAATTACTCTCATTCTTTAAACACCCCTTTATTTAAACTAAGCAATAGATTTTCAAAGCACACCGACCAACTCTTTCAAACCAAGAAACCCTAACCTCTGACCCCTCTCGCCGTGGACACCCCTCTCGCCGACCGTCGTCAGCCCATAGATGATCCAACCCAGATAGCCATTGTCAGCCTGTGGATGATCCAACCCACCGACCAATTCTTTCAAACCAAGAAACCCTACCATCCCTCTCGCCGTGGACACCCAGCCGTCCGCTCTCTTGCTCGCCGTCGTCAGCCTCACCATGGATGATCCAGCCCAGCCGTCCGTGCTCTCCTCTCCGTCATCATCTTTTTTACCACCTCTTTTGATCTTTCTTGTCTTCCTATTGGGATTGATGGGTATGGATTAATCTCATATAAACAGATATTTTTTTGTGATTGAATGGTAGAATATAATGACTTGATGATATTTTTTAATATATATTTGTAATTGTGCCTATTTTCATGAATTGAATGTCATATTTTTATTTTATGATAAACTTACATATTCTATTTGCATTATAAAAATTGTGAGTTGTGTGTTTCAGATTTTATGGTTTTATATTTGTTATTGTGACAATTTTCATTGATTGATCTTATCTATTGTTTTTATCATAAGATTACGTATTCTATTTGCATGGAAGAGGAACTAGGAAATGGAAATGGAAATAAAAATGGTTAAATTCACATAATGTATTCATGTTTAGCCTTAGATCCAATTTATTTAAGTGAAATCTCATATGTTTTCATGTATGTTTATGAATCATGGTTAGTGTTTGAAAATTTTGAGAATGATTTAACCAATCAATGAATCTGTTGCAGGTATTCAATCAGTGGACATAAATAATAGACAAAGAAGGTGACTGTGATCGGTTATGTGGGTGTTTTTTGGCATTAGTATTTGTTTTTTTTTGTTTATTTGTCTTATATTGGACAAGAGTTTGTATTTAGAGTTTTCGAGAATTAATTGTAAGTTGTAACATAAACTCAATATTAAAAATGTTTGAATGTTTATCAGTTCAGTAACTGAATGTTTTTATGTTTTGAGTGTCTAATATTGTTTAATATATTGTGTTTCTATGTTTCAATGTATATATGAGTTATTTTTGAATGTTTAAATGCTTGAACCACTAAAAAAATTGAAGAATGGGCTTCAGCTGCTAGTAATGACACTGCCAGTGTTGAGATATGTCAAATCTGTTGACACTTATATTGTCGACAACCCAAAAATTGAATTAATATTTAAATAACTTGAATGACACTGAAACTGTCGACATAAAAACTTAATATCAACACTGATAATATCGTGAAGGTTCCAGATGCTATGGGGTTCAATTTTTGAATCCCGCGACACAAGAATTGTCGACATAAACTGTCGACATAAAAACTTAATATCAACACTGATAATATCGTGAAGGTTCCAGATGCTATGAGGTTCAATTTTTGAATCCCGCGACACAAGAATTGTCAACATAAATACATAATATCGACATTGATAGTGTCGCGAATGTTCCAGATCCTATGAGTTCAGTTTTCTAAACCCTACGACACAAACATTGTCGACATAAATATTAAATATCAACATTGATAGTGTCTCGAATGATCCAGATGCTACGGGTTCAATTTTCTGAACCCCGCAACACGATGTGTGAATGTTTGGATTAATACTTCAAAGTGACTTGATAAATTTCTATATTCAGCTTTGCAGGTTAATGGTTGACTGAATGTTTATGTTAATTAAAGTGACAGTGACATTGTCGATGTGTAGTATTTTCATCAACACCCATATACAAAACATTTTTACTTCACAAATAAAAGGACATATTCTTTTTTTTTTATCAAGTGAGGTTGAAGTAGAATAAATGAGTTGTGGTAGATATTTGATGTTTGAATAGATTGCATCTCTGCTTTTTAATTCTTCTTAACACACTCGAGTCTCTTAAATATCAAATATGGACACAGATAGTGTCGCAAAGATTCTAGATAGTACGGGTTCAGGTTTCTGAAGCCCACGACACAAGCCATGTTGATGTAAATGTAGAATATCGACACTAATAGTATCGCGAGTATTTCAGATGTTACAAGTTTAGATTTTTGAACCCCGCGACACACGCTTTATCGACAACTGCACCAACTATCGACAATGATAGTATCGCGAGGATTCTAGATGCTACTGTTTAAGGTTTCTGAAGCCCGTGACACATGAACTGTCAACCAATAATGGGGTGTGCAAAAGATCCGATTATAAATGGATCTTTTGTACAATATCCATTTAAAATGGGTGTGCACCCCAATTCGAGGGGTGCAAATAAAGGCACCCATAGAGCTTCCCATAGAGGTTCCTTTCAATCTGACCCGATCCAACCCGACTCGGTTGGTTTCAAACTTGGGCTGGGCTGGGCTGGGCTGCCATTGGACAGGCCACAGGAACCCAACCCAGCCCAACTTACAACCCTAGCCCCCGCTGTCCAAACGCAAAACCCTATCTCACCGTCTCTCTCTCTCTCTCTCTCCGCGACTGGCGATCACCAGATGAAGCAAGGTCTCTCTCTCTCTCTCTCTCTCTGGAACGAACACGAACACCTGATTTGATAATTAGAGGAATCTCACCATGTGTAGTTAATCTGTTCATGAACCTGATCTTCTGGGAACCGATGAATCCAACAATTCCTTTGTGTTTGTATACTATAAGACGTGATGTTTCTTTGTTCAGAATGGTGTCTTGTTTTCTTGATTGAGATGGATCGGATTTTGTTTATGCGCAATTGCGCGTAGAAGGTGATGCATTGATAGGTTATGTAGCTTGGGTCAATAACCCTGCAATCACGGTCGGAATCTCATAAAAATAGTTTTTTTTTTTCAGTCAATGGTGATGTAAATGTCACATTTTGAATAAAGACATTAATTTATTATAGACATATGCCTTTGATATGTTTAGTAGGATTGTCGTGCCAAGGTTTACTAAGCAAGTTTAGACTTTTTTTTTAGAAGATATAGGAACTTTTATTAATTTAAAAGCCCCCGAACAAGAGTAGACATTTTTTGCCAAAAATGGGATTATATGATGAATTCTTCTCCCAAAAAGTCAAACGATTGAAAGCAATTTATGTCGCATAACTGAGTTGTATTTAAAGTCATGTAATTCTTGTTGGTTTGAGTTGTCACATATTGAAGTCATTCAAGGTTTATGACAATGCATGATACACTAGAATAAAAAGTGATATGTTTTTTTAATATATATGCAAAGCATCATGAGCAAAAATGTGATGTACTTTCAATATGTTGGGCATAGCAGAGGTGCTTAGATGAAAACTAAAGCACCTTTAATGGTATTCCATTGATGTTGCTGGTTTGTGAGTTTAGTTGCTAGAGGCTTTGAATTAAAAATGTGCTCGCCAATGTTGATCTCCTTCCTTATTCCCTTTCCAAGTGAAATCCCCCATTCCCTTTGTGGAATAGTACCTTTCTTGCTTCTGCTATGTCCCAATATATCCCTAGGACCCTATCCCTCTCCATGTCATGCAATAGTTGTTCTTAGATTTCCTAAATGGAATGCATCTTGGCTTTCGATTTAGTTCTCTCAGTTTTGAAACTTTAAGCTGTCCTTTTTGGAAGGTGCCTCATGTGTTTTTCAATATCTTTTATTTGTACAATACTTTCTACACATCATCCCACTTAGACCTATAATCTGTGAAGCTCATCGTGTTATTTTGATTTACTATTGCCTTGTGAATCTTCTTCTTTCCAAGATTAATTAGTAGTGTGCTCAGCTTAGTTGCTTCATTTTTTCCTGTCAGATGAAGCTAGGATGATCTATTTGGTGTGTTGAGGAATCATGATTCATTTTGGACATGATGAACGCCTTATCTTCATCATATGTCGCATCTATCCCGGAGACCCTTTGTCAACGTTTAGATGTTCGAGATATTGTCAACAGCTATGCCAATCAACTCCATCTTTGCTTCCAACAGGCCCAATCTCGTGGCTTATCTCGTCGCTCCTCTTTCATTCACCTCCACCATCGCATCCTCCATGCTCACATGATAACCTCAGGGTTCAAGCCACGGTCCCTCATTCTCAATCGCCTAATCGGAATCTATTGCAAACATGGTGATCTTATTTCTGCTCGTCACCTATTTGACTCGGCTTCTCATCCTGACATTCTTGCGAGGACCACATTGATTGTGGCATACTCTGATATTGGTGACATGAAGCTCGCTAGAGAGACATTTAATGGGACACCATTAAGCATGCGCGATACTATATCATACAATGCCATGATTTCTGGTTATGTGCGCAATGGTAATGGTTATTCTGCCATTAATCTCTTTCGTGATATGAGAAAGCACCAATTTCTCCCAGATAATTATACGTTCTCGAGTCTCCTCAGTGCTTGGCCTGCTGAGGATGAGCGACAATGTTTTCAGATCCATTGTGCTGTTGTTAAATCGGGGACAGAGTCTTTTCTCCCTGTCTCCAATGCCCTTGTTTACCTTTATTCAAGATGTGCATCGAAGCTTGCACTAGGCTTTGCTCGTGATGTCTTCGATAGAATGATGGAGAGGGATGAGCTCACATGGACTACCATGATTTTTGGCTATATCAGATGTGGCAATCTTGAGGCGGCACATGAGCTCTTTGAGGGGTCAAAGGGAAAGAAGATTGGTGTTTTGTGGAATGCAATGATATCAGGGTATTTACACCATGGGCTTACTTTGGATGCACTGGCAATATTTAGACAGATGGTCAATAATAAGATCATCCTTGATGAGTTTACGTACACGAATATGATCAGTGCTTGTGTGGATGGTGGGCTTTTTGGTCATGGCAAGCAGATGCATGCTTATTTGTTACGCAATGCACCAGATATTGAAAGTAAAGCTTATTTACCTGTCCATAATGCACTAATTGCGCTGTACTCAAAGAGTAGTAATGTCAAATTAGCAAGGCGGGTTTTTGAAGAGATGGGGGAGAGGGATGTCGTTTCTTGGAATGCAATCATGTCAGGTTATATGGGCTCTAATTTGATAGATGAGGCTCAGGCGATCTTTGAAAAGATGCCAAGAAGGAATCGTCTATCATGGACAGTGATGATCTCAGGGTTCACACAAAATGGGCTTGCGGAGGAGGCATTAAAGCTGTTCAATCAGATGAGGTTGGAGGAGGATGTGCTTGAACCATGTGACTTTGTTTATTCTGGGGTGCTCTCAGCATGCTCAAGCCTTGGAGCATTGGGGATCGGTAGGCAACTCCATGGACAAGTCATACGGATTGGTTTCGAGTCAAGTAATTCTTCAGGTAATGCACTTTTGACGATGTATGCTAGGTGTGGGGATGTTGAGGCTGCCCATCGTGTATTCCTTACGATGCCTAATGTGGACTCTGTGTCATGGAACGCCATGATCGCTGCCTTTGGACAACATGGGTATGGCCATGAGGCATTGGTTTTCTTCCAACAAATGTTGGCTGAAAATATCCTGCCTGATAGGCTCACCTTCTTGACTATCCTTTCGGCTTGTAGCCATGCGGGTCTAGTAGAAGAAGGGCGCAAATATTTTGATTCAATGGAACAAATACATGGCATATCACCTGGTGAGGACCACTATGCTCTTGTTATTGATTTGTTGGGTCGAGCTGGGCTAATAAAAGAGGCAGAGCACATGATTAAAATGATGCCCTTTGAGCCAGGCCCACCAGTGTGGGAGGCTATCCTGGTTGGTTGCCGGATCCATGGACACATGGAACTTGGGATTCATGCAGCTCAACAAATCCTTGAGAAGACACCAATGAATGATGGAACATATGTGCAACTTTCAAACATGTACTCTGATTTAGGGCAGTGGAAGGATGCAGCGAGGGTACGGTGGACAATGAAAGAGCGTGGTGTGAAGAAGGAACCTGGTTGCAGTTGGATTGAGGTCTTGGGTAAGGTTCACTCCTTCGTTGTTGATGATAAAGCTCACCCCGAAGTCCAGCTGGTCTATGATTTGCTTGCACAATTTGGTGCGAAAATGAGGAAGTTGGGATATGTACCTGATACCAAGCATGTCTTGCACAATTTTGAGCCTAACTTGAAGGAGTACGCTTTGTCTGTGCATAGTGAAAAATTAGCAGTTGGGTATGGGCTCTTGAAGCTACCTGTTGGAGCCACTGTTAGGGTTTTGAAAAACTTGAGAATTTGTGGGGATTGTCACAATGCGATCAAGTTCATATCAAGGGCGGTCGAGAGGGAGATTGTTGTGAGGGATGGGAGGAGGTTCCACCATTTTCGTGATGGCGAGTGCTCTTGCGGCGATTATTGGTGAATGGAAACTATAGTAGAATTTGTATGAGAATTGATGTATGTCAAGGTACTATTAAGCTTCTATACTCTCGATTTATCGACTTTCTCTGTTCCATATGTCTGAATTGATTCATCATGTGTCCATATGGATTATATTCATCTCTGATTGAATAAAAGCAACTCATCATAGCCATCAGCATGATTTAATAAATTTGATCAGCAGTTATGTGTTAGCATGTTGCTATGTTTTATTGGACCAGGCACCGGATATCTCATGATAGTCTTCAGTTATTTCATTTTTTCTTCTTCTCTCTCTTATTATTATGTTTCTGATGCAACTAGTTTTCTTCTCCTTTTCTTTTGGATTATGAATGATCATTATTGGTTTAGTGCCATTAACATGTCAATGATTATTCTCATAATCTCTACTGACCTATGTCACATAATCTAATGCAGATCAATTATGATATTTTGCAATATATTATCATCATCAACGTGATCAAGCATCTCTATCGTGCTATTTTACAAACTGTCTACCACTGTTACGACATCTACTTTGACTGTCCTCAATATGTCAGTATTGGGATCGAATTGTTGTCACTCTGGTCCTCCTTTATTTGTGAAACCAAAGCAAATTCAAGTTTGTTACTCAGACGATTTTCATCTCCATCATGCAATGGGGGCTTTTGGGAAAAGCTGAACCTTATGTATCACATGGACAGGTATCTTTGAAAATTTCTACACTTCAGAGTTCTGATTACTTGATGGCTTGGTAACTTTCAATGTAGTTTCTCATTCCTGAGTTCAGTAACACTTTATTTTTTCTGGCTACTAATGATGTCTCTTGACGCAGCAATCGTACCATCCTGAGGCAGAGATTCAGTTTAGACAAATTTGCATTGTCAAGAGTTCAATGGATGCTTCATTCGGTGATACATCTGATGATTCAACCGGTAAACTTTCTTCCGTTAGTAATAACATCTGCTGAGCTTTAACCTAAATGCAGTTATGTTGAAAGTTCATTGTGTGTATCCTCCCCCCACCTTTCTCAAACATTTATACTCAACTCAACATTCTTACTTTCATACTTCCAAGTCTTTTTAATTATTGTCTGAAAATATTGATAACCTCTTATCATTGTTTCAGCTATCTTTCCTAGGATAAACGTAAAGGACCCTCATAAACGGCTTGGCATCAGCAAGGAGGCTTCTGAAGAAGAAATTCAAGCGGCACGGAACTACTTGATAAACAAATATGCTGGGCATAAGCCAAGTGTGGATGCAATTGAATCTGCACATGACAAGATAATAATGCAGTGGTTTCATGAGAGGAGAAAGCCAAAGCTTAACATCAAGAAAAAGGTAAGGGATGTTACACAATCACCCGTTGTGAAGGCCATCACAAATAGGTTTGAAGCTCCATCGACAACATTCATTATCAAGACAGCCATTCCATTCATAGCACTTGGAGTTCTCACCGTCCTGTTTCCCACGGAGGAAGGCCCAACCCTTCAAGTGGCCATTTCTTTGATTGCATCAATATATTTCATTTACCAAAGACTTAAGAGCAAATTACGAGCTTTCTTGTATGGATAGGCATCCTCCTCTCTTTCTTTTTTATTTCATCTTGAAATTGACCTAGAGTATGAATAAAATCAAAACCGGTACCTGTTGGTAGGCATATAATTCACCCATTATAGCACAACAGTAGATTCACATCATGATTATCCAGTGAATTTGACATTGCACTCCAAATAATATTTCCGGTGAAACGGAGATGTGAACCAATTCTCTTTGGCTCCATTTGGAACCAGTTTTAAAAATAGCTTATGCTCTAAATTGATTAAAACAATCAATTCCGGAAAAAGCTACATAAAAGTAGTTGTTAAATGGACTTGGAACACTTGAGAGCCAAAAATCCAAAATAAAAAACCGAAGATTAAGAACACCCGCTTTTTTCGTTTCTTTTGCGGGCAAGCTAAATTTCACGCAGATCAAACAGTGATTATGGTTTCCATTTATTCCTTGTTTCCACTCTGAATTATATGAATCCGCTTGAAAGCCAAAAATCCCAAATCAAAACTGAAGATCAAGAATACCCCCTTGTTTCGTTTCTTCTGCGCGAAATTTAAATTTCACATGTGCTCGCAGATCAAACAGTGATCATGATTTCCATTTAATTCCTTGTTTCCACTCGGAATTACATGAATCCTCATTTTCTTTAAAAAATGATGTGCAGGATAGGGACTTTCTTTGGATCTTGGCTGCTGGGGACCTTCTTGATGGTGTCAGTCATTCCGCCGCTGCTCCACGGTCCAAGGAGTCTGGAAGTGACCACCTCATTGCTAACTTATGTGCTACTCTGGGTCTCATCTACATATCTGAAATGAGCATTTCATAAGTTTCAGCTTATTGCGTACTTTCTGGAGCATCAGCAGTGTAGATTACATGTTATTTTTTTGCCTATCTGTTTTTGCACCTTTCATGTTGTGCTGAGAAAAGACTGATGCAAACACAGTGTTATAAAGATTGTAGGTTTTGGTTGGTTTGAGGTACTTGAATTATTTGTCAAACAGTTTTGAGAATTATGAAGCTTCTTATGGGAATATAATATGATGAGAGTTTTGAATTAATGGAAAACCAAGTATGGTATTCATACAAAAAATTATCAATCGTGTAATCCCAGTTTGTGTTGCTCTGTAAAAATTTGCCATTTTTTGTATAATGAGAAAAAATTGCATGTATAACAACCAAATTTTTCATAGATTACCCCCTTGAATTTTTTTAAAATGTATTAAAAAAAGGGAAATATCCAAATAGCCCTATGTAAACTGTCTGAAATTCTCATGACCCTTACTTTTTCTAAAGTTTATATGACCTTATAGAAAACACCTATGTAAATATGAATAACCTTCTAATTAATTTTTTTTTTCACAAATGAAGGAATATTATGTTTGATTAACTCGGATGAAAACATAGTATAACAAAAACACCTTACAATTTGTTTAAATGTAAAAGATTTACTGTGAATGACGATTTTACTCTCGGAATTAGGTTTTACAATCTATTTATGGTGGTAAAATCGTCATTTATAGAAGTTTTTTTTACATTTTTAACACATTGTAAATTTTTTTGTATACTATGTTAAAAAATGAGGGTTAATCAAATAGAATATTTGTATAATATTCATCATCTGTCAACCGAAATTTAATATGAGATTATTTGGATTTACATAGGTAGTTATATGGACTTCAGGAAAAAGTCAGGAGATTTATGGATTTTTGGCCGTTTACATGGGGTTATTTGCATTTTTCTCTTGAAAAAATGACACTAGGAAAATCTCTTTAACATTACCACTACATGTACTCTTTAACATGCAGGGTGATTAATTTATATTTTTTTTAACATCAATTTTATTCTTAAGTTAAATGTGTGATAATTAAAGAGAGAGTGATGATTGCACCAAGCATATACTTTACTCATACCACTAAATAAAAAAATGATATAAATAAAAACAATCTCTCATTTGTAAATCATATTTTGTGGATAAAATGATATTACAATAATAGAGATATTTCAAAAAACTTGGTTATATTGTTTAGAATAACTTTTATATCATAATTTATATCATTTGATGTGGGGATATTTCATTTTTGGTGGTTTTAACATAAGTAATTTTACAAAATTTCAAGTGTGAAAACAAATCCATTTTTTTTTATATCTGACGGTATTACATGTGCAAAAAGACTACTGAGGATAATATTTTAACCGGTTTTAATTTTTAATCTTATTTTTCATCTCTTCTATAAAAAAAATGATTTAAGGTGAGAAAAAATATAGGGTGTTTCTTACGAGGATAATTTGATATTTGCATGCATTTTTATGATTATTTATGGAGACTATAATATCTACATAATTACATGGTGATAAAATATTATGTTAAATTTGAATGAAATTTTAACCCGATGATAATAATTAGGTTTTTGTGAGTTTCCAAAGACTCGTGTGTCTCTCCTAACTTTCATAGGGATTTATATGTGATTATCCATGTTTGTAGGGACTAATATATGATTACCCATAATCAGATCCCAAAAAGTAAGGAAAAATGTTACACTCAGTCTATCATTTTACCGTTTAAAACACTTATCACCTGTGTTTCTTTTTTGAAAAGAATCATATGTTTTTTTTATAAAAGGTAAAATATATATTTCAATAAATTAGATGAAAGGGGGGATTCAGGACAATATTTTAGGGTGGGCTACATAGCCTATATTAAATACTTATATAGAAATTTTTTTGTTATTATATTTGATAGCTATATTAAATATTTATATGAAAAAATTTTATTTTTATATTTGATGTAATTATTTATATACCAAATAATGTGATATACAAAAGACATACATGTGAAAGAAAAAAATATATAAAATGTATTGTAAGAAACAAATTTTATAATTTAAATAACCAAATATATCATCATAAAAATAGGAAGAGTTGCTAAAAAAATAAGAAGAGTTATTTTATGGATATAAATGTTTCTTTATTGTTCAATTGACATTAAATTAATTCTTAAGATAATATTTGAATTTTAAAATTTAGAATTGTTTGAAATTTATAAAAAGATTGAGGATGCGTTTGGTTGCACGATTGTAAAATTTATTTTGAGCAAAAGCTGAGTTTAAATATGATTTTGTAAGAAGCTATCTATCACAACTTCTGAAAAACTCAGGTTTTGGGCACTATTTCACAAAAATATGTCTGGAACTTTTGGCCCCATTTTTTTATTTGAAAATGAGTTTGAAAAAAAACAGTTTTCCACAAACTCAAAAGCTGCTCAAACATGTTTCAAACGGAGTTCGGAGTTCGATTTGGTTTGTTAGATTGAGATCCACTATTTGATTTGTTATTAATTTATTTATTAATTGATATCTAATGATATCTAGTTTGTAGGAATATATTTGTATAAAATATATTTAATATAAATATAAATATTATAATTATATCATCAAATAATTAAAAAAAAAAACAAAATCCGGCAACTTGTTATGAATTTAGGCTTTCAATCGGAATTGCCTATATCCATATATCTAGTTTGTAGGTAATCCAAAAATCCGGATATTTTATCCGAACCAGTATAAAGTTCTAACGTGGTTATATATTATAAAAACACAAATTAAATAGTTAAAGTATCCAACATAAATAGGTTTGTGTTTTGCCCTTCATGAATTTGATTTCATCTAAGGGTTAAAATTAATAACATTTATAAATAAAATAACAATCCGGATATTTTTTGGATCGGATATAGGCAATATCCGATTTTCCGATGGAATATAAGGCAATAATCCGACGAAAATTTCGGATGCGGATACGGATTCGGATCGGATACATTTTCGGATATCGGATATTTTCGCGTTTCGGATACGGATTCGGATCGGATACGGATATTTTTTCAGATAATTGACAGGCTTATATATATCTCGATACTGTGACCAGAAGAGACTAAAAAAATGTGTAAGACTATTTCTACAGAGCTTGTAAAGGAAATACACGCCGTCCATTTTGCAGGCCGTTTTGTGGGCTATGTTATGGGTCAATCCTTCCTTAATGGGCTTGGTGGATCCAGAGCACCTATCGTAATTCTAACAAAACAACGAGGGCACTTCCGTCAACGCAACCCAAACGCTCCTCTCCATGCTGACCGTCCGATCCCCCGATCAGATTCCCGCAATCAACGGTCAAGATCCACTCTCCGACACCGAAAGCGAGGGGTCCCCCCAAAAAGTTCAAAATCATTTCAAAATCCCGCTCTTCGTTCAACCAAAACCCACAAAAAAAATTTTAAACAAAACAAAAAAAAATCCGACAAAACCCTCAATCGATCCGCCATTAGAACTCTCTCTCAATCTCTCTCTCTCTCTGGTTCGAAATGTCGAGAGAGAAGTCGGAGAAGGCAGTGAACGTTCAGGTCCTTCTGCGTTGCAGGTGAGGATTCCACTGATTTAGGGGTTTGATTTTTCGGTTCTGTTTTCGTTTCGATCCGTTGAGATTAAAACGTTAAATTTGGGGTTTTTTTTTTTTTTTTGTGAGGGAAGGCCTTTCAATGAGGATGAGTTGAGGAACAACGCGCCGCAAGTGGTGACCTGCAATGAGTACCAGAGAGAGGTCGCCGTCTCCCAGAGCATCGCCGGCAAGCAAATCGACCGGGTCTTCACCTTTGATAAGGTCCGGCGAAGCTTCTTCTTCTTTCTTTCGTATTATTTCGGTCAAAATTAGGGTTTCTTTGGGTTCTGGTTTGATCGGTTTGGTTTGACTGTCACGGATTTTACCTGGGGAAAGTTTGCCATTTGTGAGGTTTTCATGTCTATTGTGAACTGTTCAAATGTAAACTCTCAATTTCTTGAAACGTCGCCCTTAAGCCTTTTGTTTGTTCTTCAGAAAAATATGGTCTTTCTTTTTATTGGTGAGGGTTCAGGTCTAATGTGAACTGTTTATATGATCGGAAACACACATGACTGTTGTGTGATCAGAGGATTTGCGGAATTGATGAGAAAGATGGGTTTTTGATTGATGTCGTGGTTATGATGTTATGTGGATCAGTACCCTTTTGGATCTTTTTATGTGTGTGTTTCATAATTCTCTTGTTACTTGTTTCTCTCTAACATTAATGAGCTTCCGCCGAAAATATTGTAAATGTTTAAGAGACTGCTCAAATGCCAAATTACTTATAAATTTGGGAAATGCGTAAGAAACATAGATGAATCTGTTACGATTAGCAGGTCGAGGAGATGGGTTTTCTAGATTGGTGGCTGTATTATGTAGACTATTTTTTTTTAAATCATTCTGTGCATGTTGGGTGTTTATGGACTTTGAGTACTTTGATATTAACACCGGACGATATTCGCAGGTCTTTGGGCCCTCAGCACAGCAAAAAGACCTGTATGATCAGGCTGTAATTCCCATTGTAAATGAAGTATTAGATGGTTTTAATTGTACAATTTTCGCTTATGGCCAAACGGGGACAGGGAAAACATATACAATGGAAGGAGAATGCAAAAGGGCAAAGGTAATACTTGCTATAGCTTTGCTGATTTGATCTGTTGAAACATATGATATAACATGTTAGTTATGCATTATGTATCACAGAGTGGACCGAATGGACAACTTCCTCCAGATGCAGGTGTCATCCCAAGGGCTGTCAAGCAGATATTCGACACATTGGAAAGTCAGAATGCTGAATACAGTGTCAAGGTTACTTTCTTGGAGCTTTATAATGAGAAATCACTGATTTTGCTCGGTCATGAGGAGATATCAAAGGTTATTTTAGAGGAGAACAGAAGAAGACTCTTCCTCTGATGGAAGATGGAAAAGGGGGAGTTCTTGTGAGGGGGTTAGAAGAGGAAATTGTAACCAGTGCTAATGAGATTTTTACTTTGTTAGAGAGGGGTTCTTCGAAGCGTCGAACCGCAGAGACATTGCTAAACAAACAATCCAGGTCATGAATTGTTCAATGCCATCGTGCTTCATAGGTTGACATATTCTGTAGTGATTATGATACATAATGCATATAGCTCTTCCTTTTCTGCAAGATTTTCTTTCAACCTGCATGGTATCTTCTGGTTTTTGACATTTTGTAATGCATTTCCAGCCGTTCACATTCACTTTTTTCAATAACAATTCACATAAAGGAAGCCACACCAGAGGGTGAAGAACTTATCAAATGTGGCAAGTTAAATTTGGTCGACTTGGCAGGGTCTGAGAATATCTCACGCTCAGGTGCCAGAGAGGTAAGAACATTGTTATTAATTCACCTACAAATTCAACTTTTACCAGTTCCCTTTTCATTTCACTCCATGGTGATTGTTATTGTTTGCTTCCTATCTCTATTAGGTGATTCTCTTTTTGTTGTGAACATGTAGGGCCGGGCAAGAGAAGCTGGAGAAATTAACAAAAGTCTGCTTACTTTAGGACGTGTTATAACTGCACTTGTTGAGCATCTTGGACACATTCCCTATAGGTTTGACTGCAAATGATCTATTGATTACATGTTTATTAGATACTGACTGATATACTATCATATTCTTTCCTTTAATTTTTGTTTCAAGTTTTTGTTATGCAGGGACAGCAAGTTGACACGCCTTCTTCGAGACTCATTGGGTGGGAGGACAAAGACATGCATAATTGCTACTGTTTCACCATCTATTCACTGTCTTGATGAGACTCTTAGTACATTAGATTATGCTCACAGAGCAAAAAACATAAAGAATAGGCCTGAGGTTTGTATTTCTTGTTCCACTCTTTTATTTTCGTAAATGCTATGCATATTATTTTATGAAGTCTGATTTCCTATAATCTATGATATCTTATGGTTTATCAGGTTCCATGTGGTCTACTAGACTGAGCTAATTGTTACCTTTTTCCCTTAGAAAATTTGGATGAATAGTGCTATTTGTTCTTACATTTGAGTATTTCATTGTGTTTGTTTCCTTGAATGACAAGTTTTTAATGAGCATTGGGACAAGGGGTTAAATAATGATGCTTTTTGTTACCCAGCATTCAGGCCTACTTATTGCTGACTATTAATATGCTGCATTTTGTCTATACGTTAGCAATCTTTTTAATTATCCAGTTGTGATGGCATTCTTTTGATTATTGTTTTCATTAGTTATGAGTCTTATAATCCACTGGTACTATGACTGGTTTACTATATATGGCCAAAAACGATTGACTTCAAAATATTTTTTGACTGACATACTTAGGTGAACCAAAAGTTGATGAAATCGACATTGATAAAGGACCTTTACTCTGAAATTGATCGGATGAAAGCAGGTATATGATTATCATATTGGATTTCATCACCTCTTCTTTTCTAAGAGGGTATTTTTTGCAAAAATTGATTACACCACCCATGTACACTTTGATTCTCGTCGCGAATAATACCATTTGTTCACCAGAGGTATATGCTGCTCGTGAGAAAAATGGAGTTTACATTCCAAAGGAACGTTATTATCAAGAGGAGAGTGAGAGGAAGGTATAAACCTTGTGCTCTGTTACCTTCCATGTTGTCAGATCCCAACTTTTTTTTTAAACTAAAATTCATTGAGTACAAATTAGCATTTCCAACTTGGAATAGGTTTATTTGCTTTCTACATTT
Source organism: Acorus calamus (assembly GCA_030737845.1). Taxonomy (NCBI): domain Eukaryota; kingdom Viridiplantae; phylum Streptophyta; class Magnoliopsida; order Acorales; family Acoraceae; genus Acorus; species Acorus calamus. The sequence continues at coordinate 24,055,958 of CM060865.1, read as the reverse complement.
GATCCATCTCTTCATGTTAGATGCTCATATAACTTTGCTTTTTGGTTGGTTCAAGGCAATGGCAGATCAGATCGAAAATAATCAGAAGGTGAGTTTAAGCTGAATGTTTTTGGATGTGAAATGCTGCTCTGGGTGACTGAGACATGCTAAGCTTATGCACCTTTTCATGACTAACAGCAATTTGAGGAACTGCAAGTCAAATTAGATGCTCAGATCCAACTATCATCTGATTTGGGAATTAAACTAAACAACACAGAGGTTGGATCATTTTCTTTTGCATTTGTTTTTGAAGATTTTTGAAACTGATACTTTTTTTTTTTTTTAAAATGCAGAAAAACTTGGACCAAACATGCAAACTGTTAGCTACAGCGAAAGAAGATATTAAGGCATATCAGTACACGTTGACGGAGAAGGATTTTATTATTGCTGAACAGAAAAAAGCAGGTTTGAATCATCAATCATGTGATTTTTCTGGTAATATTGAGGGATGATCTCTTCCTTACTTTCTAGTTCTTTGGAGCAGAAAACGCATTGACACATCAAGCATTTGTCTTGAGAACTGATCTGGAGAAGTCTGTTCAGGATAATGCTTCATTATTTTCAAAAATAGGTTGGTTGTAAATACAATTCAGGATCTTTTGTTTTATCATAGTAAGAAAAATGACATTGTTTTGCCTCTTAACTATTTTTACATTGCAGCCAGAGAAGATAGATTGAGCGCTGTCAACAGGTCTGTTGTGAACGATTTTCAGGCAGACCTTGCGGAGAAGATTGGGTCTCTGTCGAGTATTATTGTTGCATCCATGGCTCGACAAAATGAACAGTTGCAGTGTGTTGAAAAGCTCTGTCATTCATGTTTAGAGGTCCACAATAAGGTATGTCTAGGAGACAAAACTGTTGCCCGATAATTAAACTGTGAATAGTGTACATTACCTTGGTTCTTATCATTTCTCTTGTCATGATAATGTGCCTGTAGTCTGCAACAGATCTGAAAGACAAAGTTGCAGCAACAAGGGTTTTATATGTTTCACAGATAGAAGCCATGCGAAACATGGTGCATTTGAACAAGGCCGGCATTAAGGCCAGTGTAGAAGACATGTCATCGATGGTTTCGTCTAATTTTTCATCTTTAGGACAAGTATGTAATCTCAGCTGAAAACATTTTCATTTATTGAAATGCCCCATCCTCATTTATTTTATTGTTGATATAACTGTCCCCCCCCCCCCCCCCCCCCCCCCCCGGAATAGCTACAAGATTCTATGACTGTAGAAGCGGACCTTATCTTTGGGGAACTTCAAAAATCCCTATCAGACAACCAGGCAGAGATTGCTGTTTTTGCGCGTGAACTACGTGAGGTTGGTTAGTTGATTTTACATTTGTTCAGCTGATAAAACTCTAAGGTTTTCTTCAATGATGCAATGCAGAAATTTCATGATAGCCAGGAACATACCTCTGAGCTGTCTAAGTTCATCATTGAACTTCTTGACAAGATCGAGGAAGAGACACACAAGCTCGACTGCCATGCAGCTAGGGCACATGAAGCTCAGACAACCAGCATTGCTGATTTTCAGAAGGCCTATGAGGTTGCATACTGAAGCTACTTGATATATGTCTTAGTGTAGGATGATGCAGTTACAATTTACAAGTCTTTGAATGAAAAATTATAATGTAGCATCCATTCACAATTTGCAGGAACAGACGCAGTTTGAAACAGAGAAGCTTTTGGTGGATCTAACAAATCTAATGTCCAACCACATGCAAAGGCAGAAAGAACTGGTTTGTCTTGGATCACTGAATGCCGACCTACAACTTCACAGCAACTTCTTGTCTAATGGTATTACTGGACTGCAGGTTGATGTAAGACTGGTTGGACTAAGAGATGCCTCGATTGAAAACATGGCGTTTTTGGACGAGCATAAATCCATTATGGAATGTGCAACTTCTGATGCCAAGAGAAAGTGGCAAGCCTTTTCCGCTCAAGCAGAAAACTATTCCAAAGATGGTGCAGACTTTTCCACAGCCAAACATTGTCGGATGGAACTCTTACTCCAACAATGGTCAGTATTTATATAGGCTTGAAATCTCTGGCATTTTCTTGTCATTGGATCATTCAGAATTTCCTCACTGACCAATATTTATCTACAATTTCCATTCATTTTGTAGTGTTAAAACTGTGGATGGTGCTTCTAAACACTGGAAGAAGACCCATGAATCAATCAATGAGATGAGCAGTGAACATGTCACAGCTGTGGAGGCCATTGTCAGGTGATTTGGGGATACCTTCTTTTGCATTAATATAATCTGGGGACACTTTCTCTGAAAAAACAACTCACTTTTATCATATGTTTTTTCTTAAATTTCAGGAATGCTGTTGAGAGCAGTGAACAGCATTATCTTGAAGTAGGATCTTCAGGGACTGAAGCGATGGAAAATGCGGTCAAGAACAGTGATGATATCAGGCGGCACATTGACAGTGAGTAGATTTAACTCTCTAAACACTTGGAAACCAATGTGATAGTTTTGATGCAAGACACATTATCTACCCTGACAGGATTGACTGAGCACGAAACAGAGGCCGCCTCAGGAATCATAGCAAATGTGAAGACTCATTTAGGAACACTGAAGGACCTCGAAGACGACCATGCAGGGCGAACAACAGACATTGTTCGACACACGCAAAACACCTTCCAAAACACCTACATGGTATATTCAATCAACCCAATTTTCTTTCACCCCATTATGGTCTATCAAATTCGCTCGATTACATGAAGCATTTTAAACCAGGATGACGAACCAAGCGGGGACACCCCGACAAGATCCGAAACAGACGTGCCTAGCAAGGGCACAATCGAATCGCTCCGATCGCAACCGATGGAGGCCCTACTCGAAGAGTTCCGAGAGAACAACCCATACGAGTCATCGAAGGAACCGAAGCCTTCGCTCATACCACGCTCCCCCCTCATCCAACTCAATTGATTACACTCAAATCAATAAAACACTGATTCCTTTGTAAATTTTGTTCCTTTATTATTGTAGAAGTGTTTGTTGTAATTTACATGTACAACTAAAACTCACCAGCCGAGTCAGGTAATATCGAAACCTCCATCTCCGACCGATTCTCCTGCTCGACGACGCTGAGGAACACAGGATCGACGACCACGTGACTGTTGATGTGCACACAGAAGCGGTGCGACCACCACAGCAAGCCCGCGGAGCCCTCGATGTCGACCGATGCCTCGAACGCCATCTCGCGCTTTGCTGCGTCGGACAGGATGTCGATGGCGTGGTGGGCGAGGTCGACCACGTGGAGGCGGGCGGGGAGGTGGAGGATTTGGCAGGACTGAGGGGGTTGGGAGCCGGCGCAGACGGTGGCGGAGGCGAGGGGGGAGCCGTGGTAGGAGATGGAGAGGGTGGTGGGAATGTAGGAGATGGGGATGGGGTTGGGGTTGGTGACGTGGACGGTGAGGAGGAGGTCGAGGTCGAGGCAGGCGGGGAGGGAAAGGTGGAAGGAGGAGAGGGAGAGGGAGATGAGGTGGAAGGTTGGGTCTTTGGGTTTGGAGAGGAGGAGAGTGGTTGCTGCTGTGGCTGTTGCTGCTCCTATCATGGCTGAGGTCCAGCTCCATCTATTGCCCATCTCTTGTTTGGTTTTGTTTGTTTCGGGGTCGGAGAAGAGTGAGGTTTTGATATTTTTTTTTAGGATTGGGTTTTTACTAATATGGCTTGGATGAGTTGGGTTGGTGGGTGGGGGGATTTATCTGGGCTTGATGAGGAGCAGGGGTTATGGTTTCTTTGGGAGTTTACAATTTGTAATTGGGCAGTGATAGACCCATTACTCCATTTAATTTTTTCATTACTTATAATTACAAAAATGTTATTATTTTTTTAATTTTGTCTCTTTTTTTCACTATCCAGTTCGACAGCGTCCAGTCGAAGTATTCTTCACTGGGACGATAAAGGTCTGTCGAACAGTCTGAATAAGTGTCAACAGAGGCCCAGTCGAAGTGTGTTTCACTAGGACGACAGAAACTTGTCGATCTGTCTGAACAAGTATTGATATGGATGTATTGAGCCTTTCAAAACAATAACTTTCTTCTAAGAATCAATCATTTATATAATCATTTAAGTCCTTATGAAAAACAAAAATGTCATTTAAGTTATTTAGGTCTTTTTGAAAATCATTTATTCATTATATATATTATAAGAAATAAAATAAAGATTGTTTTTAGAAAAGAAAATAATGTTTTTGTTTATATGAAATATTTATTGTTTATTTGATTCAAAAACTATTTGTTTGATATTTTTATTTTATATATATATATATATATATATATATAGGGAGCCGATTCAGTGCGGGAATGCGGTCGTGCGGGAAGCGATCACGGGTCGTCGATCATGGGTCCATCGCATCGGACGGTCGGGTGCGATTCACTCGACCGGGATGCGATGGACCCGCGATCGAATGATCGACATCGTTTCCCGGCATTCCCGCATTCCCGCACTGAATCGATCGCTCGCTGTGTATATATATATAGGAGCCGATTCAGTACGGGAATGCGGTCGTGCGGGAAGCGATCACAGGCCGTCGATCACGGGTCCATGTATCGGACGGTCGGGTGCGATCATCTCGACCGTTAGATGCGATGGACCCGCGATCGAACGATCGACGTACGTCGTTTCCGCATTCCCGCATTCCCGCACTGAATCGCTCGCGTATATATATATATATATATATATATAATATATAATATAATTTTGTTTTTCATAAAGACTTAACTTAAATGACATTTTTTTTGTTTTCATAAGGACTTAAATGATTGTATAATTTATTGATTCTTATAAGAAAGTTATTGTGTTGAAAGGTTCGATACATCTATGTCGATATTTGCTTAGACAGATCAATTTAGAATATTCTGTTAACTTATAATTATGGTTTAAAAAATTAAACGTTGAAAATATATTTAAATTTGAGTTTTATAATGTTGAACTTTTTAAATGAAGAATCTATTTAAATTCATTCCGTTTAATCATTCAAATACCTCCCTCTGTATGACAATTTAACCCCTCTACACAAAAAAAAACAAAAACTCACGTCTTCCCACCATCTCTTCATCATCACCTCTGCAATCCCCATTCCTCATGAACGAACCCTCTTCAACCATACCCAATCTGTTCTTCTCTTCTCATCCACTTTGAATCCTTCTTGTGGTGGTGCTCTTGTGGTGGTGGGGGGCACCTTTAAGTCCTTGTTGTGGGGGGTGTTGGTTGTTGGGTTTGCATTGTGGATGAGCACCCACACCACCCACCACCACTACAGCTTCCTCTGCTTCTTCTTTATTGTTTGATCAGACTGAGAGAGGGCTTGGTTTCAACGGTTCAATGGGGAATAGGGCATCAGACTATTGGGTTTTCTTTTTTCAGTTGGATCACACAGACCCACGCAGGCCACGAAGAGAGAAGAGAACGAGAGAGCGGGAGAGAGAGAGAGAAGGGTGAATGTGATTTTGTTATTTGGGGATGACAAAAGGAAAAGTATAATATTACGTACAGTCCCATTTCTAACCCTAATTACTGTTACATGTGTTTTAAATTTTTTAAAATAATATACCTCATCTTCATTTAACGAAGCATGATTTTATATAAAAAAGAAACATATATTTTAATAAATTACATAGATATATTTATAGAAGGGAAAATGACCAAAAAAATCTCTTAAAAGTTTGAAATATCCAAATCAGTCACTTTTTAAAATTATACCTAAAAAGTTTCATTTCACTATGTTGGAAACACAAAAGACTAATTTACCCTTATGTAATTAAATTTTTAACATCCCTTATTACGTTATTTCACACCAAAAAATTATTTTTTTTACAAAATAACATATCTTTCTATCTGACCTAAATCAATCTCATTAGAAATTTTGTTATTATATATCATATAATATATTTCTTATATATATCTTACATTATGTTATTTATCATTTTTCATTATGCATAATCATAATATATAATTTAAATCTGTGTTGTCCTCAATACAGCCGATGATATTTTAGTAGTCTAAATCCTTGTTCACATTTTTTTACCTGACTATTCACATATTTTTATAGCATCATTAATTTATCATAAAAAACTCAAATTAGTTTGCATATCCATTTTTTTTATAAATACATCAACATTTAATGGAGTTTATCATAAAAAAACTCATATTATATTAACACATATCTTATAAAACCATATGATCACAAAAAATTTAGAGTAAAAAAAAGTTCTCCATGAGAATGTGTGAAATACATTAACAAAATTAAGAGGGTGAAATATTTTAATAAAATTAAAAGGTATAAAATATGTTAAGGATTTAATTACATAAGGGTAGGTTAGTCTTTTGTATTTCCAAAATAATGAAATGAGACTTTTTTAGGTATAATTTTTAAAAATGGTTGATTTGGGTATTTCTAACTTTTAGGAGACTTTTTTAGTCATTTTCCCTTTATAGAAAATATAAAAAAAAATTTATGGAAACATATATCTCATTAATGTGAGTATATGTGTCTTTAATTTTCTATCGATGGATATGAGACTGACATTAGGGTTGTAAACAAGACTGTGTAACAACACTCAAAATAAAATCGAGGAAGAGTTTAATTGTGTTTATATGGTGGCAAAACATAATTTGCATGTGGGGGGGGGGGGGGTTAAAGGTTAATCACCCAATAGTTAATTTGACTGAGAGAATGGCCTGTTTGGATATATACATATGGGTTTGTAGGGGGTTATATGGATATCAGACAGTTCGCAAGGGTTATACGAATTTTTTTCCTTCTTAAAAATGGGTTCTTTCACATTAGGCTTGTGAATGGGTTGAGTCTAGACCTGGACCAGACCTGGTGGACCCGTACATAAAATCAGATTGGGTCCGGGTTCTCCTTGACCTGATCCAATGTACTCGAGACCCGACTATTTTTTATGTAAGTTCATATTTGCAAGACCTTAATTGTTTAATATGTAGTAAACTTGGTAATGCAATGCGCTTGTGTAACTTTAGTTAATGTATTTCAGTGTTTTTAGCAATTAACTTTGGAATTTGTATAATTTGGTTGGATTGCTTGCATGATTTATTTTGGGTGTTGCAATTTGTAAGACTTTAAGTAGATTTAATTTTTATATCTTGTGCTAATTTATTTAAATGGTCTGACACACGCCTGTCAATGGTTCTAGGTATATATATATTATTTTCATTTATATCCCTCGACCTCTCCAAATCCGGTCTCTCCTGATCCGACTTAGGCATATCAATAGGTCGACCCAAACCGACCAGAATCTAATAAAAGATTAAATTATCTGACCCAAAGGACGTAACAATCAAAACGCATCTCAACCATCTCAGCAAGTGAGTGGTGGTGCTCTATTATTTAGCAATTGAGTGCATTGTTTGATGAGTATCAAAGGATATAAAAAGATATCCTCAATATATGTTTTGAGTCCATGTATTACTTTGTTCATCATAGCATAATGTTGAAATGAGATCAAGTTCAAAATCAGTATCTTTAGGTGCTTTTTCAGTTAAACCTTCACAAAAGTAATCCCTCTTTTTCCCTATCCTCTATTTTCGTCTAGTATAGTTGAATTGAAATATTTTGTGAGTATCAAAACATAATGAATTTTGTTTGTAATTTTTTATGTCCCGTTTGAATAGCTGAATAAACAAGTATAAGGATAGTATAAAGATGATATAAGAATAGATAGGGAAAATGATTGTTTGTTTGCAGGGTATAACTTGGTATTACTAAGCCAGTTTAAACGAGTATAAGAGAGTATAACAATTCTAAGTAACCCCTAGGATGAGCTATACTCACTTTATCTATTCTTATGGGCCCACATGTCAAATTAACTTTTTATACCTTATCACATCAAATCACTTATCAACACCTCTTATACATCAAATGGCCCACATATCAAATCAACTTTTTTACACTTTATTTATATTTAATTTTTTATCAACCAAACAACTCAACCTTTATTCTTACGTTTTCCGATGAAAATAAAAAAAAAACATAACCAAACATAAAATCTCTTATTCTTGTATATTTATTATCTATACTGACATAGTTATCTATCCAGAATAACTCAATTCCGCTATCCAAACAAGGGGTTAGTGAAAGCGACAGAAGAATTAGTGCAGCTAAATTCCTGTTATAATATGGGTTTTGTTAACGAGTGCCCTCAGGGCACTAGTTAAACAACATTTATTGTTACATTTTTAGGTAACTCAATAAATTAATTATGATATGAATATAAAAAAATAAAAGATTTTTTAAAATACCAACAACACACATAATAAATTCACCACTTTTTTTCTTCTTCCCTCTCACACTCAATTTTTTGCCTCCCATATACAATATTTAAAAATAAAATAAAAGTGTCATAAGTATAAATAAGATATTTTCAGAAAAATGTCATATTTATGTTAAAAAAATGTACATATACCAAACAATTGAATAATATTTTTTTTATATAAAGTCAATTTTTTATATATTATTTAAGAGATTACTTGTGAACATTGTAATATCTTGTTACTCATAAAATATATAAAAAATTGACTTTATATAAAAAATATATTATTCAATTGTTTGGTATATGTACATTTTTTTTACATAAATATGACATTTTTTCTGAAAATATCTTATTTATGCTTGTGACACTTTTTATTTCATTTTAAATATTGTGTATGGAAGGGAAAAAATTAGGTGTGGGAGGGAAGAAGAAAAAAAAGGTGGTGAATTTATTAGGGGTCGTGTTGGTATTTTAAAAAAATATTCATTTTTTTATACTCATATCATAATTAATTTATTGAGTTGCTTAAAAGGTAGCAATACATGTGGTTTAATCAATGTCCTGAGGGCACTCGTTAACGAAACCCTTATAATATATATATATATATATATATATAAATTACCTTTGTTAACATAAGTGTAGTAATTAAAGTAGATCTATAAAATTAAAAAAATAATTCCTTAGATTTCAGTGAGTATAAAAAATCAATTTCATTGAAAGAAATTAGTTATAACTTTCTATAAATTCTTGCTGTATTGAACAACCAATGCTGTCTTGATCATGATAAGCTGTACCTCCGTTTGTTGATAGGAAAGCAATAATAATATGATGATATCCTATGATATATTAGGATTAAAAGACAACAAATTAGACCTTCACCTCAATTTTATCTTATCCCCCTCTATTTGATCATTGTTGCTTTTCTTGGCTGAATTGATGCTACATACCCCCATTGAAAGCACCAAATTATACAATAAACAAACAATTAAAAAGTTGTATGAAGTTTTCCTATTCTATGGCTAATTTTCACAATGCAATTTTGAGAATTAATTTTACACAAGACTATGACAAAAGCGGCAATATTCACATATATTCGTTTAAAAACATAGATTGAAAAGTAGCTTTTAGAATAAAGCTGTTTTTTAAAATGATTTTGACCTTGACTTTTATTGTGATGTTTTTTTTTAATTTAAGAAACAATATTTGAAAGAAGTTGATGTTTGGCTGAGAAAGTTGTTTTTCAATTCAAAAAATATTCTGACCAAAAAACAATGTTTCTGAGCTTTTCAAAACACAGATTTCAAGGTAAAAATTAAAAGGAATCCAGCTTCCGATTCTGAATTAATCCGTTCCGTTTGGCTGCACGATTTAAACTTTTTAACTTTTCAAAAAGCGGATTCCACCCCAACCACACAACTAAACGGGGCAGCATTTGGAGATGACTTTGAGCATCTTTTAGAATTCGATTTTTGTAAAAATCATACCTACTTCAAACTTGTTTTTAAATGCCCATACAGTCCTAACATTCGAAGAGTGAAAAAAAATGTTTTTAATTATTAAAAAAAATTTTAAAAGTACATCAAAAGCATGCTTTCTTAAAAAAATATTTCAAAAGCTACTTTAAATATATATAAAAATATTCAAATTTGCTTTCAAACACTACGTTATTCTTTTTAATATAACAATGACGAAAGCTGTAACTCCAATATCACTAAGGTCTACCTGAACAATGTCATTGGTGGTATTTGCAGGGTTGATCCATCTAGAGAATACTAGGAAATTGTCTAACCCCCTGAAACATCTATAATGACAAATTTAACCCATGATTCTATCTAATGCTTAAAAACCAAGCTGATTAGTTAATTTGAGTTGGTAAATCATCAACTGATCTGATTAACCTTCAAAACCATGTGATTTGCAACTTGCAAGAATCGAAATAAAATTCAAGAACTGATCAATCCATTTGTTGAACATGCAATTTTTGAGAACAGAGCAAGGATTGTTTAAACTGATCCCTTTTTTAAACTATAAGTAACAATGGTCATTGGTATAAAAAAAAAAAAAAAAAAAAAAAAAAAGAAAGACTTTTCAAAAATCTTACTAAATCTTTTCTAAACTATTTTAATATGTTATTGTCGAATGATGATATCAAGATCGAGCATGTGATCCTTAATCTTATTATTATTTTTAAAAAGGAAAAATTTAATATAACTTCATGAAAAGTTAGCTAAATCGGTTTTTATCCCTATCAAATTTAAAAATCATCACAGGTCCCTATGTTATTAAAAAAATATTGTTTCAGTCTCTACTGTCATCCTCAACTACCCATGTACATGATTAATCTTACTATATATTAAAATTTATCAGAATGTCCTCACCCCTTATTTTGAAAATCAATAAAGCTCCCTAGAAACTTATGAAAATAAAAAAAATCCTTATAAAATTGAAAAATCCATCAGGTCTCTATCTAATGAGACAATATTTATTTTATTCCCTCATGTAACCAAAATTAACTAGATCTAGGATTGACTCTAACTATACATGATAAATTATTGTAATATACTAACCAGATTTGTAGTTGACTTTAAGGATATTTACTAATTTTACAAGAACATTTTTTTATTTTCAAAAGTTTTCAGGGAGTTATATCGATTTTTTTCCTTTTTTACCCTTGGTGAGTATGGGATATCAAGAGAATTTTTAAGAAAAGATAGGGACATTTTTGTCATTAAAATGAATAAATTGGATTTTACATATTTTGTAGGGACTTATTTGAATGTATTTATTGAAATAATTTAACTCAGAGAAAAAATTCGTTAACCATATATATTTTATTGGGACCTGTGATAATTTTTAAATTTTACAAGGATTAAAAAAGTGATTTAACTAACTTTCAATGGAGTTAATATCGATTTTTCCTTTTTAAAAACATCCGAGTCTAACTCAAGCCGAGGGAAAAAAAATTCTTTTTTTATTCTTGGTTCTTTTTGTTATATCGTGACTCAAAAGTTGGAAACCTAATCGGAGATGAGCCAGTTTGTCAGCTTGATTGAATAGTTTATAATATACACTACATTATAAATATAGCATTGTTACATCGTTTGTTTTTTTAGTCTCAAATGCAGTCATATACACCTCTTTAGATATCCATTAACCATGTAGTAATATATATACTTTTTAAAGTGAGGTATGTACCTCGTAATTTTCTTTACACTTCGAAATGAATTCATTCAATTCAAAATGGAACTATATTTTTTTTTTTCATTTCGAAATGACTACAATATATTTAAAATTATATTTAAAATTATCTATGTACCTAACTTATCCCTCCAACACACACACACACACATATATATATATAGGGAGCCGATTCAGTGCGGGAATGCGGTCGTGCGGGAAGCGATCACGGGCCGTCGATCACGGGTCCATCGCATCGGACGGTCGGGTGTGATTCATCTCGACCGTTGGATGTGATGGACCCGCGATCGAACGATCGACGTCGTTTCCCGCATTCCCGCACTGAATCGCTCGCGTATATATATATATATATATATATATATATATATATATATATATATATATATATATATATATATATATATATATATAGAAGTGATTCAGTGCGGGAATGCGGTCGTGTGGGAAGCGATCACGGGCCGTCGATCACGGGTCCATCGCATCGGACGGTCGGGGGCGATTCATCTTGACCGTTGGATGCGATGGACCCGCGATCGAACGATCGACGTCGTTTCCTGCATTCCCGCACTGAATCGCTCGACTATATATATATATATATATATATATATATATATATATATATATATATATATATATAGGGAGCCGATTCGGTGCGGGAATGCGGTCATGCGGGGAAGCGATCACGGGTCCATCGCATCGGACGGTCGGGTGCGATTCATCTCGACCGTTGGATGCGATGGACCCGCGATCGAACGATCGACGTCGTTTCCCGCATTCCCGCACTGAATCGCTCGCGTATATATATATATATATATATATATATATATATATATATATATAGGGAGCCGATTAGGTGCGGTTTACGGTCGGTGCGGTGCGCGATCACGGGCCGTCGATCACGGGTCCATCGCATCGGACGGTCGGGTGCGATTCACGTCGACCGTTGGATGCGATGGACCCGCGATCGGACGATCCACGTCGTAAACCGCACCGACCGCATACCGCACGTAATCGCGACCATATATATATATATATATATATATATATATATATATATATATATATATATATATATATATATATATATATATATATATATATAGGGAGCCGATTCAGTGCGGGAATGCGGTCGTGCGGGAAGCGATCACGGGCCGTCGATCACGGGTCCATCGCATCGGACGGTCGGGTGCGATTCATCTCGAACGTTGGATGCGATGGACCCGCGATCGAACAATCGACGTCGTTTCCCGCTTTCCCGCATTCCCGCACTGAATCGCTCGCGTGTATATATATATATATATATATACACGCGAGCGATTCAGTGTGGGAATGCGGTCATGCGGGAAGCGATCACGGGCCGTCGATCACGGGTCCATCGCATCGGACGGTCGGGTGCGATTCATCTCGACCATTGGATGCGATGGACCCGCGATCGAACGATCGACGTCGTTTCCCGCATTCCCGCACTGAATCGCTCGCGTATATATATATATATATATATATATATATATATATATATATATATATATATATATATATATAGGGAGCCGATTCAGTGCGGGAAGCGATCACGGGCTGTCGATCACGGGTCCATCGCATCGGACGGTCGGGGGCGATTCATCTCGACTGTTAGATGCGATAGACCCGCGATCGAACGATCGACGTCGTTTCCCGCATTCCCGCACTGAATCACTCGTGTGTGTGTGTGTGTGTGTGTGTGTGTATATATATATATATATATATATATATATATATATATATATATATAGTCGAGTGATAGCGTGCTGTCGGTGCGGTTGTGTAGATCCGACGTGCGTCGTCCGATCGCGGATCCATCGCATCCAACGATCGATGTAAATCGCCCCCGACTGTCTGATGCGATGGACAACAAAACCATGTTGCTTGTTTTTTTTTGGAGAGAAACCATGTTGCTTGTTGTTGTTTATGTCTTGCATTGTGATTTTTGAAATAATAAGGAAGAATTACAGCAGCAGCAAAGTCAAACAAGGTTTTCCTTTGGAGCTGGAAACATGTAGCCATAAATGACCCAAATGCATTCCCCATCTTTCCATGTGTTTTTGTGGACCCTAATTTATAAATATATCTTCTCATCCAAATAATCTTGTGTGCACAAAAGAAGCAACGTAGTTTGGATCTTCACATTGTGTTTTGACAACTTTAAACCCCGTTTGGAATGGGAATAAACCTCCGGATAATCTCGGATAAAGGGGAATAAAGGATAAAGGGTGTTTGGAAACATAAAATAACTAGGGATAAAGTATGTCATAATAAACTTGTATACAATGGTATATGGATTACAACCAATCCTTGGAATTAACATTATTATAGGTTATTCCACCCAAAGAATATGAGGGCCCATTAGCAAATCAATTGTTATCATCTTTTATAAATCACATGTCAAATCAACTATCATTATTTTTTCACCTTTTATAAATCTTATTAATACTTTATTAACATTTTACTCAAACAACAAAACATTTATTCTTACGTTTACCAACGAAAATAATTCAAAACACAACCAACCACAAAGTCATTTATCCTCACTTATGTTGGAATAAATGTATACCCATGAATAAATCTCATTCCCATTCCAAACAGGGACTCAGAGTTGAGTTTTTACTTTTGTAAGAATTATATTTAATCTTATAGTGGTCCAACTTTTGAAGAAAGTTAATTATAATTAAAAAATGGTTTTAACCATATCTGATCAGATACAAATTGTTGTGCGTAAAATATCTATGGAGATCAGATTTATGAAATGTAAAAACATTTCTAATAATTTGGATATCCATATCAAGAATGGATATCAATCAAGTATTTCATTCCTTTCATTTTGTGATGTTTCTTCTTTTGACTTGTTACGAATGGATAGCTTTCTTACCTACCGTAATGAAGTGACAAATTTCTCATAAAAATTGGTATTACTCACACCTTTAGTTTTAAAAAAACCACTAGTTTGGGCAGTAGAATAGGTGGAGAAAAGAGTAAAATAAGAATAAATATAATAAACAAAAAAAAAATCAATAAATTTGTAAAATGAAAGGGATAACTATATCAAAATAAATGTGAAATAAGAAATATTTCATATTTCTTTGAAATTGTGTTATTCTATTTAATTTATTCCACTGATACAAGAGGAATCCATAGATGCATGTCATCACCTCTTAAAAATCAGGGGCCCTTTTATAATTTTTTATCTACATCTTATTCATCTTCTATCCACAACTTATTTATGGTCAATCAAGCAACAAAGACTTTGATATTATGTTTCTTAACGAGAATAATTAAAATGACTTATTTTTTATCTATACTAGAATAATTATGTATTCTAAAACAATTTATGTTTCTGCTCAAACAAGAGCAAAGGGTTTAAAATAAATTATTCATATCTTACACTCACCAATAAAATATTAAATACACAACAATGAAAGCATAATAAAATGTGACCTAACAAATACCACTCCGATCTATTTTATAATATCAATCTATTCTAAATAATTTATGTTGTGACCCAAATGAGGGTAAAAATATCTAAAATCTTACCATATGGACGTGTTGGCAGGAATCCAATGGTAAAGTCTTTATCTTTCATCAGGCTGGACATGTTGAGGTAGGAATCTTATAGTACTGCAACAAGGGAAAAACAAGTTTTTTCCATGTCAACAGCTTATTGTATAACCAAAAATATGAATCCACTTAGCCTTCAAACCATTACTGCTGAGGATCATTTTTTTTCTGATTTCTTATGGAGCCAACAGGAAAAGAAAAACAAAAAGTTGACACAGTCATCATCAACCCAGCTGGATAACATAAATTCCCTGTAATGATAAGAGACATAAAAAGTTAATCATCCATACAAGATTCAAATCTCACCACGTGACATCTCACATACCTAACATGTGAAACTTATGAAAATGAAAATTCTGTCGTAGGTGAACTGGATCGGAAACAATTAATATGTATACACTCTTACAATAATATAATTACTATGCAATATAGAAATATAATCATCCATAATGATAGCCTGTTAGCAAGAACAATATCCAAAATAAAATGAGAAAACATAAGGAAATAAATTTGATTTTATAGAAAAAGAGTTTTGATGAAGTCGAAGTCTGTGTTAAACACAATGTAAAATGATATTTTTGTGGAGGCTTTTCCAAGAAAATCCAAGTCTTATCTCTAACAACATTGGTATAGATTAAACTAATCTTCCCCCAACGCAAAATAAAATTAATAGATATTATTATGTATTAATGAATCACTAAGAAAAACCTATCAACTATAAAATTACATGTGATAATTTGATGAGCAAATCCCTTTAATCCTAATGATTTTTTTATAATAAAATAATATAAATAGAATAAATTAAATGGATCCCACCCACATCCATTTAACCTACTAAATAATATGATTTGTTAATAAATCTCAAGAACAACCCATCAACAAATAAAAAAATAAAAATTCAAAGTGAAATATACCCATAAATTATATTATTTTATATAAAAAATTCCATATTTTAAATTTATTATTTATAAAATTGAATCGTCTATTTAAAATTTGAAGATAAGATTAAGAGAAGAAATATTAATTTAGATAACAATGGGCTTTAATAAATTTATTAAAGGGTGAAGACGTAAAATTGTGTTATCTACAATTGAAAACATTTTCGCTTAGTATAATAAATAGTTAGATAGATCTTTTGAACCACCAACAAATCAACAAATTTGACAATCTAAAATAAACAAACAAGGCATGAAAATCACAAGTTCAATTCAAGGGGGCTTATACCTAGTGGGTTTATCTCTATTCACATTAAAATCCACAAATTAATTTAATTGCATACAATATTAGGCATGAAAAACATAGGTTCAATTCAATTCCATACATGTGACAACCGACAAATAACAAAAACTCATATCAAGCAATAATGAGTGTAGCAAAAATAACCTATCAATATTTCTTCCTTGTTTTCCTTCAATTATAAGATTGCTCCAAATCCAAACAGTCAAAAAATAATCTTTGTTGCACAAAAGAAGCCACATGGTTTGGATCTCTTATTTAATAATGAAATGAACAATAGGTACTGACTTTGAACTGTTTGATTATATTTATTTATTTATTTCAGTAGAAACCATGGGGAGGGACACATGGGCAAGTTTGTGAGGTGCAAAGGCAATGTGAACCAAAAACAAGCATGCGTGACAAAAGCTTTATTTGATTCTGATCAAGGTCACTTTCAGGGTTGATAATATTTTTTAATAAACAAACAAACAAATAATAAATATTTGTTTTAGCTTTGAAACTCCTGACTTTATCAATGAGAAGAAAGCATTAGAAGAAAGCATAGCTTAAATATCTCATAACTTTTTTAACCACAGAATTTTTTTTATTTTGAATAATTCTTTTATATCCATTAATAAGAATCCGCTTCTAAATTTTTGTGGACATTAATATTTGAATTCAAATTCGCTTCTCTTCTAATATATTAAAATTCTATTGTGACAGATTTAATTAATTTCTTTAATTTTTAATTTTAAAATTTGAATATATTGATATAATTTCTTTAAATCTGATTTTAAATTTCAAAATATATTTATTATTTATTTAATCTTTAATTTTGGTTAAATATATACAAAGTAATTATTAAATTTATCGTAAGATAAAAATGGAAATGAAAATTAAGTAATGTAATATAAATCCGTTTCATCTATTTTTAAAATGGATTAACTAAGTTTTGAACATTCAATTGTTAGTCAATGGTCAAAAACAAATTCGGAAATATCAACCACTTCCACAATTTATTGTTTTACCATTTACATTCAAAATGGATGGATGGTCAGATTTCACCAATATCCCAAGATCATGGGAAACTCAAGGGCATATGATATACAATCCAATCGATCTTTCCAAATCACCTCCAACTCAAAAATAAAATAAAATAAAATAAATTATCTTAACTAGTCAAACACACATCCACTCCTATTTTTCATCCCCCCCCCCCCCCCCCCCCTCTCTCTCTTAAATTTTCCCAAGTCTTTTCAAACCACCCACATCTCTCCCCCCCTATATATATTCATTTGGACCCTCTCTTCCTTTCCACCCCTCTCTCTCTTTCTTCTTCTCCTCTTGTGGGGGGGATTTTATTTCTTCTTCTTTTTTGGCTTTGTTGTTCACAATGGCCAACAAAAACCTTCAATGGGTGTTGTTGTTCTTCTTGTTTTTTATGTGTGGATTGAAGGTTGAGGCATCTCACAAGGTCCATGTTCATCTCCAATCCCTCCAAGCTCCTCTGATCAGCAACCTCTATAGAACTGCCTATCATTTCCAACCCCCTAGACACTGGATCAATGGTATGTTTTTTTTTCTTTTTTTAATTTTGTTTAATTTATTTTATTTATAGATTTGTTAAAAAAATTTAAACATATGTTGATCTTTATAGAATTCATTTATTTTGATTTTTTTTGTGATTTTATCTTCTTGCATTAAAATATTTTAATAATTACATTTATTCCAAATCGATTTAAATCTTTGCCAATAAAAAAACCGTCCATTTATGATTTATTCTCATCAATGTGTCAATAAATAGATTTAATAGACTCTTAAAATGGAATTTTTTTCACAAATGGATAACCCATATTATAATTATTCTTTGATCGGATTGGACAAATAAGGACCATGTGAAAGTAGGTCACATTATCCACACATTTAATTCTGATGAGGATCTGTTTTTTAATTTATATAATAATAATATAAAATATATTTTTATTTTTTATTGAATGAAGTTCACATGTTTCATCACTTTCAATGGGGTGAATGAACATGTGTTGAGAGCATTTTCAGATCCAAGTTGTTCTTTATAAAGATAACTTAACATGTTGTATTGGCTCATCTGTTTGGATTCTTTTTTCTTTTTTGTTTTTTTGGATGGGACTCTCTATTTTGGAATTTAAAAAAACAGAAAATTATTTGTCATCTTTGGCGGCTTACATTGCTGAAGTCGCCCTATTTTTCTTGGTTGTCATAATCAATACAATTTTTTTTGTAAAGTTATTCAAAACTCTTTTTTTTGTTTTGTTTTTTTTTTTTGAAAAAAAAAAAGGTAGGCAACATCTTATTGAGATAAGAGGGGGAAATTACAAAGTTGATTGGTCTTAACCAGAGAGATCTGATAACTTGTTTACAAACTCCACCCTTTTCAAAACTCTTTGTTGTTTTACCTTTTTATTTCAGTTTGTTAGCTTACCATTTGCCTCTGTTTGGGGTGCAGAATAAGGGTCGGATAGTACAAGAATAATAAAACGCACGTGCTTGTTATGATTAATAAGGCTCGATAATTATGTTTTGCATTAGTTAAAAGAAGTCAGACATTTGTAGATGTATTAGACAAAAAAGGAATTTGATAATGACGAATAAGAAAATATAATTATACAGGTATGTACCTTACAACAATAATTTGTCCTGGATAAGGTTATGTTGCACTGACAAACCGGGTTATAAAACATACAATCAGTTAGGTATGTACAAAGGGGCAGCCTTGAATCTGAGTGAGTTAGGTAGTATCTTGGACAAAATTCTAAAGTGGAATCCTATTACATATTCTTAGTAGGTACTATGAAATAATTTTGTTTAGACTATTATACCAATAAGGCAAAATGACTAAAAAAATCGTCTAAAAATTAAAAATACTCAAATCAGTTAATTTTTAAAATAATACATAAAAAAGTATCATTTTACAATTTTAGAAATATAAAAGACTAATCCACACTTTGTTAAATATTTCACCTTCTTAATTTTATTAATATATTTCACACATTTTCATGTAGATTAATTTTTTTATTATAAATTCTTTGTGATTAGGTGGATTTTGAAAAATATGTATCAATATAATTTAAGTTTTTTTTATGATGAACTCCATTAAATATTGATGTTTTTTTTTTAAATGGATACGTACTAATGATATCATAAAAATATGTAAATAGCTAAAAAAATAATGTGAAGAAAGATTTAGAATACTAAAATATCATCTGTTGTATTGGGCCCAACACAGATTTAAATTACATATTATGATTATACACAATGTAAAATGATAATCAATATCATGTAAGATATATATAAGAAACACATAGTATGATATATGATAACAAAACCTCATAATTGATTTTCATCATATATAGAGAGATTGTTGTTTTGTAGGAAAAATATGTTTTTAGTGTGGAATAAAGAGAGATATTAAATATTTAATTATAGAAGGGCAGATTAGTTTTTTGAGTTTCCAAAACTGTGAAATGAGACTTTTTTAGGTATAATTTTAAAAAATGGCTGATTTGGGTAATTCAAACTCTTAGAAGATTTTTTTGATCATTTTCTCTACCAATAATGAACAATAAATAGCTGTTTTTTTTTTGTTGTAATAAAAATAGGTGTTCAATTAAATTAAAATGTATATATATATATATATATATATATATATATATATGGTCGTGATTACGTGCGGTGTGCGGTCGGTGCGGTTTACGACGTGGACCGTTCGATCGCGGGTCCATCGCATCCAACGGTCGACGTGAATCGCACCCGACCGTCCGATGCGATGGACCCGTGATCGACGGCCCGTGATCGCGCACCGCACCGACCGCACACCGCACGTAATCGGATCCCTATATATATATATATATATATATATATATATATATATATATATATATATATATATATATATATATATATATATATATATAATAGTGAAATGATTAGGTGCGGTCGTGCGGTCGCGATCGCGGGCCGTCCGATCGCGGGTCCATCGCATCCAACGGTCGACGTGATTCGTACCCGACCGTCCGATGCGATGGACCCGTGATCGACGGCCAGTGATCGCGGCCGCACCGACCGCACGACCGCACCTAATCACTTCCCACTATATATATATATATACACACACAGGGCGACCTTAAATGAGTGTGTAAAATTTATTTGAAGAAAAAAAAGGATAATGTTTTAAACAATATCAGATTTAATTTTATTTTTCTTCCCAGATGAACATACCTCTTAAATGAAGGAGTATAATCCCATGACAAAAATTGAGACTAAAAAACCATTCTTTTTATAGCAATGTCCATCTAATTTTCATAGGAAAAATTTAATGTCATTATGACATAAAATTTTCATAATTTTGTCCCGGATGTGTTAATTTTGTTTATACAAGATAGAATTAAAAAAAAAAAGTTTAATTTTCATACATAGATTTATAATATGGTGATAGTTTATTACAAGGTTGTCCTTACATGCAGCCTATATCATAATTATATATGTATTCATAGATATAATATGTGATCAAGATGGGAGTAACATTATTATTATAGTAATGGTTTAATCAAAATTGCATTACTAGATACTATTTTTTGTTCTAATCTTTTTCTATTTTGCATGGATGGCTCCTTCAAATCCACTCAACAAATCCACAATCTAAACAGACCCAAATGGTAAGTTTTCTTTTCCATTAATTGACAAAAATCTACTATTCATTATAACTACACATACAGTGCTTAAAAATTAACCACAATTTTTCAACACAGGACCAATGTATTACAAAGGCATCTATCACCTCTTCTATCAATACAACCCCTATGGGTCTGTCTGGGGCAACATAGTATGGGCTCACTCAGTCTCAACTGACCTGATCAATTGGACCCCGGTCGAGCCCGGGATCTACCCGTCGAAGCCCTTCGACGTCAACGGGTGCTGGTCTGGGTCTGTCACGATCCTCCCTGATGGTACCCCTGCCATCCTCTACACCGGGATCGATGCCCAGAACCACCAGATTCAGAACATCGCATACCCTAAGAACCTCTCCGACCCGTACCTCATCGAGTGGGTCAAACCAGACTACAACCCAGTCATCAACACCAATGGTGTCAATGCCTCCGCCTTTCGTGATCCCACCACGGCATGGTAATTAATTTCATCATCATGACATGACATGACATGACATGTGACATTATTTTTTATAAAAATAAAATAAAATGATATCACGTGTTAACAATTGATTGATTATTTGCTTCACATAAAAGAAATTGCTATTTCACGTTATATGATCTCGTTTGAGTGATGAAAGTGAACTTTTTTTTAAAAAGAAAAGTACATAATTATGTCACCATTACATGAAAGTTTTATATGTGACATCCTAACAACTCGTAATAAACAAATCTTAAGATTTGATCATTTTGAGATTTGAAATGATAAAATTGAATTGCCCGGAAGAAATAACAAAATGATGTCATCTGATGTAATATAGCCATATATAAATATTAGACATTGAACCCACGGTTTGGAAACCTGAATCCACAGTTTGGAGTGTGATGTAGGGTTATTCGCCCTTGATAATTATATCAAAATAAAATACAATCCATGCAGAATAAGCGAATTTTTGTTTGATTGCTTTTTTTTTTTGTTATTCTCATTGAATTTGAAAACGTAAAAGTGATTTTTTTTATTGTTTCATTTACTTTGGATAAAGTCATAGGTAATAGATAAGAGTTTATGACTATTTAAATGACAAATATACTCTTGCATAAATAATTTGTGTTTGAGTATAAGTTTAAGACATGTGTGTGTGATATGATAGATGTACATCTTTTGGAATGTGTGTAAGTGTTCGGTGAGATATTTTTTTTAAAAAAAATAACATAAAAAAATATTTTTATCCATTTGCATAAATAGACCCTGATAAACAATTTTAGGAAGATTGAGGGTTTGCAGAAATCTTATTTTCCCAAAACTGTTTCCAACCATAAAAGAAATTGCAGTTTAATTAAAATCTGCATACACATTTTTACAAATAAGTGATCAAAAGTTAACTTTTTCATAATCTGTAGAGAAACAGCTTCCTATAAACTCAGTTTTAAACTCATCTTTTGAGGAAAAATTAATTTTTAAACCCACATCCAAAATGCTCCCTTAGAATAGTTATCAAACTTGATATTAGCTTATTACAAGCATAGCTATTAAAGTTTATTCTAACAAATTAAACAGGTTTTTTTTTTTTTTTGCTATTCTTCGGTATTCCTCTCTATTCACTGCTTATGTTCCATCCCAAACAGGTACAACCCCAAGGACAAACACTGGAGGGTGGTGGTCGGCTCTCGGAGGGGTGACCGGGGGTTGGCCTACCTCTACAGGAGCAAGGATTTCAAGAGGTGGGTGAAGACTGCTCACCCATTGCACTCATCAGCCACAACAGGGATGTGGGAATGCCCAGACTTCTTCCCAGTCTCCCTACAGGGCCAGAATGGGCTGGACACATCAGTGAATGGGCCAGGCCTGAAGCACGTGCTCAAAGTCAGCCTCGATGTGACACGATATGAGTATTATACGGTGGGGAAATACCTTACTGAGTTGGACAAATACGTACCGGACAATACCTCGGCCGACGATCATACGGGACTTAGGTACGATTACGGGAACTTCTATGCGTCGAAGACGTTCTATGACCCGGCGAAGCACCGGAGGATCCTCTGGGGCTGGTCCAATGAGTCTGATAGCGTCGCTGATGATGTCGCGAAGGGCTGGGCTGGAATTCAGGTTTGTATTTTTCAATGAGAGACTGACACTGTGGCACATGATTGACACATGTCTCGGTTCTTGATTGAAGACTGATGAGCACTTGATGTTATTTGGATTGTGTGTGATTCATTGTTGGATTTGTTTTGATCAATAGACGATTCCAAGGTCGTTGTGGCTTGACAAGAACGGGCGGCAACTGGTGCAGTGGCCGGTCGAGGAGTTGGAGACCCTCCGGGGAAAGCAAGTCGGTCTGAAAAACACAGTGCTCAAGAGCGGCGACATGGTCGAAGTGAAAGGGATACTCACTTCCCAGGTTCGTGTTCCTTTGAAATCAGTTTTCAAAAACAACTTATATTCATCAATTCCACAAAAAGCTAAAAGCTGTTTTTTACATTTGAAAATGTTTTATAAAACGTTTATGTTTCTTAATAAAGCTAAACGAGTAAACATGTTACCAAATGTCTCCTAGAACTTAATTAAAAAAACTAGTTACAGCTAGAAGTGCAAAAAATGCGCATTGTCTAATAATCGAGTTTATTTAAGCAATTTTATTCAAAATCTTATTTTTCAAATGTGTTTCCAAACGCTACCATGACAGGCTGACGTGGAGGTGACGTTTGATCTTCCAAGCCTGGAAGACGCTGAGCCATTCGACCCACTGTGGATGGACCCGCAGATCCTCTGTAGCAAGAAGGGGGCCAACACGAAGAGCGGCGTTGGACCATTCGGATTGTTCGTGCTGTCGTCAGAGAAGATGGAGGAGAGAACTGCTGTGTTCTTCCAGGTCTACAGAGCTGTAGACAAGCATGTTGTGCTCATGTGCCATGACCCCAGCAGGTCTAGTATATAATCTCTTTAAGTCACTTCAAAAAGAAAAAATTCAATTGATATTTCATGGTGGGTGGTACTATATTTTGATCATGAAACTTTGAAACAGGTCTTCATTGAGAAATGAAGTGTACATACCATACTATGGAGGATTTGTGGACGTGGACATCAAAAAGGAAGGGAAGATCTCTTTGAGAACATTGGTATGTTCACACGAGTCATTTTGTAGTGTATACTTGGAATGCATTATGTTCTTCTATTCACCAGTGTTTTTCTATTAGAGATTTCATATACTAAGTCAGTACTACAATTAAGATTTCATATACTAAGTCAGTACTACAATTATGCAGATTGATCATTCGGTGGTGGAGAGCTTCGGTGGGGGAGGGAAGACCTGCATGACGTCGAGGATCTACCCGTCGATGGCGGTGGGAGAGAAGGCGCATCTGTTTGTGTTTAACAATGGTTTGGAGGATGTGAAGGTGACTGAGTTGAATGCATGGGAGATGGGGAGACCAAAAATGAACTGAACACACATAGGGATTTATAGAGAGAGAGAGAGAGAGAGAGAGAGAGAGAAGGAGGCCAGGATTCAGAGAGGCTCAAATAAGGTTGTTTGCACTGCTTCACCATCAGAGAAATAAGAGGATCACCATTATTGAGTTTGGTGAATCATTTTACACATTTTCAAAAGAGCTGTTCCTGGTTATTGTGAATACTTTGATATGCATAAAATGAATTGAATTATATGTCCACTTATGGACCCAAAGAAATAAAATGAATTGAATTATAGTTCTACGAGCAAGATAAAGATTTGCATTGCACGATCTTTTTCACAATCCAATTGCAATCTCACATATATTATAAATCATATAAAAATGAATTCATTCAATTCAAAATAAAATGATACATGTTTAAAAATAATCAATTAAAACATATGCGAATTATATATGAGTTGTTCTTGAAGAAGAGAATAAATAAATTCAAATTTCTCCAAGTTGGTTATACCATGGAACTTTAGTGTCGGTTTGATTTCTGAATCAAGTTAACTAAATTGAATCGAATTAAATTTAAATTGATTATTATAAATAATCAATATTCAGTTATACTATTAACATTCATAAAAAATTAACAAAAATGACATTTATATCATTGGGGGGCCGATTAGGTGCGGCGTCGATCGTGGACCGTCGATCACGGGTCCATCGCATCGGACGATCGGGTGCGATTCACGTCGACCGTTAGATGCGATGGACCCGCGATCGAACGGCCCACGTCACCGCCGCACCTGCCGTTCGCCGCATCTAATCGCCCCCGTATATCATTGATCATAACATATTTTTGAAATATTTATATAATTTTATAAACTAACTCTCGAAAAAATCCTAACCACCCCAAATCTACAAGTTAAAAAGAAAAGTGCTCTTTTAACAATTCAGTTCAATTTAATTCAAGTTAATCAAACAAGTTAGCTTCAATTTTTGATTTTCGATTCAATTTAGATTTACAATGAACTAAACCAAACCAATAAAATTACACCACCGGTACTATGATTTTTAACATAGCACATGGTTTATTAATATTATTCTCATTTTCATGCACATTATGCATGGGTTTGACTGGGAGATGGCTAGATGCTAAAAGTTACTATTTCACTAATAAATAATGGCAAAGTAAATAAAAAATACTGATAACTGACGAAGTTTCAAATCCATCAAAGCATATTTTTAGAAGGTAGACAAGATTGCCTTGTAAGACATCCAAATTGTTCAAAGCAAAATTTGAGCAACTAAAAAAGAGACCATCATCACTAGGGTTTTAGTCCTCCTAAATGGACCCAAATAAAAACTACAAGAAGTTCTGATTTGCGATGTGGCAAAGATCCTCGATTGAGCAAAGTCTACTTGATCTTCTTCTTGGGCCTCAGCTGCAAAAACATAAAGAGTTTTAGCTTCTGTTAGTTTCCTTATGAGAGAATCAGTATATTTAAATTACCCATATAAATGTTGGTGAACCTAAGCAACTACCATCAAGGAGCAACATAGGTATCAAAAAACACAGTTCGCACATGCTCGATCATGAGCCAGATGATGAACACTTCTACAGATCCCATCATGCTCGTTCATGAGCTACTTGTGAAAAGTTTTCGTTCATACTTCCACGTGAACATAGATAATATTACTTGGGAGTATAACCAAATTCAACATGCACAAGTTCTTTTTACAGAGAACATCAAAGATATAACTGTTATCCAAGGTTTTAATAAAAAAATTTAATGTTATATAAGGTGCAAGGCAAAGGTGCGGGCAGTGCAGATCTAGCCCAATGCCTGGCCAGATTTCTGAAACAGACTTAAGGGTGGCAGCTGTGATTCAACCAATAAGTGGTTTCTTGCAATGTTTAATATCGTGTATGAACAAGCACCAGCAATCACATCCTACCTATTATGCATCTGACTTTCTTTCTTAAAGCAAGTAGTTTTTTGAAGGTGGCTTCACCAAGCATGAAAGAAATGCATCTTAACAACCAATATTTTAGCATAGGCCATGCCAAAAGAGCATGCTTTACTACAAAAAACAGACCTGGTTGCTGTGGCCACACTTCTTCTTCCGACAATTCACAGCCCTTGGATGGAGACGAGCATAGCACCTAAATCCAAAAGCAAGATTATTAAACTTCTGTAACATCATTCAAGTTTGTTTTTTTGGTCGGTGCTGGGTGCTGGTGGGGTGTTCTTTGAGCATACAAGAAGTGCAACAGGACAAAAGAATTTCAAGAGAGGCAGGGGCAGTTAAGTTCATTAAGCTCATATCATTACAGTGTCAGATACATGATGCAAAAAGAAAGAGAAATTTCATTACTGACTAGTAGAAAAGATTACTCAAGAAATATGTCACATACATGATACATCCCATCACCGACAACTCTGCCAGCGTCTTAGCGCATACTGAACAACTTTGAACCAATGATGAAGCATTCTATGTAATGCATTTTGAAATTGTTTTTTGGAATGAGGCCATTCTTCCTATACAATTCTTGTTTCAATATTTCAAACAAATGTTCCACTCATGAAAATCAGCTGCAGTGGAAAAGAGAGAAGCTGACAAAGTTAAAGAGTGTTGTTCATGTAAGGAGCTCTAGTGATCTCTCATCACCTATCAAAAAGGACATTGAGTATATAACCTACAGCTCCATATACAAAGAAATTAAAAGGAAAAAAACTCCCACATCATAGCTACAAGGCTCATTTAACTTTAATGGTGCCAGTGAATGAAGAAGATAAGCACAGTCCTAAACATCCACATGCATTTGACAATATATCTAAAACCCCAAATCAGGCCATTCAGAGACGAAACCAGAACACATAATTATAAACTTTCCAGATCTATGTTTTCAATGAAAATTTCCAAGAGCCAATACTGCATCATAACATAATCATATCATGTCAATCTGAAGTAATAACATTCAAATCTTGGAAGAATTCAAGATACATGCACATTTTGACAATGCATGATGCAGATTAGCACAATATGAATCAGCCACATGTCAATTCAGACGATTCAAAGATACAACCTGAACAAATATTTTTTTCCAGATCTAGGTTTTAATAGAAAAATTCCAAGAGCTAATACTGTGTTCACCATAACATAATCATATCATGTAAATCTAAAGCGATAGCATTCAAGGTCTTGGAGAATCCAAGAAATACTCTACAAGATGTACATTTTTAAGAGGAAAATGCAGGTATTCTACCACCAAATTTTATTTATGATATGGGATAATTCAAAACTAAAATAACAAGATTATGGAAACCCAGCAAAACTTGGAATACAAGTTGCACATTTACCACCAGGCCTAACATTTCAAAACTAAAATAACTCCAAGCAAACATATTAAAAAAAACACACAGAAACCCCATTTGTGTACCTCCACAAGTAATCAACAAACCCAAATAACACCAAAATAAACCCACAAGAAAACACACAAAACCCAATTGGGATCCAAATATGCCACCAAAAATCAGACTACATCAATTTATAAACCCCGCTTGAGTACCCACAAAAACCCACTACGAAACACACGAAGGCCACCACATATAACCTCAATTTACATGTGCAATCTCGTCAAAAACACAAAACAACAAAAACAGAGACATTATAAATTAAAAAAAAACCCGTGAAAGATATAAAAAAGACTCACTTGCGACAGATCATCTTCTCCTGGTTGTACTTCCTCGCCAGCGCCATGAGAGACGGCTCAATGATCCCTCCCCTCAACCTCAGCACCAGATGCAGCGTCGACTCTACAAATCAAAATCAATCAAACCAAAACCCTAAAAACCCTAACTTTCCAAGACCCCACGATCGAAAGGACTGAAAAAAGAACGATTTTTTTACCCTTCTGGATGTTGTAGTCGGCGAGGGTGCGGCCGTCCTCAAGTTGCTTGCCGGCGAAGATCAGGCGCTGCTGGTCCGGTGGGATCCCTGAGAGGGAAAGGAAGGAGAGGCGATTGAAGAGCGAGAGAAGGGTAAGAGAGAAACATCAGATCGAGTTAGGGTTAGGGTTTAAACCTTCCTTGTCTTGGATCTTGGCTTTGACATTGTCGATGGTGTCGCTGCTCTCGACTTCTAGGGTGATCGTCTTCCCCGTTAGGGTTTTCACGAAGATCTGCATCTTCTCTCGATCAATTCGCCTCTGTCTCTCTCTCTCTCGCCGATTTGGGGGGGTCGACGTTGTATTGACCTTAAAAGGGAGGGCTCGATTAGGGTTTCGGAGATTTTTTTGGGTCTATGTGACGAAATTGCCCCTGAATAGATTATTCTAATATAAAGATGAATAATGGAAGCACAAGTAGGACAGTTTGGCCGAGTGGTCTAAGGCGCCAGATTTAGGCTCTGGTCCGAAAGGGCGTGGGTTCAAATCCCACAGCTGTCATGCATCTTAGATATTTTTTTATTAAATCATGAATTGTGACCCTTTGATTTTTTTAGTTTATAATTAAATAATAATTATTTTATTTAATATATGTTTAAATATTTTTATAACAGTAATAATATATATGATAGATTAGTTTTTTATATATCATATTTTTTTATTTTTATGCAATGGTAAGCATACCACCTTTAATTATACTAGCTGATTTACATGTGCGTTGCACAAAAAAATTCATCATATATGATGTCTAAATCAAATATCACATATAAAATAAAATATTAACATCGATATACACATGTTTCACACACGAGAAATTTATCTAATACATACAATATTTGTGTTTTATAATATATATGTTTTTCTATTTCATGCATAATAATTTTAAATCATATATATTAATCCAATGTAAATGTTAAAATCACTTTAAACATGGAAAAGTATTATTATTATTATTATTATTATTATTATTATTATTATTTTAAGCATGGAGCATACAAAATGACATTAAATGAAAAAATCACATCATGTTGATTGAATTCATATATATTAATTATTAAATAAAAAATGATATTGAAATCATATATATTAATTATTATTATTGATTGTATATGTTAAAATGAATTTCTTATTAGTCTATTTGAATTCATATCACATCATGCTGAAATTGTACTATTTTACTACCAATATTCTTTTTTTTGGATAAGTGCTACCATTAGATTTGGCAATGGATGAATAACTTAGGCACCAAACAACCCACTTAAAAAATATGATTAAATTTTTTAATCATAATATGAAACAATTCTATGTTGCATTTTTAACTGAGATAAAATCATGAGAAACTTATCAAACCATGTAGAAGAAATAATGATACAATGCTAAAGTAGTAGAGTTCTTGAACTTACCATTTAGTCAATATAAGCTGTCAAAATAGATGAATCATCTAAGAACAAACAAATTAAAACCATGTAAGAAAGCATATCATACTCAAAATCATTAGAATAAATCAATAAAATTTGAATTAAATTAGTGGATTGTACAATAGAATTATGTTTTTATTATTACCTTTATTAAGCGTAGATGGAAAATATAATTTTATTTTGCAATCCACTAAAAAATCCAAGCTTCATTTGAAACATAAACAAATAATATCAGGGATGTAAAATCGTAAACCTTATCTTCAATCCAAAACAATGCTTAATTTACAATGCACAATTTATAACAATGAGTGATGTTTAGGATGAAAAAAGAGAGTAAGACGGAGACCAACTAACCTTAATTTTAATTTTTTTGTAAGTAAATAAAGAAATAATAACAAATGACAAGTTCAACTAAGACACAACTCCAAATCCACGCACCCATTGTTTTCTTTCTATGAAATTAACACAAAAAAAATATCAATAAGAAGGGAAAACAAATTTCAATTCATAAATATATGTGATTTTAGATAAAGAGAGAGAGAGAGAGTATGAGAACTAAGAGTGGGGGAGGCATTGGATTTTAATAACAATCATTATAATAATAAATTATTTTAATAAATGTAAAATGAACATGGAAGAAGAGGAAGTGGAACGGTCAACAGTTTATAGGTTAGAAAATGTGAAGAGTCAATCAAGATGGGGTATACATAGGGTAACTTTTCCTTAACATAGATTATATTTTAAATCTAAAAAATTATTTTATCTAAATGTGTAAGATTTTTAATTAATATTTTCTATCAAATATTTGTTTTGTCATGTATAATTTTAATAATTAATATATATGTTACCAGATTATCATAATACAACTATATAATGCTTTATTTATATTACTTACACATAATTTAAAAAGTATATTATATACTTATAATATAAATTTGTATAAATGCAAATATTAATTTTATACATACAATAATGTCAAAAATATATAATCTATACTACCTATAAAAGCACCAATCTATACTACCTATTAATTTGAACCATTGCTACCCTCCAAAAAAAAAAAAAAAACCTTTGCTTGAATTTTCTTACAAATTTTTTTGTTAGTATTTTTTAAATAAATAAATAAATACATAAAACTTCTATTATATATTAGGGATTCTATTAATAATATATATTAATTTCAACATAAACTTCAAGTACAAATTTATTTAGGATTTTTTAAGATGCAAATATTTACATATAATTTGAAAAGGTATATATTATTAGATGTATAAAATTTAATGCAGTATATAATTTTAGTGTAGTGTCATAGATTTTCAAGAATTTAAAATGTGTAATTAATGTGTCAAGAAGTTGAAAGGGTTAATATGTCAAACCAAATATCATTTAGGGTATGAATGAATTTTCAAGTATTGGTAAGGGTAAATATGTTAAGTGAATGTTTTTCATGGATTGATGCTTTTATATAGATTTTATGTTTCAGGTTTGTATAAATTGTTTTAGCAAAGATTGCATTGAATTATTATTTTTTGAAATATTAATCATTAAAATTGGATTTGTTGACAATTTATTGTACATATATAATCATAACATATTTTGGGGTGTGCCTTTTTTTTTTTTGGAATTCTATAATGAAAATTACATTAATATTTAATTTTTTTTAATTCTATCATGTTTTTGCATGTGAGATTAAATTTATTGTTGAGTTCACACGAAGCTGAAATCTTAATTTGGCTATTTTTATAGCAATAATTTTTTTTGTGTGTAGCAGTATCTTATACGTTTGTTTTATTTTATTGGATTGCATTATTACTGTGAATTATATATTTTTTTGTTGGGTTGATCTTAGAGACCATTGACTATTTGGGACATTAATAGAGTGGAGAAATCCAAGTGAATAGAGTAAATGCTAATCAATCATTAATTGTTTGGGGAGTTTAATAATACTATTTTTTAAAAAAAAATTCAAATTTTAAACATAACATTTTAAAATAATATTTTAATAAATACTGCATTGAATTATTATTTTTTGGAACACTAATCATTAAAATTGGATTTGTTGACAATTTATTTTACATGTATAATTATAACATAGTTTGAAAATCTATAATGAATATTACGTTAATATTTGATACTTTTTTTTTAATTGTATTATGTCTTTGCATATGAAATGAGAAAAAAAAATTGTGTGAAATATATTTTGAATATCAATGGATTTTCATAGAATTGAATAGAAATGTAGGAGTAAAATGAAAAAAAGGAAGGATCTTATTATCCTAATAATATTATGATAACCAATTTTAATTATAGGTTAATAAATATATTACATGATGAAATGTATGGATTATAATGTACTATAAATGAGATTAAAATGATGTAAATGGATTTTCAAATAATTGAATAGAAATGTAGGGGTAAAATGCAAAAATGATTGTCATTAAAGTGGTGTAAATGGACTGTAATGTGATTGAATGAATTGATAGGGGTAAAAAGGTCAAATGGCAGATTTTTGGTTTAAGAGACTTTTATATAATAATATAGATTTAAAAGAAAGAGGATGCCTAAGTAAAAGAGTAGAAGATAACAGTAGAGGAGGTGTACTTTATCTTTATGAAAAAAGGAAAAAAAATTCAATACAAACTACTCATCAACATATAATCTCTCCCTAATAAAATGCACCATTTTCGCACCGACGCAAGAAAGACCCCACGAAGTTCTCAACCGATTCCTAAATGTTCTTCTCATATACTGGAGTGTCTTTAAAATCAAGTGATTGCGATCAAACAAAATTGTCCAAGTTGTCACAAGGATCAAGATATGTAATATCTTAGCTCTAGCGCTCTTGTCTTGATGTGCGCAAAGACTCTTACCCGCTTGTCATGACAACTCCATGGGAGCAGAGCATATTAATTTTGAATAATATAAGTAATTTAGATATAGTAAATGAGACGGGGCGGGTTTTGTATTTTTATCACAAATCCATTATGTATCTTTATCAGGTTGAGATAGATTAGGCTACGATTTTATATTTAATATATCAAATTCGTCAAAACTCTTAATATATGGAAAAAATCATCAAAATAAAAGTAATGAATGTATGTTTTTGTTTTTTACTTAAAAATAAATTTTTGTTTTTAATATGTAGTTTGATCAACAAAAGTTCCATTATTGGATTGGATGAGACAAAAATTTTGGCAATCTCCCAGTTTTTTTAAATATTTTTTATAAGAAAACCCACAAGGGGCGGTACATAACAGGGCACAAGATCCATAACATCTCAAATGGGGTTCATCAAGACATAATACATGTTTGTTAAAACTTATAAGCTGCAGATTATAACTTTTAACTTAAAATAAGCAGTTGAATATTTGTTTAAACTTATTGAAACTTATTTAAGTTAAAAACAGCCTTAAAAAGTCATAATCTCTAAACTGAGGAAATGGATGCTTTTGATATTATAGCTTATAAAATGCATTAATTTGTTTTTACACTTTTACTCTTAATCCTTTTTACTAATAATATATGTATCTATTTTTTTACTATTACACTAAAAATCACTAAACCACATTTCATCTTCTCAATTTTTTTACTATTACAAAAAATACATTATCAAATTTTTTTTATATATAATTCCATTTGTTACTTAATTTATTAAAATTCTATAATGTAATATTTAAAAAAATATTGTGGTGATTTTGTAATATTATTTATGTTAATTTGATTTTATTTTAAATATTTATAAAATTAATTTTATATGTAAAAATCAACTTATTTTATCAAACATAAATCAATTTTTTACTTCTACAATTTAGAGGTATTTTTGACAATTGTACATTTACAACTTATTAAACAAGCATACACTACTACATATTTACTGTTTTTAAATAGTTACAACAAGCATGTCTACAATTTATCAGAAAATTTATAATTTATAATTTATAAATTATAATTTATAATCTATAAATTTAAACTGCAACAAACATGATCATAACAATAGGACACACGCCCATTATGGGAATCTCCAAATCACATCTTTATATGTATAACCAAATTTAACATAATATCACAAATGTTTAGAGTAAAATTTGAATTTACATCTTTTTTTGTCATCCGTGTCCAGGGGATTCAAATTCAAACCTATGAAAAGTGAACCATGTATAACCTCTATCCAAAGAGTCAATAGCATGTGAGTTATACTAAAGTGGCAGTATGATTATTAATTATTTAGATAGGTTCTTAGGATATTGGGTACAACGACATGCAGGAGGAGATTGCATGTGTCTACACCTTTTCACTGGTCCACACAAGTTTCTCACACAAGATATCAAAAACTTGTTTGCAAATTCCTCTCCTCTACATGATGCGATCAAGCCAACCCTAGGGTAAGTAAGGCCACCAAGGGAATTGTCTAGTGCCTTCATCCAGAGAGAACTTCTATAAATCATTTTATCAATTTAATTTAGAGAAATGGACGGTGAGATGTGTCACTTTCTACAATTAAAAAATGGTGAATTAATCTCTCTCAACACACTTCCAGACGAGGACAGTTTGGCCGAGTGGTCTAAGGCGCCAGATTTAGGCTCTGGTCCGAAAGGGCGTGGGTTCAAATCCCACAGCTGTCATATATTTTAGTGTTTTTTAATTAAATCTTGTGACCATTCAATATTTTTAGTTTATAAATTATAAATTAAATATAATTATTTTTATTTAATACATGTTTAGATATTTATATTATATGGTAGATTAGTTTTTTTAAAATATTATTAATTTGGAATGATATAAGTAATTTAGATGAGGTAAACTGAGGCAAAACGGGTTTTGTTTTTGAATCTCCAAACATATTCCATATCTTTATCTGATTGGGATAGATCGAGCTTAAATTTAACATTTAAGATACTAAATTCATCTCAATAGTGTCAGGTTGAGACGGATTTTTTATTTATCTCATCCCGCTTCCATCCCTAGTTCGATCCATATTTCTTAAGTCACTCTCGATTTTCCATTAAATTAGATACAAATCTAAAGAAAAAAAATCTTGGATACATAGAATCACCCACTAACACATTGGGGGAAAATTCATCAATAAAAATAATGAATCATGTTCTTTTTATTATTTAAAAATAACTACTTATAATATGTAGTTTATAACCAACAAAAGTTCCATCATTGAATTGGATGGGACAAATTCTAAATTTTTGGGTATCTCCACAAGTTACATCTTTGTAGATATAAAATCTAACATAATATCATAAATGTTTAGAGCCAATTTTGAATGTACATCATTTTTTGGTCTAAAGGATTTGAATTCTAAGACATGTGGAAAGCGAATGAACCAGGTATAAATCTATCTAGAGAGCCAACACCATTTGAGTTATTCTAAAGTGTCTGTCTAATCATTAATTGTTAAGATAGGTTCTTAGGATATTGGGTGCAACAAATATAATCATCTAAGGAGTTCATGCGTAATATTTTTAGTTAGGGAAAAATCCATATAACCTTCTGCCTTTTCCTATATTTCATATAATCACATGTAAACACATATGTGAATCTAAATAACCCCTTTAAGTAAACTTCCATTACCAAATGAGAAAAATTCAGCGAATATTCCGTTTTGTTGACCCTGATTAAAGACACAGTATACAAGAAAAAAATATAATTTGTTAAAAATATGAAAACTTTTTGTACATGACAAATTTACCCCTTCACACATATTATAAAACCCAATCCGGAGGAATAAAATCATTTTTATACATTTTTAACACATTATAGGAGGTTTTGATATACCATGTTTTCAGCAAGGGTTAAACAAGAGTTAACCAGACATAATATATGTAGAATAATCATAATCTGTCAATGAAATTTAACTGAATGGGTATTTGAATTTACATAGGTGTTTCCAAGGGGTTATATAAACTTTAGAAAAAGTCAGAGGGCTATATATATTTCAAGCATTTTACAGGGGGTATATGGATTTTTTCCTTTTAATTATCAATAGTAAAATTGACAATATTTTAGTTGAAAGTGAGTTTGTGTCTACATCTTTTAACTGGTGCATACAAGGTTCTGTTTCTTACACGAGATAAGAACTTGTTTGCAAGTTCCCCTCCAGCACAGGATGTGATTGATGTCCAGCCTTTTAGTGATCTGTGGCACCACAAATTTCCTTGACAGATAATCAAATCAAGCCATAGAATCAAAGTGAGACTGCATGCATGCCTACCCACATATACATATATGTATATGTACAAAGTGAAGTCAAGCATATCAACAATGACATGAGAGAGTAGCGCTTTATCCCCAATGAATAGGGACCCCTCACGCACAGATTTATCGACACCTTTCATAGAGAGATACGACCATCAAGTTTTGCTTCCTCGATGTACGAGTTACTAGTAAACCATCAGGTATATCGTGTGCACCTGATTAACACATTTTGCTGACAAAAATCCCAAATCCTGGGGGTTATACAATATATCTCACTGAATGTGTAACGAGACCCAATATATGAAGAGAGGTTTCCAAGGGGTTTAACTAATACAGATTCAAATTTTGGTAGGAAACAACACAACATTACAACAAAAGAGGACACACTAGCTGTGACACAAATTACCTCTATAAGAGAACTTTCATTAATATAGGTGCATCTTAATTGATATATGTTGCACTTTTTTTTCTTTTTCCCATGAAATAGATGTCCCGTGTGCATGTTTAGAGGTGGGTAGTGCTTACCAGCTAAGCAAAGCTCATTAAACAAAAAGAAACTAAATACACGTACCAAAAGGGTTCATATCTCTTTTGGTTATAAAGCCTTCTATAGAGTTGTCGTGCCTTGCGAGTTGAAATGTGACGCTGCTTGGTGACTTAATCGAATGGGTCGATACGTGGATCATGCTCGCTTGCCATAACCATTCCAGTGCAGAGGCAGGTGGGGCACATAACCTGGAGAACATGAGCCATGGAAGATGAATCACATCAATACTATATATATATATATAGACTAATGAATGTTTATGATTGGTTACAATGCATAGTTATTTGATTTTATGGTGATAAAGCGAATCGCATGGTTTTTCATACCTTGCCTGCACCTGAGCAGTTCGGGCACCTTTTAGTTGTGGGTGCGCGCAAGGGACGAGTAGTAGCACTTGAAATAGAAAATGGTTCAATTTTCAAACAAACACCACTTGCTGAACAAAGGGCGCAAGCCAGATAACCTGTGGAGAAACCAGAAAGAGAACATTCGTCACCGGTATTCTCTTATGTTTTTGAGAAGCCTAACATAAGGAACTGGTTATTTTGATTCGTCAAAAAAAAAGGTTTGTTAATGTGAAACCATTCATTGTTAGACATAGATGACAATGTCGATCTACTCCTAAGTAATGATGGTTTCAAAGATTTCCGACTACCACCCTGTTTTATTAAGGCCATGTTTGGGTCATTTTCAAAAACAACTTTTTCATAAGCCGCTCTCAACCGGCTTTTTCATGAAAGCTACTATCAATTTTTTTTTTCCCATAAAAGTTGTTTTGTTGACTTGTAACACGTAAGAATCAAAATTTGTAATCAAACGCTGAAGTTTAAAATTCCCGTTTGGAACCATTTATCTGAAAAACTGATTTTGCCAAAGGTGGATCAGATTGACAATTGGTTCTAAACGGGGTTAAAAGTCTGATTCCCACTGTTCTGCAGCAAATGCTAGGCATTGCGACAATATGTAGATAGGGACGCACATACTAACAAAAACAGGGATAGGAGAGAGAGTTTTGGAAATCCAGATGCACTGAAGTGGTTTTTTTATTTTGATGCACCGTTCACATAAATATTCGGAAGTGACAAAAGTCAATTTTGATAATGGTATGCCATTTAAAATATAAACACACATACTTATCAAGAAAACATAAAATTCTCTTTCTGAAATCTGAACTTCCTTTTAAACACAATAATACTGTGCAATCCAGTGCAATCATTTGGTTTACTTATTCAAGCAAAAAAATGAAGTGACATCACTGCTAATGCTTCTCTCTCTCGGAGCGGGGGGGGGATCTTGACCCATTTCATAACATGCTATGGAAAGCATTTTATATATTTTTGGTAGCTTTTTTTTGGCCTTTTAACTTATTTCCTGGTTAAATCTTATTAGTAGGAGCAAAACTCGAACCCCGGGAACCCTCAGTGAAGAAGGGGCACCTCTGCATACAAAGTATACTGGTACTAATTGCATATCGTTTTTGGTTCAGCATGAAAGAGTAATCGTAGTGATCAGATACATACCAGTTCCATTACAATATTTGCATCTCTTCTTTTCCTGTTGCTCGACATTATTGACCTCAACCAACATCAATGCTGAAATAACACCCACAGCTCCTCCTGAAAAGGAAGCCACAATAGGGTCTACCTGACTGGATATTTAACAATTGAAATTCAGGGCATTTCACAATGAAATTTATTCCCGACACACAGCATTGATTAAATTAGACAAATACAAAGCTGATAATATTATATTACAATGCATACCTCAATTGCAGCGGAAGATGCACACTCCGAATGAAATCTTCATAAGAGGTACCTCCCAATCCTAGTTTAAGCTCCAGCTGAAGCAAAGTGTTATTCAATTTTTATCTCATCTAATGTGTCCACCAAAGAATATAAGTCAATGACATGAGCATCAAAGAAATTATTATAATTGAATGTCCAAAATGCTCTAGTGGAAAGAGGTAATGTATAGACTAGATATCCCTTTGTCTCATCTGGTCAACTAATTAGCTAACTGGTTGCAACTACATTATGGGCAGTGCAACAAGCCAATTATTAGGGAGAAATAAGGATGTACTCCTTGAATCAGTGTACTTCAGGGACATCCTATAAAATTGGAACAATACAGAGGAGAAGATTAGCATGGCCCCTGTGCAAGGATGACACACAAATCGAGAAACAGTCCTTTTTTTTTTTGGTTCCCACATTCATCTGTTTCAGGTTATTATTATAAAAAATAATAATAAGGGAGAAATAAAGATGCACTCCTTGAATGAGTACATTCCCATTAAAGCTTTTTTTTTCTCTGTATATGAAAACTTAGAATATTTATGTGCTGCACTAATATTCAATCAACTGGCAAACACACAAGCAATTTATAGAACCATAGTCAGAAATTACTCCAAATTTTTCCGCATGTTCCAAAATTTTGGAGAATGGATACCTCCCACATCTATTGACCGAATTCATCAAATTGTGCATCCATTTAATTTAGATGGTCTACCACAATCTTCATCATTAAAAAACTAACCCTAATTGTCATCACCGCCTTCACACCCAACATAAAAAGTTTTTGCATGCATTTCTCATACTTCAAATTGGTAAAAATCTAAAAATAGTTTAATTATTTCCATACTTTAATCATACTTATCCCATATGATTTACGAAAACACGCTTACTGCGCCAAACATAAGTCGTGCCGAATATTTGTCATACACTAACTTTGTAATTATATATGGAACTTAAATGGCATATGAAAAGCTCACCCAAGCTTACATCATGTTTTTCTTTCTTTCATGTGTACATTTAGATCAGTTTCCAGAAATAAAACTCACCCAATGTCTACACCATACAGTCCCTGATTTTCCAATTTAATGATTCTATGAAAACTTTATAAAATACATATTATCTAATAATGGCATGTACATGATTGTGGTGTCATTGCAACATATGTA
Organism: Acorus calamus; assembly: GCA_030737845.1. Classification (NCBI taxonomy): domain Eukaryota; kingdom Viridiplantae; phylum Streptophyta; class Magnoliopsida; order Acorales; family Acoraceae; genus Acorus; species Acorus calamus. Next base: position 24,016,465 of record CM060865.1, on the reverse strand, counting down.
GCACTGCATGCTAAACATGCCTAAGTTTCCTATATTACACATCCTGTACAATTTTGATAAGTAAAAAGACAAAGATGAAAAGAATAAAGAGATGGCAGCATTTGGATTAATCCTTTCGCAATCCCCTTTTTTGTGTACAACACAAAATAAAGGTTCAGAGAAAGCAAATAAATCAACTTACAATTGGTGCAAGTAGGCCTCCAAAGACAATCACCCCAGATATTAATGAAAAGCATGTAAGATATAGTTGCTTCAAAGTCTTCTGCGTCTGTTTCAACAATTCAGAGCTGACAGCTTCATTAAGATGAAACAAAACTAAACACGAAGGACAAAATTCATTCAAATAATTACCATGTTTGGGAGGAATGGGATTGTTGAAGGAATGTCGGGCATTTCACTTTCCTCCTCACCATTCTCACCAATAGAACATTTTATGCGTTGTTGCACTCGCAATCTCCTCACCTACATCAAATTTGATTCCAAATTGACAAAACCAATAAAAAAAAAAGTTAAAAAACTTTATAATAGAAGCCTTCAATGAGAATCACCTCCTCCATGAGAAGGAAAATCTTGTTTCGTCGGCTCTTGATGTTGTCTTGGATCTCTTGGAGCTGCATTTGCATGAAATCTTGAACGGTCTCTGGGCCCTCTATGATGCAAAAACTGACTCCACAATAGAAATTGCAATAAAATTAGTATTATCTTTACATTACATCAAACAAGAAACCTCCAATTTATAGCACAATAATAGTCAAATATTGTTTGTAAAAACACAGAATTTGAAGTTGAAACCATAATGTATCTCATTTATACATTACAAACTAGCAAACTCAATCTTATAACATAATTACACAATCAAATCAATTTTTTGTCTACGGAAACAACACATTTGTTAGGTTGGAAATTATATGGGTCTCATTCATATGTAAAATCAAACAAGAAAATCTCAATCTTATAACACAACAAAAATAAATTTTAAAAAACACAGAATTTGATATTAAAACAGAAATGGGTCTCATTTATACACAACATCAAACGAGTGCAAAATCTCAATATCAAACCATGCTTCTATAAAACACAGAATTTGTCCCAAAATTGAAATGGGTCTCATTCATACCAAAAAAAAAAAAAAAAGCTTTTGTCTAGGAAACACAGAATTTAAAGGCGCAATTGAATAGGGTCTCATTCAAACACAATAAAGATTCAATTTTGCTTGTGAAATAACATGATTCGAAGTCGAAGAAGACATGGGTCTCATTCAAACGCGACAAACAATCGATTTTGCTTTAGAAAACACAAATTTTGAAGTTACAGTCGAAACGGGTCTCGCTTATCCACAACACCAAAAACCGAAAAACTCAATAAAGGAAACCAAAATCGAGAAATTCGAGCACGAACTTCGAGGCACTGTTGTCTCCATTGGGATTCGGGTCTGGGGGGCTCTCCCCTCCCGAGCAACGGACCTGGACGGGACGGCGCCTTCCGGTCCGTCGATTACTGGAGAAGATAAGCAGGGCACGATCGGACGGTCTAGATTTGAGGGGATTCGAGGCAAACAGAGGGTTGAAAATCAGAGAAGCCATTGATCACCGAGCTTCGAAGCTCGAGAGAGAGAGATTTCGGGGGTTTTATGTAAAAAAAAAATGTCTTTTTAGGGTCGCGAATCTCGAGGAGAATGAAAGGCCGGAAGAAGAAGAACAGGACAAACAATAGTCCTTATCCAATCAGAGCCGTCCATCTCAGAGAGGTAAACGTGTTTTTATGATAACTGGTTGATGCACGAATTATTTTATTTAATAAAAATAAGAAAAAACTACTTATTAAAATTGTGGATGAAGGTGTCCTTGAATATGAGGATCAATTGCTTACGAGGAGCATATAAGTGGAGATTGATCATTTATAATACATTAATTGTGGAGAATACAACATATTCATGCTGATATGTCTTCTACATGATGTGTTAAGTATGCAATATATAATCGGAACAGTTTGGGGACATAATAACAACAGTGGAATCAGTACATTTCTAAAATAATATATATTCATTCTAATGAACAATTATTAGAATATGTTTCATTCATAAATAGTTAAATTCACAAAATGAAATTGTCAAAAGCCATATCAAATAGCCACAAACTAACCCATCTCAAGAAAAATCTAAGTGGCACAAAACAATCTATATAAATGAGAGGGAGATCCGGCCAGGGAGTTTTCTTGTTGGGTCAATGAAAAAAATTCATAGGAACATAAACAACAAAATGTAACAAAATCGATAACCAAAACCACAAAATTTTATTCATTCATAAGTACTGACAAAACAAAATTTTCAATACCCACATCACAACCTCCATGAATTCCTCCAACTTCTAAAAATTAGAACCAACACATTAAAATGATATATAATAGAGTCGGAGAGAATGCTTCTTGTTGAGTGATAAAAATTACAAATCATAGGAAAACAAACAACCAAATATTTTAAATTCCTTTTAAAAAAATCCAATTCATTTGTAAATACATACAAATAAAAATGGTCAAAATCAACAATCCAACATTAAAACAACCACAAATTAACCCTACCAAAAAAAAATTATAAGTGTCATAAGAAAAAATATATATATGTGAGAGTGGGAAGGGGTCAGCGAGTGATCTTGTTGAGGAGGGAAAAACAAATTGACGATAACATATAAAGAAGAAAAATCAACAAAATCCATATTTTTTTAAAAAAAGGAACCCACCTTTGAAGACAGAAGCAACAAATGTGGGAAGGTGGAGAAAACCAAACAAATAAAAGTGAGAAGAGATTGGATCAGGATCGTTGGACATTTTGCCTAACGGGAGTTGTTTGTGAGAGTGGAAGGGGAAGGATCGTACCGTTTGATTAAGGGAGACATTTAGGAAGATGAGGGAGGTAATTGGTGATGTAGATATATTACATGTAAAATAAGTAGGATAATGTGAAATAATTAGATAGACGTTTTAGGAAAGCAACCTGATATATTTTATGTGAAATAAGTATCATTTGGGGTAGAGATGAAATTTCAAGAGCTGAAAAGGGTAAAAATGGAAACTGAATATTTTTTCAAGATCGGTGCTTTTATAAGTAGTATAGATGATTCCTTTTGTGGTGAGTGATTGGTGAGTGATTTTCATTAAACTCATCCTGAAATATTTATTTTACTTTTTTTGTTTAAATTCATATCATGTGTTTTTAATGATGTCTGATTAGTTCAATTAGTTATTCCATATTTAATAAGCCTCTTATAGGTAAATTTTTATACTTAAGATAATAATTTCGATAACTCTAATATGTTGAAATTATATCTCGATCCGGTGTATTACATCGGATGGCCATGATGAAACTATGTTGACCACCTAATGAATGGAATATTAATTAAGATTTAATCTTAATTAATATTTAAAGTGAATCTCCTAAACAATATTTGTTTGTTAATTAGGAGAGTGAATATTTCATAATTAATGGAAACAAATATTTGTTTGTTAATTGGAAGATTACTTGAGGAGGAAGTTATTTATCTCTATAAATATCTTCTAGGATTTTATGGCAAGACTAGACAGACATTATATAATGTAGAGATCCTAAAGAAAGATTAGTTGAGAGGGTTCTAAGATAGGGTAATTCCATGTGAGAATTTGTGAGTCTCTTAATGTATCTCAATTATAATTATCTGTTTTTACCTCGTGGATGCAGGTGTAGGCCAAACCACGTATATCTTGTGTTCTTCATGTGATGTGATGTTTTGTTCTTGTATTTGATCTCATGTTTATTGTTGGCTTTCGCGATCGCCTGCCCAACATAATCTAGAATGAGAATTCATCAATTTCAATCATCCAGTTTTGATAGGTTATGTGAGAATGAAATTTTTGTAAGAGATGTTAAAAAATGAATGGAATAATGAAGAATTCCGATCATAGTTTTTTGAATGTTTAAGTAGAAAGAGAATGGGACTGATTTTTAAGTGGGTGTTTGAGGGTAGTAATGCTCATTCTATGCTGTTTGCTTGGATTTATTATGAAATTTCAAGGTAGGGTTTATTTGATTTTCATTTAGTCATGAACTCATCTAGTCATGATTTGAAGGAGTTTATCAAGCTTTATTTACAGAAAACGTGTGTTTAGTTATTATATCTGTTGGGATGAACTGTTGTGCTTGTATCAAGTCATTTTTCAGTGATAGAATATACAAGGACAAGTAACACAAAAAGCCATCCAATTTTGTAATGACTTAATTTGTCATTAATTTTGATCTTCCATATAATATTCAATTATAAGACATTTGAAATATTTATAATCCTTTTGTATTAGAAAGTTTTAGCCCATGTTTGGTTCGAGAATATTGCTTATTCCGGGGTATACAATTATGCTGGTATAACATGATATAACAGTGAAATAACAGATTTTCTGTTTAGTTGTGTTTGCAGTTATTCTCGCTGAAAAACATAAGAATAAACTATTGATTGTTTGGTTGATTATGAATAATATGTGAATAAAATATGAATATGTTGATGGATGACATTTATGCTTACGAAATGACAAAACTACCCTTCATATGTGAAATTAATTTTTCCTTTGGGGGTTTCAAAAAAAATAAAAAATGAACATGCATAATATCCCCAAAAAAGACAATATAACAACAAGTAAGACAGAACAATTCATTCCAATCCCATATGTACATATTTCATTGAGACTCAAACCCATTTTTTCACATATTCTGACATATTTTCATTCTATAATAATATTTACTTCAGCTTTGAAAACCAAACGCTATTCATACTCTTCTACTGCTTTCATTTTCCTAAATCTAAGAAAATATACTAAAACATGATCCACGTTTCCTCTTACAAAAATGACAACAAGCATGATATATATGTTGCATCCTAGACTAAAATTTACATGTGTAATGAAAAATCAAAATGGTATTTCATATTCTTCCACATCTTTGACTAACCTAAATCATTCTAAACCAAATTAACACATGCTCCATACACCCACGGAAGATGAATACCAGCAAGGATGACTGGAACATGACTGGTTGAAGGAATACAATACCTCAGCTGATGGCAGAGGGCGATCAAGCCGGATGGTTGGTTAGATCTGACGTGAGGAACCTGCGATGTCCAGATTAGCGCCCACCCTTCTTCCTTCTCTGATTTTCAGAGAATGAGATCTGAGCCACCCCTTATGAAGGTCGACAAACTGGTGCATACAGAGTTATGGCTAATTTCGGGTGGTTGGGTTGTGGTTGAAGGGAATTCAATGGGAACAAATCTTCGTGACAGGATATGATGGACATGCCGAGATCCTAACTCGAATATGGAGTTGATCTTTGAATCTGCGAAAGGGACGAAGCAATCGATGAGAGTCCATTGAAGAAGGGGAGTTGCAACAGTGTATCTACAGTTAATCGATGCGTGGAGAGGATGGCGAGGGCACTCGTGACTTTTTTTTTTTTTGAAATGACCAGTGGGGACCACTAATACCCATTCGTCGTATAAAAAATAATTCCACCTCTGACGGGGAATTCGAATACAGGTTTATGCCAGCCTATTCTAGCATTGATATTCTGCCTTATTTCATACATCCAAACATTATTTTTTTTTCTATTCAGGTTTATCCCATGTTATACCCGGCTATATGCTTGAAACAAACAGGGGCTTAGAGTACGCTGGAGAAAGTGGAGGACATAATGAGATTAGATTAATGAAATGACATGTGTTTTTTTATTAAAAAATAATCAACGCTGATGGGATTGCATCCCAAACACATTGAAATATATTAGATGTCGTCACGTGAGCAAAGCAATCAATATATTGTGATGAATCATTGGTCTATCGATCAACGGTTATGACAAACCAATCATGTAACTGTGTATACATAAGATCAATCATGAATATTTTTCAATAATTAACAAAGTGATATATTGATGAATAGCTGAGGTACAATGGAATAGCCCCAACAAGTCACTATAGGTAAAATCATGACCAAGACAAAATAGCCCATAAATCATGTGCATTAGATAAGCAACGAAAGACTAAAAAATTCTACGTTCTCGCGATCTGGATGGATTTCTGGAGAGCCTGAAGAAGGCTTCTCATGATTCTGGGCTCCCCTGGAGGCGGATTGTCTTTCAGACTCCCATTTCGAATGGCTCGAAACATCGGATCAGAATCTCCGGTCGCCGGGAACACCAAACAGTCTATGTACACCGAGACATCCGCCTTGTCGTCGCCTACCGTTGTAAAGCCCAGTCGAGCTCCTCCTTTCACTCTATCCACCTATGCAATGTTAAAAATAATAACATGATTTTTTTAGTATTTAATTTGGTATTGCACCTTTAATATTAAAATTCCAAAACAACAATCATAGTCGCAAAATTCATGCACGAAAAATATTAGGTAATAATTAACTTTTATATAGTAAGTGAAATAATTAAATTTTGATCATTGAAAATTTTTGCATGAAGACTTCTATATTGAGTGCGAAGGTGGTGATGTTAATTGATGGTAGGTTTTTAAATTATAAAAATCATAATAAATCATTCAAACAGAATGGATACATGAAATCTAAAATAATCCAATCACCAAACGTTTTTTAACACTAGCAAAAGTTCACTATGATCACAATGAAGGGTTCCAATCTTGATTCTTTCTTGCTGAATTGAAAATAATGTATAAAGAAGAAAACTAACCTTCAAAGGAGTTGGAAGTGGCAGGTTTGCTCCTTGGCACAAACTATTAGCCCACTGTTTAAGCAAAGGAAAATGTTAAGTTAGAAACATTCATTTTTTTGCAGTCTCAGTTCGTATTAATTTTTTAAAAAGTATTTGGGTAAATGTCCTCATGGCACTCGCTAAGAATCATTTATTAGAATTTTGTTTTTAAACTAGTATTATTGACTGATTTTTAGTATCAACTCTCATAAAATAATTCTTAAAGAAGTCTTCAGGTCACTGGTTAACATAATTCTTTTTTAATATATGAAATATTTGTTTTTACAAAAACATTAAATAAAGTATATATTTGAATGAATTGAATACACGTCTTCCTAATTGAATGTATACTTTACTGAGTATCATTGATTTCATGTAGTGCTGGAATGTTTGTGTAACAACATTATTTGGATTAATTTGACAATGAGTTAAGAATCTAAGGATAATCTAACCTAATTTTATTTTATTTGAACAGATAGGTAGGCAGTTGCCCTCTTTTAAATTGCACACAAAAGCCCAAAAATAGTACAAGGAAAAACAAAGCAAATACAACAAAAGGAAAAGAAATGCACGGCCAGGGAGGCGGTGCAGGCGCAAGTCGTGGTGCCGGCCGGGGCGTGGACAATCTGGCGAACGTGAAACGAGCATGTATTTCGCGGATCACGCGTGTACGTAGAGAACATGCGAGACGCGTTCAGAGGGATGGTGTGGGACTGGATCAGACTCATTGGGAGGATCCCCAAGGGGACCGGACAACAAAGCGGCACGGTGTAGCGGCAGCCCATTGAGTCTAGACAGCTTTTCTACCCGGGCTGCCGGAACCTAGGTTTGCTTAGTTTTATTTGTTTATTTTCTATTTAGCCCCCCTCTCCCCTCCCCGATCTCTTTCAGAATTTGTAATTCGATATTTAGGAATGAAATCGGGTAGCAAATATTTACCTTTTCTTAAAAAAAAAACAAAAGGAAAAACAAAAATCAAATGCAGGCCAGTCCCTGAATATGCCCCAATCGTAGTAATCCTTTTGTTGTAATCCTATTTACTTTTCTCGACAAACCACTAAATTGTTCTCTCTCTTACTTATCCCCTTTACAATCAGCCCATAAACAAAATACCTCAAAAACCAAAATCCAACCCAATCAAAACTTACCAGGAGGCAGGAGTGTACTAGTTAACAAAATTTCTACCTAGATATATATTGTGTTACATAGTTACAGTGAGTGCATGCAAATAACAAAACATATAGAACTATAAATTGTGCTGTAAAATAGGCTAAGGGTGCGTTTGGTTGTGCGATTGCAAAACTGATTCTGCAGGAATCTGCGATTGCAAACCTGATTCTGCAGGAAGCTCACTTTCTCAGCTTTTTGAAATCGCAGCTTTTGGGCACTATTTGCCTGCAATCGCTGGGTTTAAAACTGCGATTATAAAACTGTTTGGTTGCGCGATTGCAAACGCAGCTTCCTGTAATCGCAATCGCAGCGCAATCGCGCAACCAAACGCACCCTAAGTAACTGAGTGTAACAGCACCCAAAAACCAAAATCCCAACCAACCCAAAACAGTTTTTTAGATCCCCACCCACCCTACCTGGAAGAGCAGCAATTCGAACCTGTCGACATCGATGTTCGCCGGCAGCCTCATCGTCCCGAGCGAGACCCCGTCTCCGTCATCGCTGGATTCTTTGGCCCCGCCGCTCCCCATCGAACCTCTTGGGACGGTCGATGGCAACGACGGGCGGTGGCGGGCGGAGAGTCCTTGACGACTGGGTGGCCTGTGGAGGGCCACAAGTGTGGTGGAGGAGGAGGAGGTGAGGAGGTGAGGTTGAGATGGGGTGGTTTGATGGACGTGCATGGCTTGTAGTATCTGATTTGAACATGCCATGTTTGGGGTTTGTTTTTGGTTTGGTTTGGATGGATTTCTTGTGTGTATAGAGTGTGATTTTTCAAGTGGAATGGTTTTTTGTTTGTTTTTTTGAAGTTTATTTGGGGGATGGAAATGATTTGGATAAGTTTCATGTGCCTGGGAAAGCCTTTGAAAAGAAAAATGGATAATTACAATAGGGTCCATGTACTATATTGGCAAAATAACCCCTGAAAATGTCATGTATTTTGTATTGGGAATGTCCACTCCAGCCAACCAACTCACTTGTTCCTGCCAATCATTTTTTTTTTTTTGTTGGTGGGGATGGAAAGGGGAGGGGTAGGATGGAACAAGAAGGTAGGAGGCAGGGGAGGGCGGCGGATGGAAGACGCTGAAGGACATCAGGGAGGGAGGGAGGGAGAGAGAGAGAGAGAGAGAGAGAGAGAGAGAGAGAGCTCTAACTGAGGAGGGGACGATGGGGCGAAGAGGGTGGCAAGGCAGGCAGAGGGTTCAAATGCTTTTAAAGCGCCCACCGCCCACCTCCACCCTACCCCCTCCCCAACCCCCTCTCTCCCTCTAAGGCGCATTTGGATGTGAGATTCAAATGCTCGAATTCTTATAATCTTGTTTGTCGCTTTTCAAATATTGTTTTCACATATTTTAATACACTAGAAATTTAACAAAGAAAATGTCTATTAATATGTTTGGATCCACGTTTAGAATATTTTCATTTTTCTAAAATGCAATCTTTACATTTTTCACACTCGAAGTACAGAAGTAGTTTTGCAAGAATAATACATTTATTAGATTCATGGAAGAAAAAAAATTTATACCTAAAACTAAATTCTAAAAAATATGTGATCATTTGGGACGTTAATTTTGTTTCTTAAGATAGAATCAATCAAAAACTTGTTAATTTTGTTTCTTAAGATAGAATCAATCAAGAACTTGTTTTCAAACGCTACTTGAGCCCCATTTTAATTGGGATGAAGAACTACAAAGAATATGAAAGGCTAGTAGAAATGGCTTTTCGAAAATCTTGGCCACCAACACAAGATCAACTAGAACTTGTTTTCATACACTACCTTAACCCCGCTTTTGTGCAAATTCACAAGGAATGAAAAATAACTTTTCACTAAAAGTTTCAAGTGAAATTAGATTTACAGACAGAATCAATTTGTTAGATTGTTGAAAGTTCGATTCATTGATCCCCACAAAATCTGAATCAATTAAAACATATTTCCAAACGCTACCTCAACCCCATTTTGGTCCGGGAACAAGAAGAACAAAGAACATGAAAGATAGTCGATAAGCTTTTCGAAGAGTTCACATGGAATTCTCGAGCCTCTGATACAACCTTCCCTGGTTCAGGATGAACCAGAAGGTCTCTGATGAGGCTGTATCAGGTGGTAAAGATTTAGAGGATTTAATCTGAACAGAAAGTATAACTGATATGATTAATAAAACTTGCAGGAGAAACCACATGGACTGTTCTGAATTATAACACATTGTTTTGAATCTTTTACAAACAAGTGAAACAACCCCAACTACATGTAAGTTATGTGCTCATTATTTTTTTTGTTCTCCAATGTATTTATTTTATCTATGTGAAGGAGAAGAACAGGTTTCTAGCCTGGGAAGGAGACCCCGCCAGGCATCCGCGATGTCATTCTCGAGCTTCGCCTGACCTTTGGCGAATTCGTGGAAGGCGAGCCCCATGTCATCTGTCTTCTGTTCTTGGAACCGCACGATCTCTTCATTCATTAGCCGGACTATCGTCTCGAATCTTTGGGTCGCCTCCTCGCTCTCCGCCTTCAACTGCATTGGATTCCAGAGAGTTATAAGAAAGCCTGACAGCACATCGGATACGGATCGAAGAACTTAATATTTATATCCTATCTAAATCATTCGGATTGGATCTTTTTGGATTAGCAAATACAGACATTTTTCATATAATTTACATGTAGACTAGTTTGGATGATCATGTGATATATTAGAGAGATTTTTGAATTAACGTTAAGACTTCAGGACTTATCACCTCCTTCAATGATCATACAAAACAAATACAATAGCTATTTACATTTTCAAGATTATGATTAATCATGCAAAGCAATTAAATTTGAAAAGTATATAATCAAAACATATATAATTACATTATATGTTGGATTAGGATATTTTTTGGGTACATTGACATCCATATCCACGTTAAAAGTATTAGAATATTGGATAATGTATTGGAAGTGATTACAACCTCCTTGTATTCGATCTCTGCTTCGCCCACTCTATCTGAACGTACAAGCATGAGCTTGTCACTGCAGAGTGAAAATTCAACATCTATTAATGTTTGAATCAATGAGAACAAAGATCATGCAAACTTCAATTTCAATTAAGGTGTATCTTACAGGTTTATCTCCTTCAGCTTGGTCAATTCCACCAACTCACATTGATGTTTAAAAGCATTGGCCCTCTCTGTCATTGTGGCCTATTAACAACAAACGCAAAAATAATCAACTTCCTAAAGATCAACTGCAATAAATGGTTCACTTCAAGAGCTGTTTTTGTATGGAAAACAGTGGACATGGTTTTTGCGCTGCACTGAAATCATTTGAGACATATAAGATAACAGTGTAGTGAAATATATATATATATAGAGGAGTGATTAGGTGCGGTGTGCGAACGGGTGCGGCGTTGACCACGGGCCGTCGATCACGGGTACATCGCATCGGACGGTCGGGTGCGATTCACATCGACCGTTGGATGCGATGAACCCGCGATCGGATGAACGACGTCGCGTCCGCACGCCGCACCTTATCATTCGACTATATATATATATATATATATATATATATATATATAAGAATGGATATTTCGTAGGATAATGAGGCACAAGTCTACCTTTATAGACTGCACTGCACGCACATAATCCTTCAAGGGTTCTTCGAAATTCATCAACAGATTATGGGCCTGCATCCATGGCACAGAATGTTTTCCTGACAGTGGCCTAGAAATTGAATAGTAAATGAGAATTAAAACTTTAGAATTACCTCTTTCTCAAGCTTAATTGACAGAATTTCTGATTTCGCCCCAAGATCGGAGAATGCTTTCCCAAGAGAATCTCCTTCCCACGCACCCAGAAGTTTCATTGCCCTTCCAAAGTCTAACAATGACTGCCCCAATTCTTGAAAAAACAAATCATGTACAAAGAATTATACTAAATGAATATTTAACAAGCATATCAACTCTGGGAGGATAAAAAATATGAGCGTGCAAAGATTATGAAAGAAAAAGAAAAATCAGATGACATGCATTAAAAGTATGAAATACTGTCACTAATTCTATATGTACCTCTGTGCCTTTTTACAAGACGGAAAGCTTGCTTTTGTGCCTCGGCTAAGTGGTCTTCAAGTTCATAAATGTAACGTTTTAATTTCTCATACTCTGGAGTAGTCTCTTCGACTGGCTTTTCCTTCCCGAGAATGACGTCACTCACCTTTGATTGTACATCCTACACAAAATTATCAAAGCAATATTGAAGATGTTATTTGCCTCTAATCTAGAGTTAGGTGATGGTCTCAATAAAGAGCAACCAGTATATTTCTATTAATAAATCATGTACTAGTAGTTTGGAGATTATGAAGAGTTTTGGCAGAGAAACTGGAAAATGCAGTAATCTCAGTAGACTGTAAGAAATCAACGGGCAATATCATGAAAAAACAGCATCAGGAAGGAACTGTCATCTAGACCAGTAAAGTAAAAATAGCTATAATGTAGGGTGTATCAAAAACCAAAGTATGTTCTAACAAACTCAACAGAAGTTACCTTGAAAATTTGCATTAAATCTGCCGGCTTCTTCTTGAAGATGCCAACATCTTGAGATCTTAACCTCTCCATGGTCTGCAACATTAAAGCCAAATCTACATGATGTTCTAGTGGAATGAAGAAAAATTCTTTTTTTTTTTAAGAAAAGGTTGGCTTTCTCGCCTTCGTACTAATCAAAGTATAATATAATGGTTGGTTGAGTTGATGCATGATAGAATTATATCATAGTAGAAATTACTAAATTATAAATTATTCATACTATATTCATGGAAAAATCTCTCTTTTCTGTTGAATCCTTGGTGAAAGGAATTGCATATTAAACAAACAACTATTTAGTATCGTTTGAACATGAAAACATAATACATATAATGTATGGTATACATCACATGATACATAATCATAAGAGACAAGAATGACCTTATGTCAAAGACCCTGAGGTTGTTTCATTATTCATTTCATGTTTTATTGTAAAGATGATTGATAATTTAGTATATGATATTCATCTCAGTTCTTGGTTGTTTGCAATGCATTTTAAAAAAATTAAATAAACTTAATGAACATGTATGGATCATAAGGAATCAAGAATGTATGAATCTAATCCCAAGGACAAGTTTATTCAACATCCTGTAATATGAAGCAAGTTCCTAGATATAGGTTTTGTGCACACAATTTACCTCTTCATCTGCCTGCAAAAAGGTCCTCAGATCATCGCTGTGCCGAAGTTCAGGATGCAAAGCTATCCGATTCACAAATATGTCCAAAGCTTGACGCCTCATCTCAATGAATTCGGCACTGAAGCGAAACTTCTCTGAATACAGACGGATGCCATAAATATAAAAAGTTCAATCATCTCAAGGTCATGTCTATATATAAAGATAAGTATTCCAAAAGAGAGATTCCCAAATGCCCTTTTTTGGACAGAAATCTTCAACACTTGTTAAAGGCCTAAAAGTTGCTAGATATTCAAAAGGGGTGTTGTATAATACATTTTAAATCAAAATGTTCTTTAAATTTTAAGATTATTTCTTTAAAACAACAATACAAGCTATTTACTTTCTTAGCTTCTGTGTTACATATAAGAAATCAAACCGATGGAAATGGAAAATTTAAAAAAAAAATGAATTTCCACACTGAACCAAAAACTGCAAACCAACAAAATGGTCACTGAATGTTGAAGAATAACTTGAAAAAGCAAAACAGTCCAAAGAAAATATCACTTGATAACTACTACACAAAAATAAGCATCTTGGAAAAGTTGCAAAAATTTGGATGCGGCAGGTAGTTAATTTGTTAAAAAAGCAAATAAGTCCAATTGTTCCAATCATAATAAGCAGTAAATAGTGCAAATTGACATGGTAAAATTATATTCTGATGGAATTTGGACCCATAGCTCAATGGTTGACAACAAAATTTGCAACCTTCAAGGCTAGGGTTCAAGTCCCACTGCTTACCTAATAAAAAAAACTATGCTTTCACAGTGCAATATAATAGTTTAGGCACAAAAATAACATGTGAAAGGATATATTTAAGAGGCACTATAGCTACATAAAAGCTGATACCAATTACAACAGACAAAACACCATAAGCCAATACCATGGAGCCAGAAAACTTTTATGGAGGATCAGCTACATTATACTACATTATAGAGGGGAGAGTTTGCTGTTGTTGTTTTCCTTTTTTCATTTTTTTTTGGTTGGGGGAGGGGGAGATCAAATTAAGGAAATCCTTCCATTATACCAAAAGAAAAGATTAACCTATCACCCACAGTATAAGGAAGCACAAAAACTTCAACAGTTCGTTACCTACAGCACTTTTCTCTGGGAGAGGAGGAATAAAAATCCCCTTGTACTTTTCAAAAAGCCGATCATGCAGCCACACAAAATCATTGTAACGACGGATAACAATCTTTTCTGGCCCTTGATATTCTGGTATATTTGTCTGCAACCACAATATACAAAGGAATGAGGCATAACTGTACATTTGGCCACCTGACTGTAGCCAACAAAACTGAGATTACTTTATTTTTTTTCCCATCATTAATAGAATTTTGGGGGTCCAGCCAATGACCTGGGGGAAGTTCGAGTTTAGAAAAAAAAAGTCACAAAACACCAACAAAAACAGATTTTATTTCAGCATTGCAAAGTCGTTTGCTGCATAATAAAATGATCAACTGTTCAACACCAAGAAAACAAGCTGATATTCAATTTGTTGAGTTGCAACCACCCTATCAGAGGGAACTTCATATAGCAAATGTGATCTGAAAGATGCACAAATGCGAAGAAGGAAACTGCAAAGCTTCACAGATCCATAGGTCAAAAATGTGGATTCAATGCCGAATTAAGCAACTAAACTGTGAATATGAAATGCTTTACGCATGAGAGTGAAAATCGGGAATGCCAGTCAGCTAACCATGTCAATGGTCATCATGACACTATTGCCAAAAAACCTATTTAAAGAAGGGAAACCCAAATGTAAAATGGAAAAAAAAAACAGACACATGATATCCTTTGCATCTCAATTTAATCCATTGACATTCCAAGGTGGAATCATAGCCCCTCTATCAGAGGAAACTTCATTATAGAAAATGTGATTGGACAGACACACAAATGCAAAGAAGGAAACTGCACAGCTTCAGATATCCATAGATCGAAAATGACAGATTCGATACCAAATTAAACAATTAAACTGTGAATATGAAATGCCTTGCACATGAGGGTGAATTGCAGGAATGCCAGTGAGCTGTCTAAGGAAACTAATGATCATGACACCTCAATTATTACTATGATTGCCAAAAGCTTACTTAAAGAAAAGCAAACTGAATGTAAAATTAGGTTTTTGTTATGCTCTCTGTACAATATAACAAAGCTAGACATGCGTTTTTGCTATCAAAGATTTCACTTTTATCAAAAAAATAATTCAAAATTTGCCTACCAATAAGAACATCTACCCAAAAAATTCAATCTTTTTAGGGATTCCATCATAAAAAACCAATAAAGATCGTATCTTTTCGACTGCCCTAACGTTCACGACATAACTTTCCACACTAAACCCTGATTTTGAACACAACATCGATTCGATGCGATTCAAATCGGCCAGAGAAGCCATAGAAGTAGTGAAAAAAAACACGTACTTTGGTGATGACTCGGTAGGAGATGTAGGCCTGGACGCCGTTCCCCAGTTTCACCGGGTCGGTCACCGAGACCGACAAGAATGGCTGCGCCGACGGCGATCTAGGGCTCTGCATCTGCTCCGATTGGTTTCTCTGCTGATCCGTCAACAATAACAAAAAAAAAAAAACAAAAGAGAAGGATAAGATTAGGGTCTTTTCAATCGATCGATCTATAGAGTGTCGTTTGTCATAGAAAAAAAAGATAATTTTGCGATCGATGGCATTTGTTTGAGGCGAGTCTAGTAAAATTTATAGTTATATCTTATACATGTATATATTCAAGTGCATAGCATATAAAATTAATATTTTATTAAAAAATTATATTTTTTTGTAGATGAATTTTTTTGCTATTTATTGTAATGTATATTATATTTTTTACAAAAAATATATATTACATTATTTGATGTATGATATTTTTAAAAAAATATTCAAAACAGGTGTGGATTGCATATGAGAAAAATGAATGGATTGTCTGATTTTTTTAGAGTTGTCGATGTAAAGACTTAAGAAGTCGAAGGCATTATGGCTTATGGCAGGGGATGGGAACATAAATTTTTTTCATAAGTTTGCAAGTCAAAGGAGAAGAATCAATCAGATTTTGAAGATTCGAATAGGGGAGGAGTGGATCACCGATGAAAGCGTAATTAAAGAGAAGCTGGTAGACCACTTCAAGCAGGCGTTCCGAAAGGGCAGACAATGGAGGCCGACTTGGAATGATCCTGAGCTAAAGCAAATTCCCGAGGACTTAAGGGAGGTGCTAAATGCTCATTTTTCTTTGAAGGAAATTGAGGCGGCGGTCTTTGACAGAGAGGGTGACAGAGCTCAGGGGCCAAACGGGTTTGGTCCACGTTTCTATCAAGAATTTCTGGTCCATAGTGAAGGAAGATGTTACGCATATGTTTGAGGAATTTCAGGCTGGACAATAAGGTATTGGAAGCATAAACTTCTCAGCCTTTGTTTTGATTCCGAAGAAAGAGGGCCCGGAATTGATTGGGGACTATAGACCTATATGCCTAATTAATAAGGGGGTACATGCTGATTGCAAAAGTGCTAGCCAACCATCTGAAAAGGGTCTGTCCTTGTATTATCGAGCCGTTTCAGTCGGTTTTCATTCCAGAAGGGAGTTTGCAAGAGGGATTCGCAATCACACAGGAGCTAATAACAAACTTATATATGGATAAGAGGAGTGGCTTGATCCTCAAGCTTGATTTTCACTAAAGCCTATGACTGGGTCAATTGGAGGTTCCTCTAGCAAGTGTTGGAAAGGCACGGTTTTAATGATGGTTGGATTTGCATGATCCACCAATGCATCAGTTTTGCGAAGGCATCGATCTTGCTCAATGGCACTTCATGCGGGTACTTCCCGATTAATCGGGGGCTGAGACAGGGGGACCCTTTGTCACCAATTCTCTTCTCCATTGTTGCAAATGTATTGAGCAGGATGTGTATCAAGGCGGAGGAGAGGGGGTGGATCAAGGGAATTGCGTGTATAGAGGGGGGGACACGGGTGACTCGTCTACAATATGCAGATGACACTACACTGTTTGTTCACCCGGAGCTGGAAGTGGTGCATGGGTTCAGGTTCATTCTCGCTTGTTTCACACTCATATCGGGTCTGGAGCTTAATTGGAACAAGAGCATGGCGTGGGCAGTGAACGTGGAGAGGGGAAGGGCAGAGGAGATGGAAGCCCGCTTGGGTTGTGAGATCTCTGAAGCAGCGCAGAGACATCTGGGTCTCCCGTTGGTTAAATCCTGCTTGCTTCGAAGGGATTGGAAACTATTGGTGGAGAGAATTGAACGCAGGCTGGCGGGATTGAAAAACAGGGCTCTCTCAACCGGGGGAAAGTTGATTCTCCTGCAGTCAGTTATAACTAACCTCCCTCTGTTCTATCTTTCCACTTTCATATTGCCAAAGGGTATAGTGCGCAGGATCTAATCAATACCACATCCAAACTATGCATGGTAAAATGAAGAAGGATCTACGAAGTAAAAGAAAAGGGAGGACTGGGCATCCTTGATCTTGACACGATGAATAAGGCACTACTGTCAAAATGGCTGTGGAACTAGGCTTATAATCCGTCACTTTTGTGGGGTGCAACTGTTTCAGGAAAGGTACAGGAGGGGGGCCTCTGACTTTCTGGCTGTTTCAGCGCGGATATCGTTCATATGCAAAGGATGGTTTGAGCTTAGAGGTGTGTTTAAGCAGTCCCTTAAGTGAAAACTTGGGAGAGGGGATCAAATAAGGTTCTGGAAAGATACATGGAGTGGCGTGGCTCCGCTCGAGGTAAGGTGCCCAATGCTGTTTAATATAGCAAATAACAAGGAGGAGAAGGTGCAGCAAGTATGGAGCGAGGTGGAAAGTACAGGGCACTAGCACCTGAACCTCAGGAGGATTACTTCGGAAGAACAAGTAGTGGAAGTGGCTAGCCTGTTGGAACTCCTTAGTACACAAGCCCTGGGAGACACAGAGGATCAAATTGGGTGGCGAGGTAGCAAATCAGAGGAATATACAGTCAAAGATGGCTACAGGTGGTGGAATAGAGAGTCGTCGGAGGTACCGTTCATGGCAGCCAAGGCAAAGAAAATATGGAGATGGAAGGTCCCGCTCAAGATGAAAATCTTCTTATGGTTGGTTATGCAACGTCGCATTCTCACCAAAACATATAGGGCCAAATGGAGGCTGGAGGCAAAAACCTCATGTGTGATGTGCGCGGAGGAGCCGGAGATGGTGGACCACTTATTCTGCTCTTGTTCGAGGGTATCACAGATATGGAGGAATGTGACGGTGTTGACAAATGACCTAGGTTCGCCTCAGAACTTAGAAGAACTTGGGGAGAGAATGAATGCCTATCCGAGCATGGGCACATCAAAGGCACATGGGCAGGTCGCACAGATAGTGATCCTGACGATATTATGAGTGACGTGGGTGACTCGAAACAGATGTATATTTAGAGGGTAGCATTTCTACATCGAGAATGTATGGGAGACCGCATCCACGTATATCCGGGACTGGGGAGTTGCCCTCATGGGAGCCCGGGATGTGGTGACCAACGGGGACAATATTTGTATCATGGCGTGAACGTGGAACTGTTTCAGGTGTGCTATGTTCTGTTTGGTGATTTTGTATTGTATGTTGTTATGGTGCATGCAAGGGAGGGGTATGGGAGGAGGGGAGTTTAGAGGAGAGGGTATACACAACTTGTGTACACCACCTTCGACTCAATTCTCAATTTCCTTAGATGTTATTTTTATAGTCTTTTGACCATTGTATTTTTTACATCAAGTTATAACATGGACAACCTTTTCTCAAAAAAAAAAAAAAGATTTATCAATGGGTAAAGTCAATATCATGATTCAACACAGACTCCACTCGATTATAAAGATGTTGACCCGATATTATGAACTCGAGAGCCAATGTCCCTTGGGATAGGCTGTAGACTGATTTATTGTGGAGATAGAAGCATTCAGGGCAAAGTTTTGCTCTCATTTGTGCCACCGTCCTTAGAGCGATTTGGTTGGGGTGTAATGATGCCTCTTTTCCATGATTCTTGCGTCTCGGCAGAGAGAATTATGGGAGAGTGCTAGTGCTTTCATGGGGTGCTTCTGTGCGGATGCGTCCTTTATGAGGATGACAAGGGATTCTATCTTGATAACAACTTAGTGGTTTGTTTATTTTTTCTAGTCTTTCTGGGAGTTTTTGTTTAAATCTTTCACACAAAACTCTCCTAAGGCCTTGCTTCTCGACTTCAATTTGAGACATGTACTCATTTTCAATATCCATTAAAGAAGTGGCGTCTATCAGTTTCATTTTTGAAAAAAATAAATAAATTGAACTTAGCTGACATGTTTGTAAAATCTCATGGAGCAGAAGTGGACCTTGTGTTGACCATCCAGCTCATGGATCGGAACATAGTTTATACATGACCTAACGAGCGAGTTTGGCCTGAGCCCAATGCCTTCAAGGGACGGGTTTCTATCCTCATAGGATGCATCTAGCCTAGGAACGTCCAATGAGCCTGATTGTATCTGTTGGGTTTGAGCCTTCTTTAGGTCCAGCCCATGAGGGCCCAAGTTGTGGCACATGCACTACTCTTTTAATAGGCATTCTTCTCCTCATCACAGATTGACAGCCAAGAAAAAAAAAAGGTTTCGGTAGTTCTATTTGGTGCGGCAATAGTGGAGAGAGAGAGAGAGGAGTGGAGAGGGAAAGAGAAAGGGAAGAAGAGTCGTTCCTTCTTCACGTTCCTCCGCGGATTCTGAACTACATTGATATTGTATTCTCTATATTATTTGGAAGGTTTACTTAGGGTTTTATTGAGGTAATCATGATTCCCTCTTTCATCTTGTATTTATCAAGTTTTGAGCAAAAAACTTGAAAATATATTATTATCATTATTATTTGATATAATTGATTATTATCAGAGTGTCCTGTAAATTCAAGCTTAAACCGAACCACGTTAAATTAGATATTTTTTGTGGTTGGCATACTATATATATATATATATATATATATATATATATATATATATATATATATATATAAACCGATTAGGTCGGTGTGCGACGTGGACCGTCCGATCGCGAGTCCATCGCATCCAACGGTCGACGTGAATCGCACCCGACCGTCCGATGCGATGGACCCGTGATCGACGGCTCGTGATCGCGCACCGCACCGACCGCAAACCGCACCTAATCGCGACTATATATATATATATATATATATATATACGGGGGCGATGGGGTGCGGTCGTGCGACCGTGCACCCTGTCATGCGCCCCTTACATAGACCGTGTGATCGATGTTCTCGTCGATCACACGGTCGACGTGTTTTAAACACGTACCGTGTGATCGCGAGAACATCGATCGCACGGTCCACGACTTGGGCGCACGACGGGGTGCACGATCGCACGACCGCACCCCATTGGCTCCCTATATATATATATATATTGCTTGTATCGGTGATTGATTCGAGTTTTGTATATATTTTTTTGCGATTAGTTCACACAAATAAAGTCCTTGAAAACTCACAAAATCTGTATGCATCCCTTTCATCGAGAGAATATAACCATGATTTAACGTACTTTAGTCATACCATAATTCTAACTCATCAACATAATTTAATCATCAACATAACTCTAACTCATACCATGAAATGATTAAATTATCTTTAATTTTCTAACTCCTTCAAGCAATGTCAAGACAAAAGATGAAAAAATATAAAAGTTTTATAAATGTAATTTGGTATTTTCGGTGGATTAATTTTAATTTTTGATTGTTTATAGGAACTATAATATCTACATAAGTACACGATGATAGACTATTATGATAATATTTCATTAAATTTTGATAAAAATTTCATTCATGAATGATAATTGAATTTTTGTAAGTTTTTAAGAATCTGTATGTGTGCCCCAACTTTAAGGGACCGGATCCAATCAGGCCTGAATCCGATCAGTTCGGTTAGTACCGAACTGGACGAAGTGAATAACGAACTGCACCAACTAAAAATCGAACTGCACAATCAATTTTTCGGTATGATGATATTTGAATTTTTATAAGTTTTTAAGAATATGATGTGTACCCCAACTTTAAGTGACCGGATCTAGTCAGGTCTGGATCCGGCAATTCGGACAGTAAAACTGAACGACGTGAATAACAAACTGCACCAACTAAAAATCGAACTACACAATCAATTGTTGGGTATTTATTTTACTATAAAATATATACCCAATAATTGATTGTGCAGTTCGATTTATAAGTGGTGCAATTCGATTTTTACGTCGTTCAATTCAATACTGATCAAACTGACTGGATCTAATCCTGACTGGATCCGGTCTCGAACTTTAAAAAGGACTTACATGGGATTACCTATGTTTGTAGGAATGTAAATGTCTTTAATCATTTTTATTCTTAGATGTTCAAATATTTGAATCATATCTGTATTCATTTAGATTTTTCGGATAAATCCGAATTTTCAAATACTTATTTTGAATATCCGTTGGACACTGTTCGGATTCGGATACTTCTTTTTGAATATCCGCTCGGTTGACACGCTTGAGATTGTTGAGTAATAAATCATCCACACTATCCACGCATCCAATCGGCTATTCAACACTAACACGTGACCATCACGAAGAATCTCCAGTACGATATCATGATGTTTGTTTTATGATATCCGCCGTACAAACACCCAAACATGCTACAGCTGGATATGAAGTGGATCGATATCCCCAACCCTCTGTAACCCCCCCATCCAAGATCCGCTTTTTACGTCACCGTCCGATCAAAAGCGGATACATGTACCTCTCACTTGCTGTTAAATGTGAAGCTGGGGGTTGGTTGCTTGGATGAACGGATGAGATTATGTTGTCCAACCATCAATGCACTCTCAAGGCTGCTGTATTTGAATTGAAAGTTTAGTTAACATGAGTTGAAACTATATTAGGTGAAAAAATATGAGTGAATAAATCTAAAAATGGGGCTTTTAGTTTTAAGTCTACAGAAACATGTGTATTTATGGATCGATCTCATCTTTCTTCATATTTCTTTTTAAGTCTCTTTGTTTTTAATCCCTCTGTCAATGTTTGTCATACATCATTAGTATATGTTGTGTTTATGTTTCTCTTTCTTTTTTTATTCTCTACTCTCTCTCACCCCCAATTCAGACATGTTATATATAATATTTGGGTAATAGAATATGACTACAGTTTCTAAAAAAATCATTAGTATATGAAATGTGATTTTTATTTTTAAGTTTCTGAAAAAAATTGTTTAATAATCAGTTACTCCTTTATTCATATTTCATTTTAAGTCTCCAACTTGAAATATATTTTTTTATTAGGACATGAACAAAATATCTGTATGGTTTTGTAAATATTTTGATATTTGAAAGTTACATAAGTGTTTTAAGAGAGTTATTTGGACTTTAGAAAAATTGAAGGGCTCATATACATTTCGACCAATTTACATAGGGTAATTTAGATTTTTTCCATAAAATTTTTATGCTGTTGTTAAACCCCATTCATTGTGTAGCTTTGATTTCATTCTCATACGAGCGAGTCAATAGAAAATTAATAAAGCATATACTTACATTAATCAAGTATATGTTTTGATTTTTTTATATTTTTATAAATGCATCATACAATTCATTGGATATGCTATTTTTAAAAAATTCAAAACACATGCAGACTGGAATTAGAACCGAAACAAGATTGCACGTGACATTATCCAATATTTTAAGTAGGTGGGGTTACAATTTTACGGGGTGAAAGTAACGACACCACGTTCCTTTCAATCCCCACCCCACTAATAAATGAGCGAGTGAATAACAGTCCACTCTCAGTCTGACGCATGAAATTCGACAGTTTCGCATCTCCCACGTCCGATATCAATCTAACGGTCCTCAACACTCCCAAACAAAAAAGACCACGTGGTCGACCCAGGTGGGCCCACCCACGCCGCCGACGTGCCCACTACGTAATGCATACGTGTCATGCCACGTCATCATCCCCACCACCCACTCCCCCTATAAATGGCCCCCCAATTGATTTCACCTCCTCCACCGGCACATTAGTGGCGGCGGAGACCGGCCGACGGACTCCATGGACGTCACCGCCAACGGCGGCGCCTCCGCCTTCCGCCACCGCATACCCCCCTCCTCCGACCGCTTCCTCCGCCTCCCCGGCGCCTCGTCCTCCTCCGCCGCCGAGAACGGCGTCGAGCTGGACGAGGACGACGTCTTCTGGACTGGCGCCGCCGCATCCCCCAGACGACCGCCGCCGACGCCTCCACCTCCTCCGCCTCGATCCGCGGCGGAGTCGGGCTCCGACGGATGGAGAGCTTCGGCATCCTCGCCGCCCTCCCCGAGGACGAGGTCGCTGACGGAGGCGGCGTGGACGGGATCCCGCGGCCGTTCCTCCAGCGGAAGCCGTCGATCTCCGGCTCTCCTTCCTCCCGGATCGCGATTCCTTCGGCGACGAAGCCGCCGACGCCCGTCCCCGCCGGCGGGAGCTCCCACTGCCAGTCCGCGCCGGTGAACGTGCCGATGGTGGATCGGAGGCGGAGGGGGTTTGAGGTGGATTTGTACAGCGAGGAGGAGGAGGACGAGGAGATGCTGCCGCCTCACGAGATCGTCGCGAGGGGGTACTCGCACCGGTCGCCGATGACGACGTTCTCGGTGTTGGAGGGGGCAGGGAGGACTCTGAAGGGGATGGACCTCCGGAGGGTCCGGAACGCGATATTCCGGCAGACTGGATTTCTCGATTGAAGAGTACAAGTTTGGACTTTTCGCTCTGATTCTTCCTTCTTCAATTAATGTATTGTTCTTTAGTTTTCGGCATGGGACATAACATTATTTGCAAGATCTGGAGTAGCTGATCAGAATTTCATGAGTGGAGTTAGCTATGAATATCACTACCATTTTGATTTTTTGTTTTTTTGAATGGAAATGAGTATGGATTTATCTGGTTCTGTTGATTTGATGGTTGTAGAAATATAGCACTTTGTGAATTATTGGCATTCAGATATGGAATTTTGGCTTGTTAACCTGTTGTCTTCAAACCTGTGATAACACACTACTCGGGTGTGTTTGATTGTTCAAATGTTTGATAATCATGATTGTGTTCGAGTTTGAGATCATCTGGTGCTCAGATCAATTGAAAATTATGTAGACTCGACATTGTTGGTTTTACATAGATATTATTGTTCTCTGCATCAATGGCTATTCTTGAACTGGTCATGAGATTGAGGCTATGTTCATTGTTCTTAGGTGGTGTTTGAAAACATGTTTATGTTACTGGAGGAATCATAGTAGTCTCAGCTTTTGAAGAGGAAAAATAAACTTTTTAACTATTCAAAATGAGTCTAGGCGCTGACTGGTCTCCCCCTCGCTTTATTTTGTCCCCAGTGGCATAATACAACGGTTCAGGGCTTACCTGTAACTTGTGTTGAGAGTAGGTTTTGGGTTTGAGTCTTGGCGTTGACTTACCCACCTGTTTATTAGTGATTATTTGAAAGAATTTTCCGTGGAACTGAGACAAATAGGCGGAGGTAGCCTTCCCAGCTTGTCAGTCACGGGAACCCCTCCGATATAAAAAAAGAAAAAAAAAAGAACAAAAGGAGCTTTTAAGGAATCGGACAAAACATACTTTTTGAAAATCGAATTCCAACACAAACAACCGAAGACCAACAACCAAAGCTTTCAATAGAAAAACAACTGCGACTTTCAGAGGTTGATTCCTTCTCATACTAATAAGTGGAATTACTCAAAAGATGGCAAGCCCGGTTTTGCAGAATATCTTCAGTAACATGTTATTTTGAGTGGGCTATTTCTGGCCACTTTTAGCATGAGATGCATTTATATCCAAGCCACTGTATTGAAAATCTTTTACTGCTATGATAAGAGGTTGAGAAGAGTCTGATTCAATTGATTTGATTTGAACATTTGCTCTAAAAAATACTTTAATGCCTGCCTTATGCTTGTGAGGATCATGTATAGGTGTCTTTTGAATTCTTCAATGAATTATAGATTGATTTCAATAACTCTAGTGCACACTAATGGTAAAGGCAGGAAGATAATATCAACTCTTTTCTTTCTTTCTTTCTTTTTTCACTCAACTACTGCAGGGTTTCTGTGGTTTCTACTCCCTTTACATTGATTATACTACAAAGTGTGCCTAGTAAATTGACAGGTATTGCATCTTTCTTCCATGTATCAGCTTGTATTAATGATGGCTGAAGTTTCTTTATGTGCAGTGTTATTTGTTCCTCATCTTGGAATGTATGTTTTGCAGTCTTTTCCCTAGTTCCTGCGATGATAGATTATGAAGCATGTAGAGCCATGACAAAACATTAATGCAGTTTAAGTAAACAGGTCTTGGTAATGTAAAATGACGAATACATGTTTATTCTTAATTCTATTCATGAAACATAATTCTGGTGAAAGAATGTCCATCGGTTATTTTTATGTCAAAAGGTGTTTCGATGTCAGATACATGGTGGCGTCTTCAGGATTGTTTATTGCCATTTTCATAACTTGTTTCCCCTATATATTTACATGGTTGTTTTTATAATCATCTAGTGAATTAGCTGTTGATCAAGTACACATTGATGACCTAGGAATTTTTGGTGGTAGTAGTAGTGATGTCATTTTTAATGATCTCTCAAGTGGACTGCTTTAATCATGTTGAGAATTCATTAATTTACAACCCATGGTGCATCTGAACCTTAATTTAAAAGTGTTAACATTTGACACCAAAGCAGCAAAAAGGACCATGGATGAGGTGTATGTGCCCATGTTCTACCTTTTGTGCATGTTCTTCATCTTTTACATGTTATGCAAACATGATCCATCATCCATGTGCCTGATCAATAATCCATAATGTTTAATTCTATCATATGTTGATGAAGTATTTGGTGTTATTATCTTACAAGGAATATTTCACTGTCCTGAATGTATTATTGAGCCTACTTTATGGTCTCTAACCTTTTTAAGATGGCTCTTCCATGGAATACATCTGCAAATATTTACATTTTTTTCTCATAGAATATGTATACTCACATAATAGATCATATTTACTCTATTAAAGATTTCAATATTTGAGTCAATACTGCACAAATGACTTGGTCTTTTCTGAACTGTAGCTTTGCAGGAAATCCATGGAATGTGCCTATAATTCAGTTTCTGTTGTTCTAACACAAGCTTCTAAAGATAATCCTATCCAACTGGGGATAAATTATAGCTCATTTTTTGTGCCTATAATTCAGTTTCTTTTGTTGTTATACTGCAGGGTTAGTCTCAGA
This sequence comes from Acorus calamus, assembly GCA_030737845.1. Taxonomy (NCBI): domain Eukaryota; kingdom Viridiplantae; phylum Streptophyta; class Magnoliopsida; order Acorales; family Acoraceae; genus Acorus; species Acorus calamus. The sequence continues at coordinate 23,990,091 of CM060865.1, read as the reverse complement.
GAGAGAAATTTCTGGTCATGGATTTAAAAGACTAATTTAATTATGAAGTCTTGAATTACACACTCTTGCATGAGTAAACACAGATTCATGTGTACAATTTGATTAATATTTGATTACAATTTGATTACACACATGGTTTTGAAGTCCCCTGATCCCCAAAAGTACTAGAAAGAATTAAAACGAAGAAAAGTGGAGCTGGTTATGAAGAAAATTATATTTTCAAGTATTGTTGTATTGGCCTAAGATTACAAATTTGATTGCTTCAGGCAGCTGTTGAATGCATCTTGCAAGACAACATATTCAATTGGGGGCTCCCTCATTTTTGTTTATTTATATTTTGAACTGTTATTATTATTTTTTCCTTGGGTTAAATTTCATTAACCATAATCAGGCAAAGTCAGAATGACAGTAACCCAACACAGAGTGTATTGTTCAATAATCAGCTTTGTCAAGTCTTAATTTTTTTAAGTAGGAAAAAAAAAAAAACACAAGAACATGAGTACTAATCCAACATCTCTATTTTCTAATATTTCTTTTCCAAAAGTAGTTTTTTTAACGACATAAATAACATTATGATAAAAGAATACAACCTTCTTATAAATATTAATGAAAACACACAAATATTATAATATCTCAAGATTATATTATTTATAAATATATATTAAAAATATTCACCAATTTTACAAAACTAAAATATAAAATGAAGATGACTCAAAATGTAATTTAACGACTAAATTTCAATCAACCTCTTTTTATATATATACATATGCGAGTGATAGCGTGCGGGTCGTACGGATCCGACGTAAGTCGTCCGATCGCGGGTCTATCGCATCCAACGGTTGAGATGAATCGCCCCCGACCGTCTGATGCGATGAACCTGTGATCGACGCCGCACGACCCGCACCTAATCACTCATATATATATATATAGAATCGCGATTACGTGCGGTTTACAGTCGGTGCGGTGCGCGATCACGGGCCATCGATCACAGGTCCATTGCATCGGACGGTCGGGTGTGATTCACGTCGACCGTTGGATGCGATGAACCCGCCATCAGACGACATATATATATATAGTCGAGCGATTATATGCGACGGAACGACCGTGCGGCAGCGACGTGGGCCATTCGATCGCGGATCCATCGCATCCAACGGTCGACGTGAATCGCACCCGACCGTCCAATGCGATGAACCCGTGATCGACGGCCCACATCGCTACCGCACCCACCGTTCCGTAGCACACAATCACCCCTCTATACACACACACACAAAAAGGACATGGCAGGTCAGACAATTAAAATAAATGCCTCAAAAGTTTGAGTTCATGAGTTGAATCACACATCTAATTGATTCATCATCCCTGCCACCACCAACTCACTGTATTTTATTTGTATGGGTGTACTCCTTTTTGTGTATTTTTTCTTAGGTGACATTTCCAACAACCATAATCAGGCAAAGTCAGAATAACTGTAAATCTGTAATTCAACACACAAGTGTAATGTTCAATAAGCAGCTTTGTCAAGTCATTTTTTTCAAAAGAGCACTTAAAACACATTAAACATGAACACTAATCCAAGATCTCTATTTCTTTAAGAAAAACATTTCCCAAAAGTAATTTTAAATTAACATGAACAACATTTTGATAAAAGAATACAAATTCATATAAATGTTAATATAAAATATACAAAGATTATAATATCTTAAAAACTTATTATTTTAAATATATGTTAAAAATATTTAATGTCAGTTTCATTTTAATCATATGAACTTCATGTAATAAAAAAACTTACAACAGTTTTACAAAACTAAAAAATAAGATAAGATGACTCAAAATTCCATATATTTACAAAATAAAAAAGTAATCTCTAAAATAAAGATCCTAAATTTCAACCCCCCTTCCAAAAAAAAAAAAAAATGGCAGGTCAGATAATTTAAATAAATGCCTCAAAAGTTAAGTTCATGAATTGAATCACACATCTAATTGATTCATCATCCCTGCCACCACTCACTCACTCTTTTTTCAAATCATATGTTACAAGAAATATACATATAAAAATTGTACTCCTCCAAATGGTCTTGAGGCAACATTTAATCCCAAAAAAAAAACACTGATAAGGGAAGATAACCCAAAATCAGATTTTTTTTTAAGGGTTTACCCCAAAATTGAAGAAGAGATTGGGAGGAGGAGATCACAAAGAAGGGACTTCAAAGTGACCTTTTTTCATTGATATTGCGCAGCAATGACTCAAAACGCTTCCATGGGTATCACCTAAAGGAAGGCGATCTTAAGGGCTGCGCTTTCAAAACTGAAAAAACAAAATCAAAATGAAATCAACTTGGAAGAAAACATTATTAAGAGAAGATAGAAAAAAAAAACAACACAGGAGGAGCTGCAGATGAAGAACCCTAATGTTGAGGAGGGTATATATAGATGGGGATGTTGTGATTTGTGTTGACGAAAATGCCCTTTGGTCTGTTGGGTCTAAACGGGTCGGGTTGGACCTAAGTGGGCCTTTTGTATTGAAGGGCTGGTTGCGGGCTTTCTGTAGTAGGAAAATAACAGGATAATGTTACATTTATTTTCATTTTCAGTCTCAATTACAGTTTACATGTGTTTTGAATTTTTAAAAAATAGTATATCTCATCTAATGAGGTATGTATTTTTATAAAAAAATGAAGTATATACTCCAATGAATTGCATCGATACATTTATAGGAAATGTAAAAAAATTCTTTTGAAATATATGCTTTGTTAACATGAGCATATGCGTATTTCTATGTACGCATATAGGGCTGGAATTGAGGCTGAAAATGGATCTAGGTATAACAACGCCCAAAATCATAAGTCTCATCCGTAATCCATACCTTTTTTTTATTCAGGTTGTTATATAAAATGAAGTATATACTGAGATACAGTTATTTTTTTCTTTGAAAAATGAAATTTTTCTGCATCATATATTATGGTAATGCAGTGTATACTGCACTATCATAACGGATGGGGTTGCATGTCAGATTGCAAAATAGATTGAGTGTTGTAGCGCACTGATCATTTGTGGTATGATGCAAAATACACTATATACGTTTGCAACCCGTTTGTGGTCTAGAAACAAACAATGCATCACCGTAGCATATGAAATCAAAATTAATTTTTTTATAAAGAATATTAGAATATCTAAATGTATTATTCATTTTTTTATAACAATATATATTTTAATTAACAATATGTATTCAATAAACAAATATATATTTATAAGAAAAAGCAAAACGATAAGGGAACTCAAAGTCAGATGTTATTAAAAAATATAAAAAATGCCCTCATAATTTCCATAAGACATTAAACACTTTCGAGATTTTTGAATAACATCCGGCTGGAGGAACCTAAAGATAGTTTTTCTTCTTTGGGATCAAAAAAATTTTAAAATATTTTAGGAATTTAAATATAACAGACGGGTGACCACAGAGACCCCTAATGAATTTTTTCCTTTTTTTATTTTTTTATTTTTTCTCAGAATGCATGGTTCAAATTTCCAGCTGGCATTCCATGAAGCCATCCTATCCGTACGATGATTAAACTCATAAACATCTTCAACAGTCATCAAATCAAATCTCTTCAAAATCTTCATCAACCCATCAGAGCCGTCGATCAAATCAAATAAATCTGTTTAAAGAAAAAAGAGTGCTGCTACACTTAGTTGTATTCTCAGTTTAAAACACAGACCCTATATATCTTATTACGGATTTAATTAAACATATACCTCGTTAGATGATGTATATACCTTATTGAATTTTTTCTTACACTTGTTAAAAATATGTTTATTCAATTTGAAATGGACTGATATTTGGTTAAATAGAGGTTTGGAGGTACATTTGAAGGAACACACTATTTAACTTTTTTTTTAAATACCTAAAATCTTTTTCATACACATTTTAAAAAAATTTATGTCTTTTTTTTATTTATACACTAGTTATTTTAACGTTGTATATATTTAGATGCTAATCCATTTTTAACAAAAATAGTATCATTGGAAAAGTTTCATTGAGATGAGACTAATATTAAATTATTTTAAAATTAATTTTAAATGATTAATAAAACATATTTCTTGTACAATTAAAATATATGGGGATATCTATATTCGTTTTTTTTATAATAAAGGTAGAAATTTTCTACCCGATTTCATTTCTGATTTCAAATTATAAACTCTCAGAGGGGGAGAGAACGGGAGTCCTCCATAAGGCCTTGGTTAGAAGAGCTATTTAACCAACGCCTACCCTCTCCGCATGGTTATGCTCCTAACACCATACTTCAGTTACTGAAACGCACCTCGTCCACCTTCGCTAGGTGGCGTCCCCAGTCACGCATACAAACCTTTAACATTTTCCACATATTCTCCTTGTATGGCCTCACGCCTCGAAAGATGATATCTACTGTAATAGCAGGGACCCTCTTATGCTGGTTTATACCAATATTTACGTGTTTGGTGTGCAGGAGAGGATAATTTTATGCTATTGTGCTTTTGATTTTTTATTTTCCCTAAAGTCGTACATTTGGTTTAATTTTTGAAAAGCACATTCGAGAAATATTTGGGATTCATGCTCAACGTATGAAGTCTTCATTTTTAGTTATCTTTCATATAAAATTGGTTTGGTATTATTTGGAGTTATATTAGAAAAGTTATGACTGTTTTACCATTTCTGCCCTTAGAAGAAGAAATCGCGAGGTCTTCTGTTTGTCGTTATTTTAAATATAGTTAGAAGCTTTTTCTGATCTTGACTTAAACATAGAAGTTGAAGATATTTTCGTCAGCTTTCCAACAGAAGTTGTTTCATGTGAGGTGAATTTCCCTACGAGAAGATATGGCTGTTTGAGTCGAGGCTGTGCATATTTTAGTGGAAGGGCAATTTGGTAATTTGATGGATTTATTAATTTCACTTGATAGAGGGGAGAGTCGGTGGTGGTGTTGGCGTTTTATTTCGAGTGAGTGAGAGAGTGAGTCACCGAGACTCATTTCGGGTGGAAATCGAAGGGAAAATCAAGGAAAAAATTGGAAAAAGCTTTGTGGAGTGTTTTTCGCGATATACTGGGTAAATATTTTTTTTCTTTTCATCGTTATTCTTCATCTAAGATTGTTTTATTTTAGTTTTGAATCAAATTTGTGATTCGGGGCTGGAATATGATTATATTTTTGGGGCTGGATAAATAGGTATTTGATGGTTGATTTTATAGTGTCATTTTAGGGTTTGTAGTGGGGATGTTATTTTTGTCTTGGTGGATTTGGGAATTGTTTGATTAATGGAGTTATATTTTAGTATCTGATTGAGGTTATAATTTTATCAGTGGATTCCGGTCTGCGTGGTTTAGGAGCTGGGTTAGAGTGAGTCTAGCTTGGATTGTGAATTGTGAGGTAAGTAACCCGTTTGACTTTTGCTTGTTCCATTCCATTCCACGTTCTATTGTTGTTGTTACCATTTGGTTTGTTGTTTGAGTTATTCAAGATTCTGTAATTGATCGAGATCCTGAATATTCATATCATTGGTCTATTTATTTTGAGATTCCAGGGTATTTCTTATTTTGTGACCCTTTTATATAATCCATTATTGATTCTCGTAAACTTAATTGACTTGTTAGTATGGTGAGCCTTCTTTGATCTTATTATATAAATCCTAGTGATTTGTTGACATCCTATGATCAGCGTGGTTGTGCTGTCCGACCATGGAGCTTTGTGGTGTACTTGATATCGCTGCTTCTTATATTATCTTTTGTTTGCTTGGAGTTGGATGACCATGAACCTTACATTTGGGTTGAGGATTAGCTCCCCATGAGCGCGCATGTACGTACATGTCCTGTAGGGGGGTCGGTTAATACCCTACCGTGCCTGCACGACGGGGGGGCAGGTAGCGTGATATCCGCGGTGGACGTTTCGAGAGCCACGCGCGAGGTTTGTGTGTTGTGGACATCTTGGACGGCGAGGGGCTGAGATGGGGTCATGTAGATGGTCAATCCTGTGCTCTGGACGTTCTTGGGTCAGCGTTGTGAATTTCTTATCATTCAGATTGAGATGATTCAGCTTGATTATGATTTCAGGGTATTTGTTCTCAATTCATCGGTGATGCCCTTGATGTTATTGGTTGGCCTTGTCGGTTGTGATGTGTTATTTTGAGTTATTCCTTCCAGTTTGATTGGTGGGTTTATCATCAATGTTGTTTCTGTTCTCTGTTGATGACCTTTCAGTGATTCCATTTGTTATTCATATTTCGACCTGACGTTATTGAGATTATTCAGCTAGATTCTATTCTAGTTTTGATGTCATATCTGGTTTTCATCTGTGTGGAATGTCTGGGTTACTTACTGAACATCTTTCGCTCATTCCATTCTATTTTATCTTATTTTGCAGAGTAGAGGTGGGGTTGGTGGACGTTGGCTTAGTCTTCTTTTGGTGCCACGTCCAGCTGGTGATAGGTATATATAGATGTGTATAGTTTGATGTTTTGGATCTGTATATGATTATTTTGGTGGAGGCTGGTCTAGCGAACCATGCCTATGTTAAATGCTCTGTATATATGGATGACTGTATATGAGGTGTGTCAGATGCTCTGTTGACTGCTTAAACTTTCCTGGGTGTGTTGTGATATAGGTGATTATACATATTTTGTTGAATATCTGTTATCCAGGGTTGTTATCATATGTGATTATATAGGGTGGACATTTCGATGTTTTGTTTTAGAAAAAAAAAAGATTATGGTGGGTTTTTAGGCACGTGACGCGCTCGTGTCAGTGGTTCGGGACGCGGCCGCCACAGTTGGTATCAGAGCTCGGGTGGCGTGCACGTGTCGGTATTTTGGGACACGGGCCATCACATTTATATTCATTAACCCTTGCTTTTTCACCTTTCTTAACAACTATGTAATGTTGTTCGGCTTAACAAGTATTCTTTCTTCTTCGTTTGACAAAATCTCTTTAAGCATGGATTTTACTTGACTCACTTATCATATCATTAGTAATATCTACTGATGTTTCATAAGCCGAGAGCATCTTTCTTCTGTGCAAAGAAGATGATGAGAGTTGTTACTGTCTTCAGCGACTGTGTAGTTCTTTCATTAGTAATTTCTTTGTACTGGGGGATATTCTTCTTCGAAAATCTATAACTTCTTCTGCACGAAGAAGTTGTCGGGAGCTGTTACTTTCATTAGCAACTGTGTAATGTTGTTCGTACTGGGGTACCTCAAGTATTCTTCTTCGAAAATCTATAAGCTGAGAGCATCTTCCTTCTGTATGAAGAAATTGTTGTGCTCTTTTACTCCATGACAGTGCTAAGAAATATACCGATATGGAAACCTTCTGCGAAAACATTTTTAAATATGTGGAGTTTTCAGGAAAAATAAGCATTCTAAAGCTGAGAATTACCTTGTTCTCTTCCATGATTGATCTCCATGGAATTGAGAACTGTTACTTTCATCAGCAATTGTGTAATGTTGTTCATTCTGGGGTACCTCAAGTATTCTTCAAAAATCTATATAAGCATTGAATTGCACTTGACTCACTGCCGATGATGTTCCTTAAGTCGAGAGCATCTTTCTTCTGTGCGAAGAAGATGCGGAGAGTAGTTACTTTCTTCAGCATCTTCTTCAAAAATCTATAATTTCATCTGTACGAAGTTGTCAAGAGTTGTTACTTCCATGAGCAACTGTGTAATGTTGTCCGTACTGAGATACCTCAAATATTCTTCTTCAAAAATCTATAAAAGCATTGGATTGCACTTGACACACTACCGATGTTTCATAAGCCGATAGCATCTTTCTTCTGTATGAAGAAATTGTTGTGCTCTTTTACTCCATTGACAGTGCTAAGAAATAAACCCTTCGATATTGGAACCTTATGCGAAAACATTTTTAAATATGTGGGGTTTTCAGGAAAAATAAGCATTCCAAAGCTGAGAATTACCTTGTTCTCTCCCATGATTGATCTCCATGGAATCGAGCCTCTTCGTTTTCCTCGCTCGTTCTCTTGAAGACATTTCATCCTCCAACTCTCCCATTTTCTGCTCCCAATCTTGAATGTAAAGATCAATGATTCACCACATCCGAATAGGAATCGAAATTGAGCCTCAGCATTTTCCTCACTCGTTCTCTTGAAGATGGTTAAGATGTCCTCCTCCAACCCTCATTTCCTGCTCCCAATCTTGAATTACGATCAATGATTTCACCATAAGAATAAGAAAAAGAGGAGGTCAAGGATGATCCAACTCCAAAGTTCATGTTTAAATCATAAAGGAGTTGTGAAACATGAGGGAAGAGTTAGAAGAGTTTTGAGTTCATTATAAAGGGAAGAGTTAGATTCCTATCTTATCCAATCTTCAAGGCCTTGTCTTGTCACCATCGATAACTTATCATCCTTTTCAAGCTTTGGCCTCTTGCAAGCATTGAACTCCTATCATATTCAGTATTCAGGAGCTTTGCCCTCTTGCAAACATTAGATTCCATCTTATCTGGTCTTCAAGAGCTTTGTTGTCATCTTCCAAACATTGAATTTCCATCTTATCTAGTCTTTTAAGAGCTTTGTTGCATCTTCTAAACATTGAATCCCTTATCTTACCAGTCTTCAAGAGCTTTATCCTCTTGCATGCATTGGATTTTTATCTTATCCAGTGCTTTTGTCCTCTTGCAAACATTGGATCTTATCTTATTCGGTCTTCCAAAGCTTTGTCACCTTGCAAGGGATTACTATTTTATCCGTATAAATAATGGCATCCAACCCTTCCCCCTTCACAACTCTCTTGCTGTGTAGCTTTCTTCTTGGCAACTCGATCTTCTCATTCATAATCATTTCTCATACCTCATTCATAACATTGGCCTCCGTTTGAGGAAAGGCAATTCACCCACCAAGAAGGCCAAGTCTTATGCTCGGCATGACTTGAGTTCTCCCAGGACCTTGTCATTTTGAATATATCTAACTTTTTTATTTGTCATTTTTTTGTTAGATTACTAAAGCTAGAACTCTCCATGGAAAAGAAACAAAAAATAATTATGATTTTTAATTTGATCCTCAACAATACCCAAAAGTGGGCCAACTGTACACCTTCAAAGTCGGACCTCTTTGAAGTATACTGAGTCGGGTTTGGACCAACCAGAACCGGGACTTGGGTCTGCTGGATCTGAGCCCAGGTTCAGCGGACTTGGTCTGACCCAGGGCTGAAGAATCAGCCCTAAAAGGCTGTAAAAACTACAAATAAAATATGCAATTTAGAAAAAAATCAAAGCATATAGGTAAGAACTCTATAATTATCTCATCAAGATTCATTATAAATCTTCAATATTCTGCAAACAAATAATAAAGGGTTAGACTCCTATGGACCAATTAATAGATGTGAGCCTACGGAAGGGCCTAGTGTGGCCGGAGGAGAGGGACTTGCACCCCCATGTGTGCGCATGCGTGGCCCGCGGCCCGACCCAGCCCGCCTCGTGCGCAGACGCGACGCGCGAGCGCGCACACCCGGATTAACTATTTATTCCATCAGAAATCCAAGCCCACGGGTTGATGGGCTGGGCTTCGTGCGCGCGCGCGTAGGGGTTTAGCCCAACAAGTCTCAACAATAGAATGGTTTATCTCTATGTATAAGGTGAAAGAACCAAATAGTTTTAACCGATGTGAGACTAAAATGTTGGGAAGGGAAATTGACATACACAATTTTTTATCAACTAAATAATGAGCCATTTAAATGGGCCAACATTAACAAAACACACAAAAATATCACAGTATTCAATTCAAAACATATCACAATACCACCATGTCCCACAACAAAATGGAGAGACTAAAAAGTATTAATAATATTGGGAGAGTGATGGGGGGAGCGCTGGGTGACTGCGTCGGTGGATCTGCAAGGACGAGATGGATAGGAGAGGGAGAGGGATGGGGGGCTATGATTTTTGTTTTGTTTTTGTTTTTTTTTGGGGGGGGGGGGAGGGAAGAATATTCCAGTGTTAATAAAAATTATAAGGTATAATTTCTGATAAAAGTGGATTAATTTTAGTAATATTTATTAAAGATTAATTTTAATAACATTTATTAACAATTTTTTTATTTAATATTATATAATTTTAAAAAATAATATTAATAGTAGAAAAAATGGAGGGAGACTGTCTCTTCTAAAAATGAATCTTCTAGAGTAGAGATTTTGCCCTCCAAAATTGAATGTTTGCATTGGAGGTGCTATTATGACTAGGCCTGTCAATGGGTCGGGTCCAGTGTCACACCCCAGGGCGGCCGTCCCCGAGACGTGGCAAGTATATATATATGATATCAGTAATACGTACACGAAGTCAATAAATACACCACAATGTCAAAGGCGATAAAGCGAAATCAAGTAACTGACATCAAATACATACGAAAATAGCGGAAGCAAAACGACTAAGTCTGTGATTCAAAGATATATAACAGACCAGAGTACTCAATCAAACTGTCCTGTGAGAGCCAATATGTACTACAAAAGACAACATCAACCCATACACTGTGCCCAAGCACAAGTAGAAATACATACAAGAAGACGGGGGATGCTGAGGGCCTCTCACTCGCAAGATGTCTGACGTGAACGCTGTCTCCTACTAGAATCGCGTCTCAGGGAGCTCCTCCTTCGGATCCGGGTCAGCGACAACTGGAGAAAACATATGCGAGGGGTGAGCCGCACGCTCAGTGAATGGAACAATTCATGCATCACAACTCATATAACTTCCAATCATTATCAAAGTCATTTACCCTTACCCCGAAGGGTGACCTAGGTTATTGGGAGTAACTGTACTAATCCCTCACCCTCACCTCCGAAGGGTGACTCAGGCTCTTGGGAAGAGATTAGATTGTCTAAGCCCTTGGTCCACCGGTAGCCCTTTTCCCGGGTAGCCTCTACCTGACATACTCCCACGATCAGTACACTCTCGACCGAAGCGATGGTACCTACAAATGGGAGCCCGGTGCCAGGACAGCGTTTCCAACGCCGGGAAGTTCCTACACGGATCCAACGAAGGGGAAAAACAATCTACGCTCGCGGATACGATCCTCTTGGATCCGTCATCACCGGTTACTAAACACCGATACGGAAATGAATTCTCAAGAATTCCCTCCAGGGCGCATAACTCAGATGCGGGGAAAATTCTATCATTCGTAACATCAATATTTTGGTATGACCCCACAGGTGGTCATACGCTTGCTTATTAACAATATGCAAGAATACATGGCCTAAGCATGCGCTACACTTAAAAGAAACAATATTAATCATGGAAGCGTCTTAAATTAATCAATATAACGAGACATGATTTATCTAAGGTATGCTTATCTTATGCAACCACATATGTATAAGTTTAATAAAGTTAAACTAGGTGGGGACATGTCTAGGTCGGGGTTATGTTAATCATGAGGCATGATAACTAGGCAAGGATGACTTTCATACATTATACATGGATGCACAATACTTAACATACTACATACAACATGACATGGTTGCAATCTTAGCCAAACAGGCATTTACATAACATTTATACAATATACAACATGTTATATGTAGTTATGATACCCCAGGGGAGGGCGATGCACTCCAACGTGCATCGAACGCCTCCCAACTGGGTTGGATTGACCCACTCACCGTAAACCGGGTCGTCGCGCGACCGCTCGTCAAGATCTGCAAGACAAGGCATCCAATATTGGTGAGTAAGACCCCATAAAACACATAAACTTAGCTAAAATTACCCCAAGACTCAGATATGCACGAATACGTGCCCGCACGCGTGCGAGTACGCGCGTACGTACGCACATCCGAGCCCCCGACACCTATTCGAACTCCCCGGGCAGCCACACGTGTGGCCCCGCACGCGTACGCACGTGCATGCACACGCGCACGCGCCCCCCCGAGCCCGCCGGCGCACTGCCCCGAGCCCAGCCCGCACTGCCCCGAGCCCAGCCCGCACTCGGACCCCCACCAGCACACACACGCACGTGCACGCACGCGTGCACGTGCCCCTGCACCGCCTGGCCGCGCGCCCAGACGCGCTGCCGAACCTCCCCGCGCGCGCGCGCACGCTCGCGCGCGCCCGCGCGTACTGCGCGCCCGCCAGCGTCCGCGCAACCCGCGCGCACGCCTTGCGCGCTCCTGCGCGCCCGCCAGTGCTCGCGAACGGACCCGCGCGCGTCCGCCTGTGCTCGCGGACAGACCCGCGCGCGTCCGCCTGTGCCCGTCTGCCCGCCTGCGCGCTTACCTGCGCGCGCACGCGCGCGGACAGGCCCCCGCGCGCGCCCAACCCTTTTAACCCCTCCCCCACCCTACACACTGACCCAAACACATGCACAAGGGGTGCAAGGTCCCCTAGCATCCAACCAAACCCAAAAAATCAGAAAAATAAGAGGGGGAGAGCTCACCAAGAGAGGGGGGGGAGTGAAATGGGAAAAACCGGTGCCCTCCGCGCACCCGCAACTACCACAACCACCACCACCACTACCACCACCTCACCAGCCTCTCACAACCTCTATTTTTGCTGGAAAACATGGAAAACAGGGGGGGGGGGTAAGAGAAGAGCTTGAGGGGAAGAGTGAATCAACAATGGAACCTTGAAAGGAACTACCTCTCCTTGTGCTCCTTCTTCTTCTTCTTCAACCAAAGCCAACACACTCACACTCACACACACACAAAGCTGAGAAAGAGAGGGAGAGAATGAATGGGAGGGTGAGAGAGAGAGCCATCTACGACTACATAAAAGCTCAAGTCCAAAAATGAAAAATAAAAAGGGTGGTGAACCTAAGCTAACCTCACCCACACACACTCACCAAAACCAAAGCATGACTTACTCCCTAAGCAAAGAGGGGTGAGTTTACCAAAGGTCACCACAACCACCTAAATATCTCTTTTACTATTCCACTTACCAAATCAGTTCGAAGAAAACCCGGATACGGTTCAAAACTGCATAATTTTCCAAATGTTACCGGAATTCGATGAAATTTTTATGGGTGGTATAAAATGGTACCAGAACCCATAATATGCAGTTAGATTTTCAATCGGAGTTCTCTAGCTCATGCAGATAGCTAAAAACCAAAATTTTAGCGGTTCCGATCGAAAAAAGAAAATTTCAAAAACGGCCAGAATTGACTCAAAGATTACCCATAGGCTAAAAAGTGACACATATATAACATCCAGTCCCGGACTCGATCTGACTCGGACCCGATTACACGTGTAATATACCCGACCCGGTGGGCCCGAACATACAAACGGGTCGGGTCCGGGTTCACTCAGCCCCGACCCGTTGGACCTGAGACCCGACTGTTTTATTAATATACACTCATATATTAAAAGAATATTAGTATTAGTTGATCCATAATTTTATTTCTTAAAACACAGTATTAAGATATCAGTTTAGAAAGTTCAATATATAATAATTAATGTTTTATTACAAATTTTTTCTAATAGAATGATAAGACAAACAAATTCATGAGTTTAATTTTTTTTTGTTTTTATTAAACGGGTCCGGGTCTGGGTCCATATGTTCAGGACCCGCCGGGTCTTGGGTTGGACCCGGACCCACCGGGTCCTGTCGCGGGTCGGATCCAGGTCCACCCCGACCCGACTCAGACCCGATCCGTTGACAGGCCTAATTATGACTGATATTGGGATGGAACGGTCAAACTTGTCTTGATTGGAAAACATTTATAATTATACTCAACACTACAAAAATAAAAATATTCAATCATCCCTAATTATGAACGGGCTGATATGGATTTGTTTTTGTCATTGGAAAACGTTGAACTCTGACACGTCTCCAGCCCCAATTTAATTCATAACTTTTTTTATAAAAATAAAATAATATAACTCATTTAATGCGGTATTATGTACTTATGTAATATATATATATATATATATGTATGTGTGTCCGATTACATGCGGCGAACGGCGGGTGCGACAGCGATCACGGGTCTATCGCATCCGACGGTCAGATGCGATTCACATCGATCGTCAGATGCGATGAACCCATGATCGGACGGCCCGTGTCGCAGCCGCACCTGTCGTTCGCCGCACCTAATCATTTATATATATATATATATATATATATATATATATATATATAGGTCGATGATAATATGCGGCGTGAGGGAACGTGCGGGAATGACGTCGTTCGTCCGATCGCGGGTCCATCGCATCCAACGGTCGATGTGAATCGCACCCGACCGTCCGATGCGATGGAGCCGTGATCGACGGCCCGTGGTCGTTCGCGCACGTTCCCGCATCGCGCACCGTATCATTCCTCATATATATATATATATATATATATATATATATATATATATATATATATATATATATATATATATATATATAGAATGTGTAAATTTTTTTTAATGAGTGAGTAGAGGGGGTTAAGGAGGCTTTAAATGAAGCTGAATGGAACAAGTCTCTTTGTTTTGATATTGAGCTCTGTTATACTTTTACAATCCTAAATGTAATCTCGTATACCTAATTAGTCCATTTCGCTCAATGTAAAGAGGTCTAGACCTTGTTGGATTTTTTTTCAAATTTTCAATAACATAGTATCATTCAATTCATGCCTTGATCTGATCAACGTGATTGTCTTGCAATCATGTTATTTTAAAAGGCCAAAGAACTTGTGAGAATAAGATTTGGGAGGCCAAGGGTCTTATTAAAGGGGAAGTTTTGTGTGGTGATTGGAGGTATTAGATTTCAAGATGTTAGATTTGTTATGGTGTAGGGGCGGTGATTAGCTTGTTGCCTATGGTATTAAGTAGATGTCTCTTCTACCTAGTCCTATGAGATTTTCCTTGTTATTTTGGCTTTTGTTTTGTACTTTCCTATTTGGGCATTTTTTTGTCCCTTATTATATTAATGCGTCTATCTACCGGTTAAAAAAATATATAATTCAATTAATTGGAGTATATATTTCATATTTTATAAAAGTATATATAATTTATATAAGGAATATGATTTAAAAAAAATAAAAATATGTGCAGTCTATGAGTAAAATAGACTGATTGTAATATTTGTAAAATAGACTGATTGTAATATTTTCCTTTAAACATTTCTACAATGATGGGCCTGCCCATCCAAAATGTGCAGCCCGTCAGCCCAAACATTGTATTCAATGTTTTTACCCACTCTCTCCTGCTCATGTTGAGAGCATAACAGCCAGAATTCAATGCTTCATGGGGTCCAATTTTATTCATTTATTTATTTTTTGTGGGAAGCTCTCTTTCTAACCAATCATCCTCATCAGATTATACTGCAATCTCCACTTGTCATATATTATATGTGGTCACCAAATATTGTATAGCAGATGCAAACATAAATGAGGTTTCTGTTGCACCGAAAGTCACAGTGGATGATGCCCTAACAGATATGTTTCCATGAATTCATGACAAGTCACTCTGCAAGGCAAAGTCTTCCTGCATCTTTCAATGGAGGTTAGGTCATTTTTGCAAACAATTCACTTGGGGTGTGTTTGTGCATGATGGAAAGTGAAGGAAAGTGAAGAAAAGTAAAAATTTTCTCTTTGACTACTCAAAAAGCTAGCATTTGTGCCAAACAAGGAAAAAAAAAAATTTTCCATCACTTTCCCTCTCCTATTTTGTCTTATTAGAAAAAGTGGAAAAAACTTTTCCTTTCCCCATAGGTGAGAAAATGAGAGAAAGTGATGAAAATTTTTTCCACCACATGCACAAACACCTTGAAAGTTGGTCAAAAGGAAAAAATTTTACTTTCCACCACTTTTCCTTTGACCCAAATTCCCTCACTTTCTTTCATTTTCCCTTCAACTTTGTGCACAAACACACCCTTGGGGTCTTATATTGTTGCATTGAAAAGTCTTTTTCGATCATGTTTGTTGTGGCGTAGCTAGGATTTTTGTCTAGTGAGGGTAGACTATTAGGTTCCGTATAAGTATACCACATTGTAAGGTATTGTAATACTTATGAAGTAATCTATTTTTATATTTAGAAATCTAATAAATTAGTCTTATTATATGAAACAATTTTATCTTTGTTTGTTCTTTACTATATATATCTTGTGGATTTTTTTTTGTACATATACCCCTCAAACAATCAATCCTGTATGATATGTTATATAACTACATATATAAACTCTTATGCATACATTTGATTTGGTTGTTAATGAAGATATTATTTTTTTGGTTGTTAATGAATATACTATTTGGTTGAATCTCTGTCTTGATTTTTGTGGTCACATGTAGCAGCACTACTAGGATCTACTTTTAGTATGCCAATGACAGATCACTTAATTCCCCATGTGATTCATTTATTCATTTTTACTTGAATAAAAATACTTATGTAATTAAGATGAATATCTTGAATGTTCTTTGAAATAAGAACATAATACTTTGACTGTACTTCTTCGAGTGTTAAGGAGATCTCATTTTTCATATTAACTGATGTTCTCAAAATCCTCATATCATGTGGATCTTCACAATAAAATTTTAAAAAGTAAGAAGAAGTGCATGCAACATATCTCCCTGTCTTGCCATTGAATTCTTCACATGGCTCTAGTTGTTGCCCTCTCTGTTTTCAATTGTACTACCTCAATTGAATGACCTTCCCTGCCACCCTGTGTGTCCATTGGAGTGGGACATGAAATTTGGGACTCCTATGCCCACCTAAGATCCATGCATATCTTTTGCATTAATTTGGTTTAATCCTTGTTTCCCTGGAATCCTTGTTTCCGTATTCATGCAGCATTTGACCAACGATGTATATATGTTTTCCATGTAATTTTTATTATTTATGTAAAGGGTATACAACTCATTGAACTATATACTTCATTAACATTTCGTCATGTGAAGTGTATATTTTAAAGTTCTGTTTGGATAGAAGAATTGATACGAAAATAGAATGGAAATATCAAATACAATGAAAACCTACTTGTTTGCAAAAAAAATAGTTGGGTGTAGCGTATTGTTTCACCCTGGAACAAATCTATTCTACTGATACGAAGGGGGTCAAAATCACCTCTCATCAATTTTTATAAATTAGTGTGGCCCACGGGTCATTATATATATATATTTATGTATTCTTATATATCCACATTTTAATCATCTTTTATCTATAATTTATCAATGATTAACTAAATAATAAAAAAATTATCATTACATTTTTAATTGAGAATGACTAAAAACACAACAATATAGAAAATGATTTAGCTACCTAGAAAAATAAAATAATGTGATAACTTGTGCTACAGTCCCTCAATGTTCAATAGAATAAGACATGCACAGAACAATGCATGCCCTCCTATCATGATCAGATTTTTACCCTCCCAGTCCCAAATATCACACGCAAAAATAAATTCATGTATCCATCACTTACTTTAGTTACTTTCCATCTACCAGCAATGTACACTGACAACCCCCCCCCCCCCCCCCCCTTCATTTACAACTCCCAACCCTATATATATCACTGTTTATGCTGTGCACTCCTCTCTCATCAGAGTTCTTCCAAATATTTATCAGTCTGATTTGCCATGGCCATCCTGAGAGCTCTTCTGCTTGCATTTCTGGCTCTTGCTCATGTCCAGGCATCGACGTGCCTCGTCGTCAAGGGATCGGTTTCTTGTCTGGATTGTGCTCATCCATCCCATCTCTCTAGTTCTTATATATCTTGGCTTTCCCTCATGTGATGTTTTTCTAATAGGCTTTGTTGATGTTGATGCTATTGTTAAATCATGTTAGCTTCGGTAATTTCTAGAAGATGTTATCTGGTGGGGGCTGATGAATCTCATCATGTCATATCAGTCTCCAACAGATGTTGACATTTGATCTGAAATAACAAAACCCCACCTTACCAACTCTCTTATTAGAGACTGATTTTGTCACGAATATTCGAAAGAAAGAACCAATGTTCTAAAGAACATGCTAGCTCTTTTTTTTTTAATGTATTTCAGATGTCAAAATCGTGCAGTTTTGAAAAGAAAAAAAAAACCCTAAAAAATATAGCTTTTTAACTATTTATTATTATTATCTATCAAAATATAGAATTGTAATATTTGATTTCAAAGAGGACCAATATCATCAACCCACCCCATTGCATTATAAACTACAACTTTGACTTCATTTTGACCGGTTTGACTCCTCTTTGATCTGTTTGACTTCATATAATCAGGACTTAGGGTTGCAATAAAGTGTGCAAAGGAGAAGAGGCTCACCATGGCAACCACCAACCAAGATGGCTCATTTAAGGCTGAGCTCCCGCCAACCACCACCACCACTGCCTCCTCCTCCCCCGACTGCCTAGCAGTCCTCCTCGGGGGACCGGAGCAGCTCTGCGGGCCGAAGAAGGGCCTGGTCTCCAAGGTGGTCAAGGCGCTGCTTCCAGACGCCTACACTGTCTCCACTCCCCTCTCCATCTTCTCCGCCTGTCCACCGGAGGCTGAGAAGGCGGCCCGACCGGGTTTCGGGAACTCAAAGACCTTTGACTTGCCTCTGCCTCCGGAGTGGGGCTTGCCTCCCACCAGCTCCTTCATTCCCTTCTTTCCCATTATAGGGATACCTTGAGCATGTATATATGCTTTTAGGTTTGATGAATTTGCATGGGAAGACCTTATAATACCTTATATTATAAGGCAATGTTAAAGTGTTTGCGCTTAATTGGTAACTAATATATATGGATCTTTTACGTGCAATAAGTATTCTGTACGTTTTGTAGTTTGTGATATATTGGAATGGATGTTTTAGTGAATTTTATCTATTTGTTTTGTATCTAAATTTGGTGAATTATGTGTTTTTTTGGGTATCAAAGATGGAATGCATTTACCCACCAAAAATGTAATACGTCCAAATGAAAAAAATGTGTTACACACACACACATATATGTTACACATATATGTGTGTTATATATAAATACGTGTGTGTGTGTGTTATATGCACGTGTGTTACATATAATACATATGTACATTAGTACATTATATATGTGAATGTGTGTGTCTATGTATATTAAACAAAAGCATGTAATATTTTCACTTCTTTCGCATTGAGTCCATAACATCCACTGGAATATATATTTTATTTTTTTGTGTAACAAGGTTCTGCATCCGGAGCAGATTTTAACTGGGGCTAACATGACCCAGGATCAAGGGCTTAAGCCCTCTCTAAAGGGGAGGATGTCCTTAACCAACAGACCAAAGACCCTGGGACATATATTTGATTTTTATAAATATATGAGCTTCTTTATATGCATTTAAAAAGATCAAAATACGAAGGACTGCATTTAAAAAAAAAAGAGGATAAGTTTGACATGGTCAAGCTCAATAACTATTGGAGGCCCAGTTTGTTCAAATTTGGGCTTAATATCAAGGCCCATTAGGGTACGGTGGGGACAACTTTGACTCAGGAGCCAGACCCATCCACACACGTTTAGTAATTTTATTCAATCTTATTAGTTTTATATAATTCATTAAAATAAACTTTCACATCCTCTATCAACAAAGTTTAAATCAGATCATTATTATTTTTTACTAATTATTTGGTACATAGATGAAAACAACCTAATCACAATTTAAGATATGATTTTTAAATATTGATTAAGATATTCTAAGGTAAATTCAATATACGGTGTGCCCATACTGCAGTTCTACTTTTAATCTCAATTCTCGTTTCAAAGTGTGCATACACTCATTTAAGAGACATCAGATAAAATTATACAAGTTTCATTACCTGTTAGAACATAAAGTAAAATAAAAAAAATGAGACTCATTAAAACTTCATCCTAATATTTTGACCAACAATATCCTTTGTTTTAGAGGGTGACCCAAAAGAGTCACACTTTGACAAGCAAAAGGAGAAAGTGAGACTGAGAAAGTGAGACCACCTACTATGTGAATCCACAGTTCAAGGAGCTTTGAATCATTCCTCACACATGTTTTTCCTTCTCAACCAGCTGTCAAGCCAAACCCCCATTTTTTTTCCACACTGTATCCTGAATTTTCCAAGAAACAAGTCTCTCTCTCTCTCTCTCTCTCTCTCTCAACTAGTATATATATATCCCATCAAACTTTGCTTAGTTAATAATAGGTATTGTTAGAGAGGAGGAGAAATGATGCAACCAGGTTACAGGTTCTTCCCAACAGAAGAAGAACTGATCACATTTTATCTGAAGAACATGTTGAACAACAACAGGAGGGAAGACATTGAGAGACTCATCCCCATCGCCGACATCTATGCTCGCGACCCCCAGCACCTTCCCGGTGAGCCTCTCATCCTATCATTTCTCATCAGTCTCCAACGTTGTAAAAAAAATAAAAAAATACAATCTCTCACATGGAAACTGGTGAGACATAATTGGATCTTATTCTCTCTCATCCTCTTAACACTCCTCATCTTGCAGGGGTTTCAGGAGTGCACAATAAAAATGACACTGAGGAGTGGTTCTTCTTCAGCCCCATGCAAGAGAGGGAAGCCCAAGGAGGCCGACCGAGCCGGACCACCCCGTCCGGCTACTGGAAAGCCACCGGTTCTCCGAGCTGGGTGAGATCGAGTACTAGTAACCGAGTCGTCGGGTGCAAGAAGATCATGGTATTCTACCAAGGGAGGGCCCCCACAGGAAGGAAGACTGGGTGGAAGATGAACGAATATCGAGCCCTCGAAGAAGAGACCGTCACACCGACAGCATCCTCCAAGGTGCGCCCATTCATCAGAGTTCAGATCCCCTGTGTGACAAACACACACAATCCTTCTGTGGGTCAACGAAACGTGTCACGCGAAGGACCCACAATGCACCCGCACCCTCATTAAATAAAAGAATTTCTTTTTGACAAGAAAAATTTTAAATGCAATTTTTCTGAGTGTTCTAACTGCTCTATCTGACTGCATGCAGTTCCGGACCGGGTTCAGTTTGTGTCGGCTGTACGTAAAATCGTGTTCACGGTCGGCGTTCGATAGGCGTCCGAGGTTCGGGACACCACGGGCGGCTGCGGCGGCGACGGCCTCCACCTTCGATTTGGCTGGTCATGAAAGCGTGTCGATATTGGGCAGTCAATCGAATTCTATGAGTTCACCTGAGACTTCATATTCAGATTTCTGTGATGATATTGACTGGGACTCTCTCACTTGGGGCTGAAATTCTACTCAAAATATATTCATCCTAGTAGTTCTTAGCTTATTGAATGATTTTATATTTGAATTGTTATTCTTCATTTTTAGAATATTATAAGTTTGGACAGAATAAAATTATGTAACTATCAAAGTTTATTATGTAAATGCATAACTATTATAGTTTATCAAAACATTAATGTTTTTTATTCGAGACTATTAACCCCGTTTCATTCGAGAATAAGGCTGGAATAAGTGAAAATTAGTTCGAAATTACTTTAAAATGAGTGTTTGAAAGGCTGGAATAAATAAGAATATATATATGTGCCAGAATTAGCTGGTATAAAGTGGTATATGAATTCTAGTCAACCCTTAAAATTAAATTATTATAGGTTATTCAATCCAAAAGAATATGTGAACCAACTGTCTATCATCACCTCTTATAAATTCTTATTCATACCTTATTCACATTTTATCCAAACAACAAAAACTTTTATTATTATGATTCCCAACGAGAATAATTTAAAAACAACTAAATAAAAAATCATTTTATCATTATTTATATTGAAATAGTCATAAACCGCGTAATTATTTAATTATCAGTCCAACCCGGAGCTAAAGGGACAGTCTTTTTTAATATTGTTTTTAAGTTGAATTATATTCCAAGTTTCCGACATGAGTTTGGACTCTGAATTACTATCATGGAATATCAACCAACTTTGACATCACCACTGTGACATTTTCATTTTAACTCCAAAATCAATATCATGAGTGGGGTATGGAATAGAGAATTATTTTTAATATGACCCTGGACAACCCTTTAATATGGGTCTGTCTGGTAACTCTCATCCAGAAAAGAAAATCTCTCTTTTAAGTTTATGAGAGTGGTAGATAGTGTTTCATTTTTAATTTATGATCCATGGATAATATATATTTCAAGCTTAAAATAATTTCTATGGATAGAGAAAAAATTTGATGATCTTTTTATTGATTAATATTTCTTTATCTATTTAGAAAAGATCTCTATCTAGTATCTACATTCTCTCTCATTCTCCTATCCTCATGTTTTTATATATTTTGTCGACACCTTGTAATACTAGGCTTTTGAATATCTTTGGTATATATATTCTAAAAAATATCAAATTAAAAGGTTATAGTTAAAGTTTGTCGAGTCTGATTTTATTAACATTGATAATTAAAAACCATTAATTTCAGGTAATATATATTTGAAGGAAAATGTTGGACTTAACTCCGTTTTAATTAACCCTAAATGCAATTCACACACTTTTTATTTTTATTTTTAAATAATATATTTTATTTAATAAAATATGTATTTTTATAAAATATATATTCAGTATTTAAAAGTTATAGCCCCCGTTTGGAATGGGGATAGATTTTATTTTAGGGTATAATTTATCCAAGCATAAGTGAGTATAAATAAGGATAAAGTGATTTTGTGTTTGGTTGTGTTTTGAATTATTCTCGTTGGTAAACGTAAGAATAAATATTTTGTTGTTTGTGTAAAATGTGAATAAAGTATGGATAATGATTTATAAAAGGTAAAAAAGTAATGATAATTGATTTGACATGTGATTTATAAGAGGTGATGACAGTTGATTTGACAGTGGACCCACATATTCTTTGGGTGGAATAACCTTGAATAACTTTAATTACAGGGTTGATTGGAATTTATATACCACTTTATCTGAATTTATTCTAGCATACTTTATCCGGGGATATCCGAGATAAACCAACACATGAGATTTTATATCCGGGGTTATCCGGATTTATCCGGAGTCTTATACCTGATCCAAACGGGGCATAGAGTTTATGACCCCCATCATTCAAAAGTGCCCAACAAAAAAAAAATCTACATATTGAGGGGAATAGAACAAATCAAAATAAAACCAAATAACATGCATTGTTTTTATTTGTTTATTTTCCAAAGTTGTCGATGTGGACATGTCACATCTTAATCAAACACAGTAGTTTCTTTAAATTCTCGTTTTGTCCGGTCTTATTCCATGAGAATGACTAAATAGAGCGTCTATCCCCACATAAGGATTTCCTTAACCCACCATACAAAAAAAAAGAAAAATGAAATGGTGTTTAATTGTTCCCATCGATCCAGGTCGACCACACATAGTCATCATTCGACGGTATTTGATCGTCATTTTAGATATTGAACAACCAAAGTTAATCGAATAGAATTTGTAATAAAGTTCATAAATTTTATCTTAGAAATCTAATCTCATGGACGTGTATCCTCCTTGAATCTTTCATACAACTCCAAATCAGAGTTATAAAATAGAGAGAATACATCATTATTATTAAATGTAAAACATAAGAACAATTTTTTTTACATAAGCGAGAGATAAATTTTTAAAAGTCAGATGTAAAATATGTTTAGATCAACTGATAGCTTTTTTTATTTTCAAATTAAAAATCCGCTTAATCACGAATACAAATGAAGCTTAAAAATGATATATTTGTATAATAAGATATTTTTTTATAAAAATTGAATTAATTGAAAGCACATCCACTTACATTTTTTCATAGTTCCTTATCTACTGTTAAGATAGAAGAATAAATATAGAATATGATGGATAAACCCAAAAATTTATTTGTTTATAAAAAATAGGTAAACATAGCTATGTCAAAAGCATGTAATATTAAATTGATATTGATATTCTAGAAACCCCCCCCCCCCTTCGCCGTCTCCCCCAAAACAACATGAACAAACAAAAAGTTTTGAACCATGTTCGACCACGTTTAGTCACCCAAAACCTATAATGGCGACTACGTTTGGTCGACCTAAGAGGTGTAAATTATATTTTTCAGATAGAACAGAGGTCAAAAGGGTTAGAGAGTTCTAGACCGTGTTCAACCAAGTTTAGTCGCCCAAAACCTTTATCGTCGACTATCTGCTGTTGACCTGGATCCGTGGGAACAACGAAATGCCATTCCAATTTTTTTCCGTGTAGATGATGGGGTTAAATGAATTCCTTGGTGGAGATAGATGTACCCATAGACTAATAGGGGGGTAGTCAATTAGGATTTTCATGGACAAATTGTCCATGTTCATGGATTTGTAAATCTTGTGTTTTTCAATCAGGACATTGGTTTGTGGACAAAAAGTCCAGTGTTATTCAACTGAGACATTATTTCATGGACAAAAAGTCCATCGTTATTCGATTGAGACATTATTTCGTGGACAAAAAGTCCAGCGTTATTCGATTGAGACATTATTTCGTGGATAAAAAATCCAGCGTTATTCGATTGAGACATTATTTCGTGGACAAAAAGTCCAGTGTTATTCGATTGAGACATTATTTCGTGGACATAAAATCCAGTGTTATTCGATTGAGACATTATTTCGCGGACAAAAAGTCCAGCGTTATTCGATTGAGACTCTTCGTAGTAGACATTTTGTCTTGTGTTATTCAATTTAAACAGGATTTGTAAAGACTTTCATAAGTGATGGATTTTTGTGGACTTTTGTGGACTTTAGAGAGAGAAATACAAAGGAAAAAGTCATTTCAGAATCCCACCCTCATGGACTTTTATTCCAGTATTGTGAATATTTCTTCTTTTTTTTCTTTCAACAAAACTCATTTATGATTTTTATCCAATGCCTTTCATATTTTTATTCACATTTTTTTTCTTTATTTATATCTTTTTTTTTCTGAATGTCCATTTGTATGAAATATTGCCATCACCTCAAATGTTTGATGAATATATGAGAATGGTAGATTTGTTTGTGTTGCAATAAATCATTTCATTATTATATATTATATAATATATGCCTAAATCATCCACAATTATTTTCTAAAATATAGATTTATTATAGATTTGATTATATGTAAAATGTTTTATTTGATTTTCTTTGAAGATGTTTCTTTTTTTGTATGATATACATCCATTTTTTTACAATGTTCAGACATATATAAAAATAAAAAGGTTAGCTCATTGTGGATTTTTCTCAATATAAAGTTTTTTTTTCTCTTTTTTTATTTTAGATCGATTGTTTCGAATAAAGAAGATTTTTTATAAATGTAAATATGTATGAAATATTGATATCGACTCATATGTTTGATGAATGTAAGAATTATGGATTTGTTTGTGTTGCAATCAATTATTTTCATTACTTGTTTTTATCATGGCATTCTAGCAATATGCATTTCAGATAAGTGAAGATTGATATTTACTATATTAAATTATATTTTATGTTGGGTATGATGAGTTCTTTATTTGTTATTTAAATCCAAAAACATTATTGTGTTTATTAATAGAAATTCATATGTGAAGAGTCAATCTGTGAAAGAATGCTAAAATCTGTGAAAGTCTTTAAAAGTCCATGAGAGTGATTTGTGAAAGTCTGCAAATGTCTGTGAAAGTCTGTGAAAGTCCATGAAAGTCCATGAAAGTGATTTGTGAAAGTCTGCAAATGTCTGTGAAAGTCTGTGAAAGTCCATGAGAGTGATTTGTGAAGTCTACAAATGTCTGTGAAAGTCCATGAGAGTCAATATGTGAAAGTATACAAAAGTCTGTGAAAGTCTGTGAAAGTCCATGAGAGTCAATCTATGAAAGTCTGCAAAAGTCTATGAAAGTCTGCAAAAGTCTGTGAAAGTCTGCAAAGTCTACAAAAGTCCATCACTTAAACAATGTCCACAGAAATCCATCAAAGTCCATATCGACTACCCCCCTATAAATAGCTATATACGGATATATAATAATTATGAGATGACTTTTTGTTTATTTGATAATTCTTTTTTTTTTTTCAGTTTTAAACTGTTGGTATTTTTGTATTTGTTTTATAGATGCACGTAATTTTTTAAAAATATAATTGTCAAGGTTTATTTGTAATTCATCAAGATATGATATTATAATTTATCTATATTAAACATGTTTTTTAAGTTCTATTTGGATAATGTCATAACTCATAAGCTATTATATAGAACAGTTAACTATTCTATCATAGATAAGAGATAAACTATTTTATGATCTATTTTATGATGAGTCATAATAATCAGACCTCAAAATATAAGCCTCAGTCATAAGCCCCATGAGGTGTCATCATCTCATTGGTTAGCTTGTTAATTTTTTAAAAAGGGAAAAATGATAAAATATAAATTACTCTTCATTAAAAATGTCTCATTAACCCAAATCCCCCTTTTTTCTCTAATCAGTTACTAATTTTCTATGGTTATACTAAAATTTATGTATTTCAAAATTTCAATTTTGAAATCCTTATCTGGTAACTGAATTTTCTATTTCAATTACACCAAAATCTTACCTAAATTACACCAAAACTTACTTAAATTGTTTTGTTTTTAATCAAAATCCTTCAAACGGCTACTCTTTTTTTAAAAAAATTACATTAATACTATATACATTTTTTAAAGAATATTATTAACTAAACATTATAGCATTTCACAAACATTTTTTCAATTTAAATAAATAAACCATCTCTGAAAATGCAAATGCATTTCCTAAATGTTTACATCCTTTACAACTATTTGTTATATTTACATAAATACTATTACATTTCTATAAATGTAACATAACAGTTATATTTTGTATGTCCCCGTACTCATTATCCTCAATTAAGGCATGTGATACGGCACATTACTGCAAAATCATTCACAATATATCGAGTAACATAATTAAACTCATAAACTTTCAAAGTTTTTGAAACATAAACCAACCACAGGATCTCAATAATTCATTCCTAAGTTTGAATGAATACACACGAGTTCTTTATTTAAAATTCTAATAATAATAATCCCTCTGGTTTTTTATAAGGCTAAGGACGTTCACTACATGCCAAGAAGAATGCTTATTTAACACCTACGATGCAACGAAGACAAACATGAACTAAGACACCAACGCCTCACCACGAACGATGATCACCAACAACTACTCTGAAAGGTTGTGAAAAGAGGGGCGAGTTACCATGCGCTCAGTGAATGAACCTATAGCGTCCCAATAATAATAATAATAATAATAATAATAATAATAATAATAATAATAATAACAACAACAACAACAACAATAAAATATTTAAAAAATCTCAAAGAAATCTGAAATAGCGGAATATATCATACACATAATTTTCCACAAGTATAACGATAAAACATAATACATCTCATTGAGAAATAACCACAAATCTCATACTGACTATATGATGCGTATGATGCAATGACGCAGCCGAAAGATGCTCCATCTAGAGCCTAGTCATGCAGACAAGGTCCCACTAGATTGGGTCACGCAGACCAGTCGTCACGCAACGGATGATATGCATGCAAGATTTGTTCAACTCATAGTTTGCATGCAAGAATAATATATTATCCAACATATATTTCATACATAAAATAATGTCTCAAACGTGATGTCATGCTCATGTATTCCATACTCAAAATAACAGTTGTATTAATAACATAAGCATGACGCGTATATGATATAAATATAAGTAGTTTCAAAATCTACATAGAGACTTGACCCACTCACCTTCGGTCCAACAAATCCGAATGACTCCAGAAGTCTTAAAGTAAACTAATCTGACAAGAAAGCGATACGAATCGATTACAACATGCGCAAACCGTAGGACCTCGATGTACCCGTATACATAGAAACTGACGGCTCCCACAGGGATCGTTACTAACCAATCCGATGGCTCCCATAGGGACCGTCCGAAGCAACTACAATGACTCCTACTGGGGCCGTCCCTCAACAAACCGGCGGTTCCTCTGGGAGCCATCCCGAACATGCCTGACAGCTCCTACAGAGGCCGTCCCGAGGCAGAAGCACAAAACCCTAATTTATTTTTTGTAAAAATCTTTAAATCTTCTATCATTGAAAACAAAACATGAGTCGCTTTAGAATGTTTGTTAAACAGAAGAGATTGATATCTAAATCAAATCATATATACGGAAATCCGATTGAAACAAAATAAAAAAACTCATTGAAACATCTTCAAAAACCCTAAATTTATCATAGGTACAAATACAAACATGGATTTACGTTAAATCCTTAAAATCATGAAAAAGCAATTCATTGGTTTGGATCTAAGCGTATAATTTTAAAATAAGGCTTAAATGATCAAAACATGATTATTCTTAAAACAAGTAGACCTAACATGATATACATATACTTAAACATATTCCCATTGGGGTTATGAGAAAAATCCAACGAGAAAACCTTAAGAAATTATAAACTTCAAATATATGCGTTGAGATTCAATATCATCATTGAAAACTTGCAAAGACTTTACAAAAGTATCGACAAATCATTGGTATAATATAAGACCCAAAATCATATCAAGACCTAAAGAAAAACAAGTGAAAACTTATTCCTTTTGTTTGAAAACCCTTAAAACGAGATAATAAAACAAGGAAACTCTCAGAGCAATTTCATTAACAATAAAACTCTTCATAAACCAAAAGAAATACTCACAAGAACCCTTAGATCGAACCCCTTCCCGAGCTCCTCAACAATGTGGCCGAAATCAAGAAGAAGAAGTTCTTTTAGGGTTTGAAAATTCAAGGGTTTCAAGGCAAGAGAGAGTAAAAGAGGTTTATAAGCCTCTCATACACGTGGGGACACAATTATGACACCATCGATTCGCATTAATCCCGATTAATGCACTTGTTCTTTTAAAAAATGGACCAAATTTGAAATCGAATTCCGTCCAGATCGATAGCTCTTATTGAGCCCGTCGCACGACTACCCGATGACTCCATCAAGAGCCGTCGCCAAGGTTTCTTGATGGCTCCTCTAGGATCCGTTGCTCAGTCACCTGACGGCTTCACCCAAAGTCGTCGCCCAGGTGCCCGACGGCACCTATAGGACCCGTCAGACACTGTCTGACCCGATTAAAAGTCATAGTTGTTACACATTTACATAATTATTTTACATTTCATACAATGTTTAAACAATTTTAAAACAGATCCTCTCTTCAATAGTCAATTACATTTTATGAAAAATATCAAACATTTTTTTTTGTGAGTTACATTTAACAAATATTACATGAACTGTTTAATTCATTTTCATAAAAACTGTTACATTTATATAAATGTAACATTATAATTACATTTACGTAAATGTCTTGCATTCTATGCAATTTACATGTAGTTGACTGTTACATTTATTAATGTAACAAATATAAATCAATACATGCATGCGATTGACTGTTGCATTTACGAATGTAACAAAAATAACACAGATTTAAAAAATGACTATTTACATTGTCAAATATGTAGGAGTAATATCAAACAAACTACTCATATATAAAATATAACAGTATCGAATGTTACATTTAGATATTGAGATGAAAACAAATCAAACTGTGAAAAATGACATTCAATACATGAAAAAAATTCATGTTCAAACATTTAAAACAAAGGGCAAAACATAATTCGATTACGAATCTAATAATATCAAACCTGAACTGAGAGACATTGAGGTGAGATCCAAATAAAAAAATGATTTCTTGCCTTCCAAAACCTCAAAAATAAAATTTTCGATCTGCTCCCATGTGTTCTTCATAAACAAAGTCAATTCTGAAATTCAAACATCGATTAATATTGCTGTATGATTTTCATAATCAATTAATGTTGAAGAAATATATGATTTTCATAATTAAATGTTACTCCACGATCATAGGGATTCATGTTGAGGTAATTATCAAATAAAGGGCATAATAGACAATGTTATATTGCCATATCATGGGGCCTGTAAAGTTGAGGTCTGAGAATAATTATTGTTTTATGATTGGTTGTGTTTTTAATTATCCTTGTTGAAAAACACAATAATGAATTTTTTTCTTATTTAATTGATCATGAATAAATTGTAAATTAAAATGTGAAAAGGGTGGATAAGAAATTATAAATGATAAAAAAATAATTCAACATGTGTTTCATTAATTTATAAGAGGTGATGATAGACGATTTAATATATGGGTTATACTAATATAATAGATTGAGTGAAAATAATACAAATTTCATGTGAACCTAGACTACTAATACTGATATAGCTATACCCATTGACTCCCCTCAAACAAATAGATTTTTGGATTTATGCATGCCTATTTTATTGTATTCTCTACCTAATATGCTACCCAAAACAGGTCATTAAATAATAAAGTTTAGTCTTCACTTATCCCATCCTTATCCTTGAAACAAAGGGGTATCTGTCTGGGTTGTCCATTGTGGAAAATTTACTATGTGTCACGTGTAGAGGTGTAAAACGGGCCGTGCCGTGCCGGCCCAGCCCGCTAGCCAACCGGGCCAACGAGCTAACGGGCCAGCACGGCACGGCCCGTTTAATGTGACCATGCCGTGCCGGCACGGCACAGGCCACATGGGGCCGGCCCAGTACGGCCCTCCGTGCCAGCCCGGCGGGCCAACGTGCCGTGCCGTGCTAGCCCGACGGGCCAAACAGGCCGAGCCCATTGACGGGCCAACGGGCCGACCCGTTTATATACCCATTTTTTTAAAAAAATTTTAAAGTTCAATATTTAATTCCATATTTAATTTACTAATTGATTTAAGTTGAAAAATAAAAGAAATACACATAAATTGTTCATAAATTTTGAAAACTAAAAGGAATTAAGAATACGAGTATTTATTTGATTGAATATTGAATTTATGAGTACATGAACAATTGAACATTAATTAAATAAATGATAAAATGAATAAAAAATTCACAAATAGTACATTGATGAATAAAAATGAATTATACAGTTCTTAAAAAATACATTGATAAATACAAAAAATTAATATAACATAAAAGGTGAGTGATAATTGCATCACTATAGTTTTTAATACATCTCAACTAGGTTCGCACCTATTAAAACTATCAATCACTTGCAACTTACCTTCCAAAAAATAAAAAAAATACAATAATTAGAAAATTTAATTGTGAAATCTTCATTGATCATCATCTATGTTGAATTTTGTAAAATCCACCTCAAGATTATTTACAAATTCTTGTTCTCTTTCATCAGCATCACTCCAATCCTTCAGAAATAAGAGCTTCCAGTGAACTTGCTGCCAGTCTGGTTCTCCCCTCAGATAAAATTCTCTCACTTGTACTAAAATAAGATTCTGATGCCACTGTAGACACTGGAGGAGTTAGTAAATCTCTTGCCATTATAGAAAGCACAGAAAATGTCACTTCATGTGCTTTCCACCATTGTAAGAGATAAAAATTTTTCATTTCTTTTTCAGTTAAAAGAGATTTCCAATCATTTTCTAAATATTTAAACAATTCATTAAGATGTGAACTACCACTACTAGAATCATGTGAAGTGTGTGAACCTTGTGAAACAAAATCAAAGAAATAATCTTTTTTCTTACCTTTGCCTAATAAAGTAACAGATGAAGTGGAGGAAGATGCTCGAGTTCTATTTGCATATTTATTTTCATATTTTTTATACATTTCAGTTAAAGCAAATTCTACATCTTCACCAGTAATAACCATTGGAAATCTAACATTATCACTTATTCTTGAAATTATAGTTTTAACAGTATCTAATTTAATTGTAATATCCATTACAGCAGCTAAACAAAAATGCATAGGAATATCTTCAAAATATTTTTTAAATTTTTGTTCCATCAAGATAATAGATTGTTGAAGTATACTATAATCTCTATATTCTTTAAATGCACAAGAAATATTAAATAATTATCTAAGTATAAGATTTGATGTATGATAATAAACACCTGAACAAGCAATTGAAGCATCATAAAAAGCACTTAAAAATTGTACAAAAACTTTTGAAATTTGCCAATCAAACTAGCCGTTGGATGGAGGTGGGGCCCGCGGCACAAACTGTGCCGCGGGCCTAGCGGGCCGTGCCGGAAACGGCATGCGGGCCGGGGGGTAGGCCCAACCGGCGTGGCCACTCAAACGGGTCCCGTTTGACACCTCTAGTCACGTGTATAATCCAGACTGTTGAACCACCCTAAGCTCATGTTTGAATATAAGCCCCTGAATAAGGTTATCAATTCCAAAAGTAGAAACTTGTCCATCAAGTTTGATAAAATGTAGGTTCACATTAGTAGTCTAGATTCCCATGAGAATCTATGGAAGATGGCGACTCAATGCATCAAGGACTGGGGCACTTGTTTAAGCGGGGCATCGAGCGTTCAGATCATTGATAACGCACTTCGCATCGTGGAGTGAGGATCCTGGGGGGTGTTTTGGGAGGGGGGTCGAAGCATTTTCTACCCGTCACCTCGTCTCAGCACACTCGGATTGTGGAGTCGGACATCCCGTCAGGTTGTCCTTGTAGCGTTTTCCATTCAGTCGTTCCTTCCTATAGGCTTATCTATAATTTTATCTATCTCCCTATGTATTCTTATTCTCTCACCTCATTCAGTCATGTTCTTTATCTTTATGGAACAGAAAATGACTACATTTTACTCAAAAAATAAGTTTGATAAAATCCAACCGAATAAAGATTATTTATGTTTTATGATGCCCAAATAGATTTAGAAAAAAAAAATGTTACACAGTACCTATTATACATTCTAAAACGCGGACCACACATCATATATTTCGTCTAATAACATATTTATTTTTGTAAAATCTAAAGTATATATTCCTATTAATTAAATAATATTATTTAGAATTTTTTTTTACCAAGGTACATACCTCGATTAATTTTGAGGTCTATAAATATAATCCAATTGTTGAGGGGAGAGACATTGTTTTTTACATTATATATATTTGAGTTTAAAGATGTCTTTGGAAATCTTTTAGCTTGTATTCATGATTCTTTCTGTTGAGCAAAAAAAAAATTTCTGTAGGTTCTTCTGTTCTCCTTTGATTTTAGATCTGTTTCAATATTGTTTGGTCCTGAGAATATAAAATTACTGTTACAAAAATAAAGATAACTAATTGTAATTTGAATTAGTATTATTACATACAATCTAACTTTTTAGACCATATCAAGGCCAAGAATTATGTGCAACCTAAATTTTAATTTTTTTCTTTTTTTATTTTGAAAAAAAGTACATCATTATATCCTTGGAATCTCTTTAAATTTCCACTAGATGACAGTAATCTCTTAATTAATCAGAACTCTCTTTGACTAAAGTAATTAATGCCTCCTCTTTATCTTTTCAATTCCAAAACAAGAAGAGAAGACAATTTCACATTGCTAAGTTAATTCCCATTCATTGCTGGTATTGAAGATCACATTGAAGTACGTACGACCAGGATATATATAGCATTGTCAATCAATATATTTCAATATATTCAAAGCATTTTGTGGAATGTAA
Source organism: Acorus calamus (assembly GCA_030737845.1). Lineage (NCBI taxonomy): Eukaryota > Viridiplantae > Streptophyta > Magnoliopsida > Acorales > Acoraceae > Acorus > Acorus calamus. The sequence continues at coordinate 23,956,734 of CM060865.1, read as the reverse complement.
ATTGTCAGCCATCACTTCAAAATTTCATGTAGAGGTTGGAAATATGATTCAATGTAAAAGGTAGTCTTATAGTCAACTCTTTGCATTGTCCATATTCTTAATAGATAATTAATTCATTGTCTCAATTTTTAATCCACTAAGAATTAATTTTCCTGTTATTTTCTGTACGTGTTGCACCTGGACCCCTTTTCTCGTAAAGCAAAAAAGCAAAAAAAAATTCAGCAAAAAAGCCATTAAAATCATGTACTCATAAAGCAATGGCATGGCCAGGAATTTTTTTTTAATGTAGGGGCTTCAATATAATTCAATTGTAACCTTTTCTATCTTATTTAGCACTATATATTTTATTTTTTTTATTTTAAAACAATCGAGAAATGAAAATAAAATTTAAAAGTATACACTTATAAAATATCATTGACCATCAATTAGATTATTTTAGTGCTGAAGAGAAGCTATGCTCCTGAGGAAAAAGAGTGAGTCCTTGTCCCTGAGGAGAAATGAAACTACCAAAATTAGAAAATGTAGAGGGAGTGTGTTTAAAAAACAGATGAGCTGTCTGGATGAGAAATGAAAGAAATAATGATTTTTTTAATTTAAGCTACCTAATTACAAACCTATTAACATAATTAAAATATCAGAGAGGCTTGGGCCACCCCACCCCCCCCCCCCCCCCAATTGCTCCACCCTTGCTCATAGGCAATCCATATCTGGATTCAGCCAGGATTGGCTTCGGACAGTATCAAACTACACATCCTACGAATCAAACTATATAGCTTATGAACCGAACTGCACATCTAATTGTTAGGTACAAGTGTCACTCTTTTATATATAGGATCCAGTCAAGTCTGAATTTGGTAAGTTCCATCAACATCCAATAGGAGAGTACTGAGTAGCATCTGTGCTTAAAAATTGACTGTACAGTTTGATTCATAGGCTGTGTATTTTGATTCATATGATGTACAGTTCGATACTGATGTACTGATCGAAGTCAGGCCTCACTAAATCTGACACAAGCAATCCCTTGTACAGGTACTATTACTGATAATAATAAATCACTTATACCATGCATGCACAGGGAGAGTCCATAATGTGGTGCCATGGACATTGAGTCAAAGGTTTTACCTTCTGTCATGTATGGGGCCTCTTTTTTTTCTTTTGTAAGAAGACCCCTGGTTTTAAACAAAAAAAAAAAAAAAAAAAACCTTGAAAGTGTACACATAAATCATCATAGTACAAGTAGGTCCTCCTGCAAATAAAGGCTTGAGATTTGAAAGAGTAGTTGACAAAGGCGCATGCAATAAATCTAGACTGTGTTGAAATGAACCCCTAAATAGGGGATGAAATCCAGTTAGCGCTGCATCATATCCCATCATTTTATGTCAGTCTCAAAAGAGAGAACGACATAGGACATCTCACATATTTAACATGTGAGGTTTTCTGACCATTAAAAATCACTTGTCAGTTTTTTATTAAAGACTGATGAACTAAGAATCCAACACCACATCTCATCTTCCCAGATAGCCTTAAAAAAATTGAGAGTGAATAAATAAGTGGTTGTATGCTTAAGAAGCAAATTAAATGATAACACAAAATCAAGTACCATGCTTAGCAATGCACTTGCGCCATAGATTAGGATAAGTTGCATAGTTTTTGGTTTTTTATATACTATAAGCAATAACTGTTTCATGTCCTTAATAACTTGGATGCTTCATGTGTTTCTCTAGACAATACTAAGTGTGCAACATTTATGTTATTAAGGTTGTTATAGTAGCCCGGACATGGATTGGAAATATTAGGATGCACGCCCTATTAGGATGCATGCCCTAGATTCGATTAATTGAATCTCATACCCCAGACTATCAAATATGTATTTTTTTGTTGGGAAATTTGTAAAAATAACCCTCTCAAAAAAAAGAATTTCAATTTTAACCCTAAGACAAGTTTGACCTCGGTCAACATGCCACATTGGCGTGCTGACTGGACGAGGAAGCGCCACGGCGGAGACGTGATCCGCATAAACCCACATTGCGCGTGCGTGCGGGGGTTTGATTATTTTTTTAAAAAAAATTAAATTAAAATTTTATAAAATTAATCAAATCATATAGTAAAAATTAAAATTGATTTAATAATGCTTAACTTTGATTTAAAATTAAAATTAAGTTTAAATTTTTAAATTCAAATTAAATTTTAAATTTAATATTCAAATAATATTTAAAATTTGATTTAATAAAATAACCATTTATATAAAAAAAATCAACAAGTGAAAAAAATAATTTATAAAAAATTAATTTTATAAGACAACCATTTATATTAAAAACAAAAAATAAGAGGAAATAATAATATAAATTTTCATTTAGCAGATTATCCATTCCCAAATACAAATAATACTCATTTTTAAATTTTATAATTCATATCATATTTAAAATTTAAAATTTAGATAATATTTAAATTTTAATTTTATAAAACCATCATTTATAAAAAACATTACATGCAAATATATATAAGTAGTTGCTTTGCCAAATTAAATTTGAAATAGGATTGTTTTTTGTTTAGGAATGGATAATTTTAAATATTTGGTTAGCAAAAATTATCGATGAGTATTATTTATTATTTCAAAATTAGGGAGGGTTATTTTTCAAAAATTTAATTATCCATTCATTAGTTATTTTTCAAAATTAGGGAGTAGTATTAGTTATTTTTTAAAATTAAATTTAATTTGAATTTAAAAATTTAAACTTAATTTTAATTTTAAATCAAAGTTAAGACTTATTAAATTAATTTTAATTTTTACTATATGATTTGGTTAATTTTATAAAATTTTAATTTAATTTTTTTTAAAAAAAATAATTAAACCCCCGCACGCACGCGCAACGCCGTGCGTGCATGCGGGGCATGCATGCACGTCTCCCCCACAGGGGGAGACATGATACACTATCACATTCTGGGAGACGTGATACACTATCACGTCTCCCCCTGGGGGGGAGACGTGCATGAACCCTTGCGCATGATGCGCGCGCGCGCACCGCATGCGTGGGTTCATGCAGGCGGAGACGTGATTTTGGATCACGTCTCCGCCGTGGAGCTTCCTCGCCCAATCAGCGCGTCAACGTGGCGTGTTGACCATTCTTTTTTTTGAAAGGGTTATTTTACAAGTTAAACAATATACAAAGGAAAGTATCATATTATGACTGTGAGTCAACCAGAGCGTATCCATGAATAAGATCTCGATCATCACAACATGGTGAGAGTTACAATAAAAAAATGAGATGTGACGACCCACCTATAAGTCCATGGACAGATTTATATCTTGAATGATTCCTTTATTCCCCCCATATAAACCAGCTGGCTATTCAAACCTCCCTTTGTTTTTTATTCCACCATATGTGATTTGAAATTTCCAAGCAACAAGTTCACCCCTTTCTCCCCCACCTACCTCTCAAGCTCTATACGTGTTTCAAGACTTCAAAGTGATGTACTGATGAGAGAGAGAGAAAGAGAGTCATTGTTTTTTCAAGCTTTCCTTAATAGTTAGATATACAACAAGACCTTGATAGATTTGTTAAGACATACAAATTAACATAAGAAGAGATGATGAGAAATAGGCAACCAGGTTACAGGTTCTTCCCAACAGAGGAAGAACTGATCACATTTTATCTGAAGAACATGTTGAACAACAACAGGAGGGAAGACATTGAGAGACTCATCCCCGTCGCCGACATCTACGCTCGCGAACCTCAACATCTCCCCGGTGAGCCTCTCATCATATGTGGTGATAGCATTTGGAAATGAATTTGAAAAATAGCTTTTTGGTTTAAAGTTTTTGAGTTTAGAATTTCAAGAAACATACTTTTAAGCTCATGTTTCAAGGTTGTGTTCGCCTTCTTCAAAAAATTAGTTTGTTTAAAAACACTGCTTAGGTTAGGTATGGTTTTAGAATCATCCAAACATATTTACAGACACTACACAAATGATTTCATCTATATTTTTCTTTATGTGGAATGTAAATTAAAGGATGTGGTATACATGATGACTAATTAATGATACATTCACCTTGTGTTGCAGTGATTTCAGGACTTTACAATCAAGATGACACTGAGCAGTGGTTCTTCTTCAGCCCAATGCAAGTGAGGGAAGCCAGGGCGGCCGGCCGAACCGGACCACCCCGTCCGGCTACTGGAAGGCCACAGGTTCACCAAGCTGGGTACGATCGAACAACAATCGAATCGTAGGGAACAAGAAGACCATGGTCTTTTACAATGGAAGAGCCCCCACAGGAAGAAAAACCGAGTGGAAGATGAATGAGTATCGGGCCCTCGAAGAAGAGACGGCCACCACTCCGACGACCGCTTCCACGGTTTGCTAACTACTCACATAAAATCATAACTTTAGTCCTCAAAATTTGAACCAAGGCCAATCTGATAATCCTTCTCATTCTCTTTCTGTCAGATCACCTGTTATTTTTTAAACCATTTCTGGGTGAATCTATCAGAATGGAATGAGAAATTCTCCTTCTGGATCAGGGTCATCAGACTGTCCCCTATCATGGTTATCAAAACCTTATTATTTTTTTTCCGATTGATAGTTCAGGGCGGAGTTCAGCCTGTGCCGGGTATACCTCAAATCGCGCTCACGATCGTTCGACCGGCGTCCGCGGTTTGTGGTGGAGAGGCCAGCGTCATCGGCCACCACCGACATGCGGAATTTGCCCGACATGTCGATGGAGGAGAGGATTGTCCATATGAGAAGTTCTATGAGTTTTCCACAAACTTCATCCTCAGAAACTACAGTGACCAGGCTGAGGCCACAGACATGGATTTGGATTTGATGATAGACCTTGATGAATTTGATGATGTTATTGTGTGGGATTCACCAGGCAGGGTGTGAAAGATATGGCTTTTACTCGTGCATTTTGAATTGAATTCCAATGGGAAATTGAAAGGGAGATGTGTGGGGGACACATGCAATTCCAAATGTTTGACTGCTTTTAGTTAGTTTAATTTGTTAATAATGACTAGTCTTTGTACGGCTTCGTGTACGGTTTCATTTATATGAAGAGGTTCATGTTCTTGTAGATGAATCATAAAATATGTAATTTTTTTTATTTAATGTTTATCTTATTTTATTTAAGATGCATGTTTAATTTTGTTAAGCTTTTAAAATATCAAAGTACTGTGAAGACTTGTTCCAAATATTATTCTCAATCTTTTTGTCTGTTTTGACCTATAGTTTCTATTATAGTTTCTATTAGAGAGAGAGATATCTCAAAAGATGATCGTTGTGACACGTAGTTCTTTTCTCAGTCCCATATTAGTTAAATATATATTCTTTGTTGACAGGCATGTAATGTTAATGAATATATATATATATTGTTATTTTTACATTTTATATAAATGAGTTCATACAATTCATTAAAATATATATTTAATTATATATATATGTCTTATTAGATGAGGTATATTCTAGACAGAGTACGGGCAGCTGTCCGAGTGAGGGCAACTGCTTTACTCAGGAAAAAAAAAATTAACTAGTGTTGCCAACACAATCAGTGAATCAAAATATGATGAGGAGCGATAGAAATAAAGGCTAATATGGAAGAAGTGAATGACATATATAGTCTCCCACAGGCAATTGGGCATCTACCAAGGAAACCTAAATGTTACCTGGAAAGAGTTTTCCCCATCTTTTGCAGCAAATTGTGGTTGTGGGAAAAATAAAAAAATTTACGCTATACACTATGATAAAACCCCATATATTATAATAACTCATTATATACTACTCTATCATAATGTATGGAACTGCAAAACGATCTGAGTGTATCAGCGCTCAAGAAGAATATATTACAATGTTAGTAAAATAAAATAAAGGGAAAATCCATACAACCTAGCAAACTGACTAAAATCCAAATAACCCCCTGACTTTTCTTGAAATCCAAATAACCCTATGAAAACATCTAGTAAATCCAAATAACCCCCTGAAGAAATTTTATGTTGACAAATAATGAATATTTTGTGAATATTCTGTTTGGTTAACCGTAGATAAAAACACAATATACAAAAAAAAACTTACAATGTGTTAAAAATGCATAAAGTCATTTGTAAATAACGATTTTACCCCTTCCGGATAGGGTTTTATAATCTATTCAAATGGGTAAAATCGTCTTTTTCATTGAATTTTTCACATTTTTACTACATTGTAAATGGTTTTTAATATATTGTGTTTTCAGTCAGGGTTAACCTAACAGAATATTCACAAAATATTAATTATCTGTCAACTGAGGATGTTATTTGGATTTATTAGGTATTTTTCAGGGGGTTATGTGGATTTCAAGAAAAGTCTAAGGGGTTATATGGATTTCAATTAGTTTACATGAGGTTATTTGGATTTTTCCATAAAATAAAATAAATAAATATGGCTTTGTTGCTTGGCAAGCAAGCTTCTTGTTTTCCTTTTTTGATTGATAAAAGAGACCTTCTGTGATTGATAAAGAGAGAACACCAGCCAAAACTTCACAATCCACAACTGTTTTTGTGTTTAATAAGTCTATTAGAAGAAAATAACGCGGTTATATTGACCACCAAACCTTATTTTTTTATTGGAATTCAATTCAAATTAAACATTATCTTGGAAGTTCAATAGAAACTCCAAAAAATTAATTCCCTTGTCAAATGTCATGTCCATATATTGATTTGATGTGTTGTGTTCTTCTTTCACACTTTGTTTAATTATGTGGTATTGGTTACTTCTTGTTCTTAACAGTAACAAGGAAAACCAAAATAAATAGAGGGTAAAATTGGTGTTACAGCACAGAGATATATATTATTTTGTTGGAAGAATTATGTTATTCTACTTTTTCATGAAGAGTAATACATAATTTGTTAAGGTGTGTGTATATCATGTTTATGACAATATATACACGTATCTTATAATCATACATATATATATATATCATTTAAAATGTTTTGGAACTATACAATTGTCTTTAACATTATCCAAGAAAAAAAATTTCATATCATGTTAAATTAGTGTCTTATAACCTAATTTTATAATATATCATGTTACATAATTAGTGTTTCATAACCCAAACTATACAATATGTAAATAACTCATGAACTAACATCAACTATGAAGGTCAAGGATTGCTTTATTTTAATGGTGGTGATTGCAGCTAAGAATTGTGGAAAATAATATTCCTACTCTCTTTTGCAGCCCCAATTGCAGTTCATATCAGTTGTGCTATCTTTTTTAAATCACACATTCTTTCACTAAAGTACATTTTGTTATATGAAATTAAATATATAATGAAATGCATTAGTATGTTTTTTCACTTTGAAAAAATAAAAATAAAAATTGTTTCATACACTATATTAGTACAATATATACTATATTATTATAGGGTATGGAGCTGCAGACTAAGTTACAAAACGGATAACTTGCAGCCTCACATGAAGTAATCTAATCGAAGCTCTTGAACTGTGAAAAACTATTACTGCCATCTCTCATCTATGGCTTCTGAACAAGTTCCAATCAATACATACCCAAAAGTGAGCAATAACAAAATTGTAGCAAAAAAAAAAAAAACAATTCGGTGGCCCAAACTGATGTGAGTCATCAATCACAAAAATGATAACATTTATATTGAGAAATAATAGAAAGACACATCCTCTTGTGATTAGTTTGAATCACAAAATTGATCAAATTTTTAATCCTCTTAGATATATAACAGAAAATCATTTTTGCTCCGTAGACGCCATTTGATTTCTACATGATTCTTTTTTTTCTTTTTTTTTTATAGTTAAATGTAAGGATATCTATTTCAAGAAATATATCATGTCTGAAAATGGGTTATAGAAAGAGAATGGAAATGAAAGATGGAACAAAAAACAGAGGGCGGGGTGGATGACCCTCATCAACACCCCAAAGAAAAATAAATGCGGAGTTGGGTAAATAAGTGATTCACCCAAACTCACAACTTATCATTCTATTTCGTGATACTCAAGACAGTTTCGCCCACGTGAACGCGAGCAACCTAAACAGCAATGAAAACTGATTGAGAATAATTTAACTGGGAACACGCAGGGAACAGATCCATTATAATTGACTGTTGAATTCACCAATTCAGCATAAGCATTGAATTCTTTGGCACTGAATCAAATATTGCATTCATATACCACAATTGCTCTAATAGGGACAAAATATATGATATATAATAATGATGTTCTGTCGGTTGACTATGTTTCTTATGGTCTGGCATGGAAAAACTACTATAAGAAATTGTGACATCATAAGTATAAAGAATGACATACAACTATGGTTCTTATGGTCTGGAATTGCTATATAAAACTCTAATATAAGAAATTGTGAAATGGTAAGTACAAAGAATGAAATACTAACAACATAGGGATGAGACTGGCAGGTACAAATAAAAATTTACGTGTGAAACAAGTAATGGGATACATGTCAATTTTTTATTTGAAACTAACTAAACTCGGTGGATATCAACCAGATCTCAAGCTTGAACACAAAATTAAGATTTGTCCCGAACTTGAGCGAAACTTAATTATAAACGAGTCAAGTTTAAACATGTCAAAACTTAATTGTTTCGGCTCGTTTATCACCCCTAACTCAACCCCAGAATGTTTTGGACCCAATTAAATGTTCACATAATCAAAGTCTAGTATAAACTTTCTATCTTACAAAATAAATCTTGGTGTGATTTGGTGTGTAATGGCTTTTGCCTAGGAAAAATGAAAAAATAACAGATAAAATAAGAAAAAAGATGTGAAAAAACAGAAAAATGAAAAACAATGTCATATTAATTTTTGATTGAGGGGGTTCTTGGGAGAATTTATTTGTTAATGTAAGTAGTAGAGTGCAGTGTAGAAGAGATTGAGTAGTAGAAAGGGGGGGGGGGGGGGGGGGGGGTAAAATTCAAAAAGGGTTTTTTTTAAAAAAAAATTAACATTTTTTTTTTATCTGTTGGGTTCATAGATATATCATGGATATTTTAAAAGTGTTCAACGTATCGACGATGTATCAAATATTTATTTAGCGAGATTCACGATAATCTCGCTAACCAGTGGAGTTCAACAATTTACTCGTCAAAATCAATATATTGATCAATATTTTAAACATAGGATCAAATGTAACCAACATGAGTTTTTTGGCTCGATCATTTTTAACAATCTAACAAAAGTATGTTTTTTTGGCTTAGAAAACATTTTTAATTGACTTGACTATTGAGTCAAAGCTAGGGCCACCAGGGGATATCCTTTCATGTGATGCATGACAAGGATGATATATACATTGTTTATAATAGGGACAAATCATCCACCTTCAATAAGAAACGGAATGGATTCCTTGGATTGCATTGAATTGAATTGCAAAATATCACCCTGCTTTGATAGAGACAGGACACGTGGAATGTAGGGTTATGTTTTGTCCATTTTCAAAAACACTTTTTGTACATGATATTAGCTAGTCAAATCTCTTCTTAATAGCTCTCATTTTTTATTTACTTCTATAAGAAACTTCTCAAAGGCTAAAACAAAGAAACATCAGGTATAGGTTTGAAATAGCCCCATCTCTTGTATGGTCAATCCATTCATTGTATTATTGACATTCCATGTCACAATTGTAGGTACCTGTCATTTTAAACTCTAGAAAAGTAGTATTAGAAAGAATTTTTAAAAAAAATGTCAGACAATTCTGTCATTGTAAACCCTTTAAAATAGTATTTTAAAAAAAAATCTCTAAAAACAATATTAAACCTAATGCTCTATAGAAATCTGTCTTACATTTAGGGTGAGGCAAGGAAAAACACAACTTCATGTTTTTCTTTGTCTGGTTAGACAATAAAGCATATATTATTGGCTCGGAAATGATAGCAAATGAGGTGTGTTAGATTGTGTTTGTGCATGCAAGAATCCAAAGGAAAATAAGGGTTTGTGTGTGTGCAGAGAAGTGACATAAAAATAACAAAAATTTACTTTCATCACTCAAAAATATGATATTTATGTCAAATAAGAGGAGAAACTCAGTCATTTTCATTTACCTATTTGTTCTATTAGAAAAAAAAGGGTAAATTAATTTAGATTTTATCACTTTACATCAGCACGCACAATCAATGTTGTACACAAACATAACCTTAAAAAGAGGGGTAAATTTATCATGAGATGATTCTATTACTGTCCATCACACCAGCAATCAATAGAAAAATTGATAATAATAAAAAATGACATCTTTTTCTTCAATTTCTCTTTGACTCAAATTCTATCATTTTATGGTCAATCCATTCATTGTATTATGTAATTTCATGTCACAATCGTAGGGACCTACCATTACAAACCCTAGAAACAGTATCACAAAGAGGAGAGAAAAAGGGTGTAGTTACACACAATCCGCGTGGAAGCCATCCAATAAAGTATACATACACCTCATACGTGAAATATATACCTCGTTAAACTTTTTACATTTGCTAAAAATAAGTTCATTCAATTCATAAATAAACGATGTACACTTTTTATTAAAGCATACACCTTATTAGATAAGGTTTGCTATTTTAAAAAAATTAAAATATGTGTGGACTGTCCACGGAACTGTCCCTAACATTATTCAAATGATGGAAAAAAAATTGAAAACAACATTAAACATAATGCTCTACAGAGAGGTGTGTTGCATTTTAGGGTGAGGCAAGGAAAAACATTTCCTATCTTTTTCTTTGTAAATAAGTGTCTGTGTACAGGGAAGTGACAAAAAGATAAATAATAAAAAAATTTCCTTTGACCACGCAAAAAATCAGATATTTGTGTCCAATAAGAGAAAAGAAAAGAAAATTTATTGTCATTTAACTATTTGTCTTATTAAGAAAAAAGGGTAAATTAATTTAGATCCTATCACTTTCTATGACACGCACAATCAACATACATTGTACACAGACACCCTAAGGAATAAGAGGTAAATTTCTTAGGAGGTAATGTGAGGGGAAATAATTCGCACTTTCCATCACACACAATCAACTGAAAATTTATCTCAGAGTAAATGATTTTTTCCATCGCCCCCCCCCCCCCCCCCCCCCCCCCCCCCCGCCTCTCAACCCAAATTCTTTAACTTTTTTCATTTCCCATCCAACATTTTTTTTTAAAAAGGGTAGGCAGATACCAAGATTGTATTCATAGTAAAGCCCGGAAGGGAAATACAAACAGTGCCCCGAACAGGCAACGCCGGGCCGCGGTAGAGGAGGACTCTACCTACCAGCCCCCCCCCCCAATCCCATCCAACATTGTACACAAACTTACCCTAAAGAAAAAATAAAATTCATTTTGACCACTCAAATAAAATGGTGCTTATGTCAAACAAATGAGAAAGAACTTTCCTTCATTTTTCTTTCACTCGTCTTGTTAGAATTGGGATAAATTTGTTCTCCTCCCTTAAGAGTGAATGTGAGAAAAAGAGATGAATCCATTTTCTTTTATCAGGTTCCATCACTGACATAATCAGACCCCTAAACTGATGAGAAACTTACCCCAGAAACATATTGAGTTTGCTTTGAAAAATACTGTTGTCATATTTCAGGTGATGTTCCATGAGCTCACAGGGAAAACTTTCCCATCCATTGACATTAGACTTTTTATTTACAGTGTGAAGTAATCCATGTCTTGATTGAAACTAATAGACAAGTTATTCTCGTTTACAGGTATTCAAGGCCACATCAAGAGTGTATTCATCCTCATAAAAGTGATCAGCTTGTTTGAATAGATTCAGAATGTGAAAAGAACTAGTACCTTTTTATTATGATTTGCTCTTTGTCACCCGATCTTTTAGAGAATGCTGATCTAAAGTGCACAATGTCTTGGATGGATCTCACCAGTCCTCCTCAAGGCTCACGCGATGGAAACACATTACGGTGCAGACGAGAATGAAGAAGGAGGTGAATTCAATCCACATGGCTCCCGTCGATATCAGATCTGCATGCCTCAAGATCACAGGAATAGCAATGCTGCCCACGGAAGAGGCTCCAGTCAAGAATTTCGCGGCATTAATCCATCTGAAAAGAAGAGACTAATATTTATTAACAATCAAGACATTAACTAAAAAAATTCTAAATACATAAGACGTGGATAAATATTTCAGAAAAAGGTATTGCTTGCAAACTGCATTTAAAATCATATCTTTACCACCCAATGCCTCTTAAATGGGCAGAAAAATATGCTTGCATACTACTGATCCATATTGTTGGGAATATAATGGTTAAGCCACCGATATTGACATACATCTAATTTAATGACTGGGGGAACCTTCCAACTTCGCAACATATTGGAAATAGAATAACTTCGACAAGTCACAGCCTGAGTAAAGACATCATGAGAACACTTGGTACCAAATATCTCAAAATTGCACTGCTGTAGTAACAGCACCCCAAAAAATAACTTATTCAAACAGAACAAACCTACTCAAATGAAACGTTTAAAACAAAGGCAATATAAAGATTTCAAATCAGGAAACATGGTTGCACGTCTCCTAATGATGTGATCTTACCATTTTTTTTCATTATTACAGACCGGGCTTTAAGCGGGTAGATATAATCCATTTTCATATAGAGGATTGCCTGTTTGGCAAGGGTGCAACACAGTTTGAAAGAGGATCTCAAAGTACACTGATGTTCCTTCACTTATGTTTTGATCTCTCTATGTTTTTGGCATTTTGAAGTTTTATTTTTTGCTTTCTTTATTTCCTTTACTGTTCATCTGTCCTTTGCCTTGCAGGATGCTACTGGAATCAAGTATTATACAAGAAATAAGAAATTTGGGGAAGATGAGATGAGAGAAGCTTTAATTAACAACCACTCACCCGTCACTATCTCTGCTTGTTAAGAAATGTGTGGACCCTCCACCAAAGAATAAACAAGGCATTGGAACTAGCACATACATGAGAGCTGCAAACGTTGACAAATTTTCTTTCAGAACTTATTATGCCTGTGATCATGAAAATGACCCATATATTATGTAATAGGAATTCAGAGTTTTACCTGATAACAATGGCCACCAATTGTTGTACAAAGCACAAGCCTGTCATAACATGAAACCTTGAATTAATACATGATCAAACAAGCCATTGCAGCTCAAGCAATCGTTTGCAGTTTCAAACTGGCTAAGTGCATGAATATTTTCTCACAGGAATGGTCCACTTCCAGTCATATGCACAAAAACCAACCAAACTAAAAAGCTTTATCCCATTATTTGTGATAAGTTGCAAGGATTAAAGTATATACATCATGATTCAAGATTAATTTTCACAAAGCGACTCTCAATCTTGCTTCAAACACCATATCTCGGTGCCGATATCTTCAATTCAATCACATTGATTGCATCTATTTAAGCAACACCCTATATTGACTGTCAGATTTGTTTTTGTTTTAGAATGTTATCTTGGGCTCTCTCTTATTTAATAAAATGAGGGCGATTGCCTACCGTTTAGTCAAATATATATATATATATATATATATATATATATATATAACTCGCGATTAGATGCGGCGAACGGCGGGTGCGGCCGCGACGTGGGCCGTTCGATCACGGGTCCATCGCATCGGACGGTCGATGTGAATCGCACCCGACCGTCCGATGCGATGGACCCGTGATCGACAGCCCGTGATCGCTGCCGCACCGCCGTTCGCTGCACCTAATCGGTTCCCTATATATATATATATTGATGAACATCACCATAATGATACACTAACACTTAAGAGGGAGAATAACCTACGCAAGATGCAAAATGCATTTTATACTCATTTCATCACTCCTAAATGAAATGGGAGCTTAATGGCTATAACATATGTGTGTATAACCAAAGTGACAGAATATAATATTACAAGCTTAGTATAGTGAAGAGGCTAAATTTTGAAAGAGGCATCAGAAAGAACAATAATTAAAGTAATTATGCAGACAAAATAGAATATAAAAATAACCAGTGAAAAAACTGGAATTTATTTTTTCACAATAGACAACCTGGAATATTAACTGTTAGCAGAAAAGACACACAAGAGAGGTCACTTGTTAAGCATTAGTAGACTGATTAGATGTAGAACAAGCTGCACTCAACAACCAAACATGCACATGGTGACTAGAATCCATTAACAATATCATATTCTCTTATGTGCCATTTGGATAGAGACATAAACTATTCTTGAGTTTATGACTATTCTAGGAATAAATTATTATACCAGTAGAATAAGTGATTTTTTGTTTGGTTGTATTTTTAGTTATTCTCGTTGGAAAACATAATAATCAAGTTTTTGTAATTTGGTTGACTATGGATAAAGTGTAGATAAAATGTGAATAAGTTGCGGATAAGGATTTGTAAAATGCAAAAACTTATTTGACATGTGGCCCTCTGATTTATAAGAAGTAATGACAGTTGATTTGACAGTGAGATCCCTTTATACCAGTGAAATGGATTGTGTGGAATAACACAATTCCATGAGAGACTTGAATTACAAATACCAGTTTATTCTCACCTATTCTGGCATGACTATACCCACTTATTCCTTGCAAACAAACAGTTTTTTAGGCTTATTCTCTCATATTCTTGTCTATTCCTTCCCTATTCCGCAATCCAAACAAGGCTTATAGTTATTTGTAACAATCAGTATCAAAAGCATGGTGCCTTAAACATACTGAAGAGTGAAATATATCACGTATGAACCACTAACGTCACATGCACATCTTTAAACTTATGTGTACAACTCGAACTTTGAAAAAGAAATGTTATATATTGCATCTCAGTCACCAAGAACATCTTCAAACTAGCATGTACAAATTGTTCGTTCGAAATGACAAAACCGCCGATTTGATCATTTGGAGGCTTGAAACACCAGTTCAAATGGATAGAGCACCCTCAACCTCCCTCAGTCACCTATAAGATTCCACTCCATTCAAACTTCTACTAAGGCCCGGGAGCGTGACTTGTAGATGACTCATTTATTGTCTTACTTTTTCTTTACTTTGTTTTCTGCTCTGTTACTTTTATCTTCCTCTCATTAAAGAACCTCCTGTTATGTTCTTTCCCATATGTTTCATTGAATATCCAATCCATATGCGACAGGCTACCCAAAATTGTCTTGCATTCCAATGCTTACCATCACTACCCAAAATTGTCCCACATATAGCACAGTGATTGGAGTGGAGAATTTGAATGTGATCCTAATCTTGGACATTTTTTCATAAAGTTGCCCCTTTCAGGACTCGAACCCAGACCTCATCCTGTTAGCCTGAGCACTTTCATATTCCTTCAAGCAATGGCCCCTTCCAATGCTTACAAGTAGAACAAAACAATCCTTGAGAACATTAAAAAAAAAAGTTGTAAAGAATTGAATATCATCAAAGAGAAGAAGAAGTCTATAGCAACCGCAGAAACATATACATACAATGGCGGAGTTGAGCCCATGTTATTCAAATGCTCCCTTAAATCTTTCTCAAAGAAAGAACCTCAAGGGCATTAAAAATTTCTTCACAACATTCACCACATTTCGCGAACCGAACTTTTATTAGTCGGCTAGCAATCCCTTCTCCATAAAGGAGGTATGGGGATCAAATCCAGGGGACACCAATCTTCAAAAAAAATGTACCTTTATTTTTTCAAAAACATTCACCGCATTTCTCCATATCAAATGAAAATGTTTGAGGGGAAGAAGCATACAAGCACATGCCAATTGTTTTCCGTTAATATATAACCCTGAATCCAAATTTGTCTTTTCCTTTCTCATACCCAACATACCTTATTAGAACAATCTACCCAATAAACTTGAATGTGCCAATAACATGCAACATTACAACCACCAACAAACCAAGTGAAGCAAACCCCAGATAAAACATGAAAAACTTAACGAATATGTTGAATATCATTCCAAGGATTCAAAATCTTCTTATAACCAATGTTGTAAAAAAAAAAATGAGTTCTAAACATTGTGTTAATGATGAAACCCAACATTAATTTTGTTCAGTCAATTAAACGCAGCACAATCTATGTAATCAAATAGTAATACAACGGTTCAACGAGGATCGAATACATACCAGGATTTGCAATAGAATGCTAGAAGAGAACATAAAAGCAAGCCCAGCAAGCCTGAAAAATCAAACCCAATTCATTACATAGTGAGATTTCCCATACCAAAACTCAAAACCCCCAAAAACAAATAAGACCAAAACCACTTGCAATACAAAGTTTCCAACACTTACACTGCAAATACATAAGCGCAGCCATCGATGATCCACCAAATCACAACATAAGAATCAAAGGAGAAAGGCCAAAATCAGAACTTCATCTCACAAACAGAGAAACCCCAACGAAAACCATTAAAAACCCTAAATTTTCAAGTTCCCCAAAGAAACTCCCAAAGCCCTAATTAGGTTTTCGAATTCAACAATTCGAATAACAAGTTGAAAGGAATACCTTCGACAGTCATCGCCATTTCTGCAAAACACGGAGGGCAAAATCGGGAATTAAAAAAAATCGGATCTCCTCGCACAGATCGTCGAAGAAAACCTGAAAATCGAGTCGAAGACTCTTTTTCTTTTTTACGGAAGTGCCCCTGGACAACTTTTAAACTAGGGTTGTTTTGCATATACACCCCCTCTTAAATCTTGATTTTGTCAAAAATATCTCACTTAAAATGGTCCGTTCAAAACTATTCCTTGTGAAAATTATAAATTGTGTATCTATATACCCTACAGTCAACAGCCGGGAGATGGGGTTAATTTTTTTCTGTCAGAATGTTGTTATCACTATTAAAATGGTTGAAAAGGCCAAGATAATCATGTTTCATCTTGTTCTTCAACCTCCCACCTTCACATTTCACTACCCCAATCTGATTCCACTTCATCTTCTTTGCTTGGACCCATTCAAAAGATCAAAAACCTCGTACAAAGATGAATTCATTTCAAGTATCAACTCTTCATGTCTTACCTGACCCAATTTGTTACTGTGGAATACCATGAAAGGAATGGATATCAACAAAGAAATGCTCCTTGACTACCACGAGCGCCTCTCATGGTAAGAGATTTGTGATTTCACAGGTTGAAAGGGGGGACGAAGATGGCTGATTTTGGTTTATTACATATGGGCTTGGATGGATTGAAAAAGGGATGAATGAGAGAATGAAACATTAGGATTCTGGTGGGGTTTGGAAGGATTAAAAGAGGGTAATTTTATAATTGCACGCCCATGATTAACCAATTAATGTGGGTTGAGTACGGATCATTAACATCATGTGATGGAGGGTATAGACGCATGACTTGTGACTTTTTTAGGGTATTTTTGGACAGATATTTTAAACGGGGTATTTTGACAAAATTGAGATGTAACAAGGGTATATATGCAAAAAAAAAAATTAGCCCCGTTTGGATGTGGAATAGGGGTCTGGATAACATAGAATAAAGCAGAATAGGGTAATTTGGATGTTTGGGTACTATACTGAGATAATATGTCTGGATAACTGGCATAAAGTAGTATATGAATTCCAACCAATTCTTGGCCCCCGTTTGGATACATAATAGGACTCATTCTTGGGTATGCACTTATTTCAGTATAAGTGAGTATAAATAAGGATAAAACGATTTTATGTTTGGTTGTGTTTTGAATTATTCTCGTTGGGAAACGTAAAAATAAAATTTTTGTTGTTTTAATAAAATGTGAATAAAGTATGGATAAAGATTTATAAAATGTAAAATTAATGATAGTTGTTTTGAAATGTGATATATTAGAAGTAATGACAATTGATTTGATAGCGGTCTCACATATTCTTTGAATGGAATAACTTGGAATAACTTTAGTTTCAGGGGTTGGTTGGGATCCATATACTATCTTATATCGGTTTATTCTGCACAAGATATCTCAGGATATATCAGGCATCCAAACAAGAAAAATGGCTATTCTACCTAATTCTCAATTATTCCAAGGGTTATTTTCAAAACAAACAGGGGCATAGAGGGTGTTTGGCAATGGCGGAAAGCGGATTTTAAGTGCTGATTGTTAAGTGCAGAAAGAGGAAGGATGATAATCTTTAAGAGTTTAGAAAAAAACAAGGGTTTAGTTCAATGAAAAATATTAAGCAATATTTTAAATAAGTATGTTTGGTTAACCAGTTGACTTATGTGATTATTGAAAGGGTATTTTGGTCCATTTCATAAGTGCTGAATGTTATTTTGATGTTTGGTTGAAATAGAAAAAACATGTTTTTTTTTAAATATGAAAGATTATTCTGACTTTAACATGTTAAAAATATCAGTCCCACAATTTCATTTGAAGAGCCAAAACAATATAATGTCTGGATACTCACATGTTTATTTTTTTGAAAACTCTGATATTTATATATTTCACATATTCCAATAAATTGCAAAGACTCCTCAATTACACTGCAAACGCATCGTAATGCCTTGATTAAAATTCAAATACATAAAAACAAAAAATTCAAATGGGCCCCTGTTGTGAGAGTTTGACAGTTACATAAATTGTATCAAAATGTCTGAATAGAAATATTTTATTTTAACATATAAAATCCACATAGACAAAGATAGTCAATCTAATTTCATTTATCTATCATAATAAGCAGTACTGTTCGGTAGTCAACACTCCCATATATGAGGTTTTCTCAAACCTGTTACAAAATTGACTGCTACATAAAGATATTTATAATGTTATAGATATGCATGGGCTAATAGACATTCTACATTTACTTGATAGCTAGGATCAAAAGCAAAATAAAGATAACAAACACCAACAACATTATACAAAAGCATGCACAACATCCAAAAATCATTAAACCCATTGGTCGTGGTCCTGCATTGTCTTTCTCCACCTTCCTAATGATTTGCGGTTGGTTATCTTGAAATTCTCCCATACTGGGCAATGTATCTACCCACATGAAAGAGACACGGTGGTCCTGCATCCAACCAAATATCTACATCAATATGGAAACAGAAAAATTTCAATAAATCTATATATGTATCAGTGAATATCAGTGCACTTATTAGAACACGTACCAATCTCGCAGGGCACCTAAAGAACCACCGCTCATAGTTCTTATCTGTCCGTGCCATATGAACAGTCATTAGTCCTCGGCCACAAGCACAATGAATCTCAGAATGAGCATTCTTCATGCTGTCAAAAATATATCTGCATCATACATCTCCGAATATAATTTACATACATCAACGCCTAGACACTAGCAGACTGGCAATCTCATCCCGCACTCGATTCATTTCTTGTTGATTCTCAGGTCGGACTTGTGGGAACAGCTACTCAGTGGAACGATCATCATCCATTGTGGTACTTTGAAATTGCTCGAATAGACTATCATGTAGATTTTTCTTTCTGATAAAATTATGAATAGCCATAGTTGCGGGAACCAGGCGTACTTGGACATCAAATGGATATGATGCCATCCTCTTCAGAATAGGGAAGCGCACCTTCCACACACCAAATGTGCGCTCAATCACGTTGCGCAACGATGAGTGCAACTGATTGAACACCTCTTCTTTGTTTTGAGGTGTTGCACGGCCCCTATAATCGCCCAACAATACCTGACGTTCCGGTAGGGTGCAAGAAATCCCCTTTTATTTGTATATTCAGCATCCACTCGATAATATTTTCTTGGAGGGGGTAATGGGAACAATGACGCAGAGTCTCTAATGGTCTCCGACAAGATACGCGAATCATGGGCAGTTCCTTCCCACCCTGCCATTACATAAGTAAATAACATGTCAAAAGAACACACGGCAAGTACATTTTGCATGCAATCCCCCTTTCGACCCCTGTATGGCACTTGGTTATCCCGATTTATGATTGCATGCACCAGAGTTCCATCTAGCGCGTCG
This sequence comes from Acorus calamus, assembly GCA_030737845.1. Classification (NCBI taxonomy): domain Eukaryota; kingdom Viridiplantae; phylum Streptophyta; class Magnoliopsida; order Acorales; family Acoraceae; genus Acorus; species Acorus calamus. Next base: position 23,936,866 of record CM060865.1, on the reverse strand, counting down.
ATACAATCCTATACAAACATGTTACTAACTCATATCAGTTCGACTTCACTAATATCTATAACTGGTTTAAAATATGATCAATAAAAATTACACCCACAATGAAACGAAGTTGCTCGTACCTTGAATGCGGGGTAAAATCTTGAACTATTCAATATTTGATCGGGTGTTTAAGACAAATCGGGTGGTTGGATATTTCATTCACTCAGTTTCAAACAAGCCTTTAGGACCTTCCTAAAGTATCAAGATATGGTCTCTCCGAAGTGTTGGAAGCGGTCCTGACAAACCCTGTTCCTCGCATTATGTCCAACAATTAGTAGGAAGATACCTAGCTGTTCTTCAACTTTAACGTTATTTGTGTCTTTCAACCATCTTTCATCTCGGAATTCTTTAACCAATGCCTTGAACACTGCCTGTTCCATGCAAAATAAATCAAGACACGGGCGTGGGTGTCCATCAAGTATCGCATCCATATATGCCTCCCCACTCAAACTAGAATCATGAACTACCCTTCGTGCCCATTGTTGATCAACATGATCTTGCATGAAATACATCACCAACATAACTAGCATCTCATGTTCTGAACTCATTCCTAAAACACACATAAACAAAAATAGGGCACTAGAATCCATTAGATTTCTTCCCTACACGAACATAAACAATCCATCAATCATATGCGTGTTCAAACATAATCATCCATACATATCTGCTAAACATCAATATAAACATCCAAACATTTCCCTAAACATAAACATAACATAAACATCCATACATGTCACATGAACATAATCATCCATATAAATCCTAACATAAACATAAACATCCAAATAGTAACATAAACTGCTTACATAAGTTTATCGGCCACATAGAAAGCAAAGTATCAGACATACACATTCATGAAACAACACATAGAGACACCTATTTATTGAACACTGAACGCAGTAGTGCAATCCTCGCACTAGGCCTGTTCTCCAGCATCCAAATCCTGCGCTGCTCATCAACCAAAAAGAAGCGAAGGGCGAGCACATAGAGCTCAGAATCTGGGTCAATCTCAGGCATCTGTTGGAGGGAGGCAAAGCATTCTTCGCTTGTGGGTGGGGGTGGTACATAGTGGGCATGCGCACCATGGGAAAGCGCACTTGCCTGGCTGGTAGCGGAGGCTGCAATCCGATCAAGCACTTCATCGATCTTCTCCACAAATTCACTAGAAACTGACTTTCTCTTCGACCTTGGAGGACAATGGTGTTTGCGTCTCATTGAGGATATAGGTTCATCCAAATTGTCCTCAGACTCAACTGGAACAGGGTCAGGCATTGGGGTTTCTGGAACACCCGAGGGGGATGCTGAGGGGAAGGGGGTCTGGGACGTGGAAGCAAAGTTACCATCGCCATCTAGAAGAGAGTCCCCAGCGACCGGAGTGAAAGCGTGCTCCCCTGTGGCCGTGACCCTCCCAAACAGCTGTTCCATCTCATCAGCATGAGGAAGGGGTTTGTATCTGAACTGTTTCACCTCGGGATTAGCCTGTACATCCAAAATTTTTGCATTTAGTATGTATTTCCCAAGCCTTTGGCATTCAATGAATAAAGATTATCTTAATCTGCTCATCCCATCTCTCCTGCTCCATCTGCACTGTTTGTTATGGAAATCAATTTCTTCCAGGCATTCCATTGTTTCCTCAACATGTCCCAATAATTCTTGAATTGCCTCTGATCGTAATTTGTTAGATTTTTGTCATTAAACTCTTCCCTCACCTTCTTCCATGCCGATGTTTTTAAGTTCGAACCAGGCCGACCCCCTAATTTGACTTGTTCTAAGCATAAGTCAATGAACAACTTTTTCATTTCCGGACTCCATGAAGCCCTACCACTCCTGCCATCCATGTTCTACATTCCAAAAAAAATGGTGAGAGTTTCAAGCCAATATGCAACATGTCAGGTCTTAAAAAGGTGTAAGTGGTGGAGAGTTTTCCTAAACCCCACTCCTAATATAATTAAGCCCTAAACATATACCACAGCTTAAGGCAGTAAGTCAAAGTTCATAATCCAAAACCCACTGTTGAATAGAATTGTATCATTTACCAATGTCTATACAAGGATAAATACATAAGTTTGAATCAGACAATTCTATTTAGCTGTTTATACAAACAGTCTATTAATTCCTAACATAAAACATATACCAAGATCAATCTATAATATGCAATCAAGTGTTCAACAAATCCATTAGAAATGAGGTGTGAAACTGTTTCACCTCAAATGTATTCTCACCATTTCTTGTTTCAAATTTTCTAATTTAACTTATACAAGTAAATCCTACCTTTTCTTGAAAAAAAAAGGAAGAAAACATTCCACAGGCCCAATGAACAGTAGCACAATTCAAGTAATATGGAATTAGAAATCACAACCCCAATGAAGCACTTTCCACACACAAGCAATTGGTTAAAGTCTGAACATTAGGATGTGTCAATCTATAAAATATCCTCCATGCTAATAAAGATGATTTTAGGCCACTCCTAAGTCGTTGGAATTTTTCAAGTCTCTGAATATGGACATCCAATGTTAATATCAATAGTTTGGGTGATGCCTCCCTTTTTGGATTAAATTTTTTTTACACTGACACTTCACACCTCCTATTTCTTCCCATATAAAGAATGATATCATTAGTTGTATTGAACATCAATGCAAGCACAGAGCATAAGATTTCAAACTGTTCGTATAAATATATAGATCTAATTAATCTCATAGCTACAAACTTATTTGTCAGGCCATAAAAAGGTTTCACAAATTCAAAAAATGGAGTACCTCATCTGCATCCATAGAAAGTAGACTGAGAACTTAAATACATCCAATAAAGGGACACAAAAAAAAAGCAACTCTTCCTAGTCCACAACTTAATCCAAAAAAAAAACTATCGAAAAAAGCCTAAACCCAATGCCTACCTTCTCTTCGACTAAATATTAATAACTAGTCAAACCCATGTGATATACCCTACAATTACGAAGAGAAAACACAAACAAGTACACGAAATCAGGCTATACTAGAAATTTTAACAGTAGCTTGTGCTGAGCAAGATTGCTAGAAAATAAACCAGTAATAAATGAAATTACAGAGGATGATGTTAATGATCTTACTAATCAGATCTGTCAATTAAAGGAAACAAATATAAACATCCATTAATGTAACAGGTTCTGATCTGACTGATTAGAACCTAAACATGTCTATCAAGCTAGTGTAGGAAACAAATGTATACATATTTAAAAACCACAGTAAAAATGGGGTTTAACATTCCATTAATGTTACAGGTTTGCTGGAGCTGATTTGGTGTGAAGTTTCAAATGAGCAAGGGTGGGATTGTGGGAGAAAAAAATAGTTCTTGCTAATGAATTTCAATGCAGTGAAGACACAAAAACACATTTACGCAATTCCCCAGATAAAGATCCAGAGGATCAGAGGATGCATCCGCATAGGCTTCTATTTGTTTTCCCTCCATAGTTTCCTAAGGAGAATAAATTTTGTAATTGTTAGGATCATTCAAACCTTTTGACCTTACTAACCAAAAAAGATTAATCACTTGTTATTAGAGTAGAATACCAATTGCAAACAATAAATAAATAAATCAAAGTTTATCACTGAAACAATCAAAGATCATTCTGTTGTTGAACTAATGTTTTAGTTTTACACCCACCAATTAAAACAAAAAAGTTTTACATCCTGCTGTACACACTTTTTATCCCTCTCCAACATATCAATACAATCTATATCAAATCCTCATCAACTCTTTTCTTTTTCTTTTTTTTTGGGTAAAAAAATGGCTAAAATAGAAGAATTGAAAACAAAATTACAAACTCACAACCAACCTGTAACCATAAATAAAGAATAACCAAAATAGCTCAGACAAACAAAAGCCGCGCATCCAAACAACAATGAAGGAAATTTTTTTATATGAAACCTGGTATCACTGAAGCCCACAATCCTGGTAGCAAAAATTTGAGAAACATGAATATAATTCATACTTAACTCTCATATATATTAGATCAACAGGTCATAATAACATAGACATGAACGGAGGAGAAACATCACAAAGTTTACCCTTGATGTTGGCTGGGGAGTGTAGATACCCCAATTTTGACGGTCCAGAAAGACAGAAATACTTTAAGTAACACCCGAAAATATCCCACATTTGGACATCTAATAGAGAACCAAAAGTTTAGGAAACCGGAAACCCTAACCCTAAACCCCAGACCTAACCCTAAACCCCAAACCTAAACCTAAACCCTAGCCTGACCGAAAACCCTAAACCTAACCCTAAGCCCTAGCCTGACCGGAAATCCTAACCCTAACCCTAAACCCTAGCCTGATCGGAAACCCTAACCCTAACCCTGACCTAAACCCTACCCTAAACAAGACCCTGGCCCAAACCAGGAACCCCCACCTAGAGAAACTCTAAACCCCAAAAAACCATAAAGAAACCCCGAGTCCCTAGCAAGGGGTGGCTAATCCTAACTAGCCGCCCCCCTAACCGACCTTGAACCGCTTCCCTGGATGGGACATAAAGCAGCATTAAATGCTGATCATTGCGGCGGGTTGTGACCTTTAGCCGCCCTATCTTGGCCGGATCAACCCAAGTAACCGACACAAGCCACCGCTTGTTAGAGATGGGACGTTTGGTAGGTCATGATAGGGGCGGCTACCTGGAAGTAGCCGCCCAGATGATAGGGGCGGCTACCTGGAAGTAGCCGCCCCATCCTGGGCGGCTAGTTAGGACTAGCCGCCCTTCACCTGTTCCTGATAGAAGAACCAGAGAATTAATGAGGGGTCTAATTAAACACACTATTAACCACGCCACTCTTTTACCCCCTGGGTATTCCCCTGCCTCTTTTTACTATAAATAAAGGAGGTCCCAAGCCTTTAAACAACATCCACAATTCACATCCACCAAATCCCAATCCATTTGATATCCATTCCTTCCCCCACTAGAAATCCTGAGAGAGAGAGAGAGAGCCCCCTTTTTATGAGAGAAAAATCCATTCCCTACATAAAAACACCCTCTCATTCCACCCTCCAGAAACCCGGGCTAAAACCTAGCTTAGCCTCTGTCCAAGACCAAACCCATTTCCTACCGAAGTTCTGCCCAAACCAACCCAGGCCCCGGACGGCTAAACCCTAGTAGCCGCCTCATACCCGACGGCTGGATCCGACTAGCCGCCCCATATCCACACCCCATTTGCACCCATTTATCCCAAGACTCCTTTAGCCAAGCCCCGGAAGGAGAATAGAATTACATGTTTTTCACCTCTGTGTACGGTATATCCGTGTCTCAGAGCGGAGACCCCACAAACTCCCCACGTAGGCGATCAAATACAACCCAACATTTTCCTGCTTTTAGAAAAAGCAGATGGCGATCACACAAACCCTGGAATCCTCTTGAGCTGCTGTCGGGCGCCTCAACCAGGAACGACACCACCCTTCCGAGAAGACGATCCGATCGAGCTCGCCAAGGCACGCATCCGATCTGAATCCCCGAAGAAACCCCACACACGACACACCCACCCCCCACCGCGGATTCTTTCCGACACCGACGGAATCCGACGCTGACAGGGAGGAGATCCGAAGAGGCTTTGGAGCAAAAAGAGTGTCGGATCTGTTTGTTGGAGACAGCGAGAGGGAGATAGGCCCCTGTAACTTCACGTCAGGTGAGGAGGTAGCAGATCGGGGTGAGGGATCGATCGACGAACATCAAGGGTTTCTCGAAGGGGATCGGTCATACAGAGATCAGTGGTGTGTGATTTTGGTTATCGGCACAGAAGAATCCATACATCGAGGTTGCACGGTGTCCTTTAGGGTTTTTGCATTATCTTGGCTTCGAAGAGGATGAAATCGGCGCAGTGTAAAGAAGGAGAGAGAAGGAAGTGATGGTGGGTGTGGGTTTAAATACCGCCCGTAATTATTTGATGTTTGCAGGGGCAATTTCATCCTTTCACAGACAGAGCGAATCGAAGAAGACGTTTCACGGGTATTTAAGTGAGGTAATCATCACTGAAAATTAACTACTCAAAATCACTGAATCAGACATGGAAACAGCGCTTATATGTGACTCAACCAAACACAATTAATGATGAAATTCAGCTTTAATCTAAATAAGCACCTAATTTAAGTGCAACCAAACAGCACCTTAGAATTAAAGTTATTCTAGATTATTTCACTTAAAAAATATGTGGGCTCGCAGTCTATCATCACCTCTAATAAATCAACTGTCAAATCAACTATCATTATTTTTTCACATTTTATAAATATTTATCTATACTTTATCCAAACAATAAAAACTTTATTATTACGTTTTAGAATAATTTAAAATATAACCAAACATAGAATCACTTATTCCACTGCTATATCCACTTATGCTAATATAAGGGGCCGTTTGGTTCAACGGAATGTTGATTTTAAGTTGATTAATAAATGCAGATCATATAAGTTTTAATTAATTTAGAAAAAAATTGTTTGGTTCAGCGAAAATTATAAGCACTTATGAAGATAAGTGTATTTGATTCACCACTTAACAGAAGAGCTTATTAGAAGGGTATTGTGGTCCATTTAATAAGTGATGAATGTTATTTGATGTTTAGTTAAAAACTTGAAGATTTGCTTATTTTTTTCTATTTATAAAAAAATATATTTTGGTATGGTGATTAAAAAACATGTATTACACCATTGCAATTTGATTAGTTAGGAAAACCACATGGAAGCGATACTGATTAAATTTGAATTGAAATATCTGTATAGAATAGGGTGAATGTGCACAGTACATAAACTTAATTATTTACACACTTTTCCCCTTCTCCTATTCCGGCTTGGGGCCGGCAATGGAAAATCCAAAGGCGGAGTTAAAAAAATTGTAACAGAGCATGTAAATCCTCCTTTCATGTCATACATTTTAAAGTTTGCAACACGTATAATAACTATCCCATGAGATACAACGTCATCAACAGATGAGAGGAAGCAAGAGATCGATCGACTTCTTCATAGATTTTTCAAAGAATGTCATATTTTTAAATAAAAATCAATTGTTCAACCCAATATGCATGGAAACATTGATAAATCCACACAAATAATAGCATCACAAATCAACAAAATCATATAATGTTAAGACAATCTAACCCTAAAATCATGTATTGCATAGAAAAAGCTATCAATTAAACACATTGATCAACACAGTAGAGGAAAAAATCACACATTCCAACCGACACTCCATATAGATTCATGTATTTGAAACCTTAGACAGTTTAAGATCAACAGATCTGAAGCACATAAGCATGAACGGAGGAGATCTGGTAGGTTTTACCTAGATCGTTGAACAGGAGGAGATCCAAAGAGTTTATGATGCAGATCGGAGAGTCGGAAGGTTCGCCGGTGATGGTGGGAGGCAGATCGGTGTGAATTTGAGCATTTCGTGAGGAATAGGCAGATCGGAGTGAGGATCAGTCGATAAACAGCAAGGTCTTCTCAAAGCACAAAATCATCATCTGGTCGATCTGTTGTTGTACTTTAGGGTTTTCATTCGTCACATTCGAGTGAAAGAGGGGGTTTTTAGCAAAGAAAAATGGAGGAGAGAGAGGGCCCCTACCCCCGTAATTACTAAAAAGTTCTAAGGGTATTCACGTCTTTTCACAATTCAATCTGAACCATTTAATGCGTTCGCTGATTAATAAGTGGGGTATAGAAAGCTGAAAATTTTAGACTTAAAAAGAGTGAAAGAGGTTATCAATCAGTGCTTATAAGATGTTCAACCAAACAAACTTAACACAAAAATTCAACTTTAAGCCAAATAAGCCTTGAATATAAGTGCAATCAAACGGCTCCTAACTGTTTATTCTGAAATAATATAAATCTTATTATGTATCAAAATGACTTAAGGGACAAAAAAAAAAAAAAAAAAACACCAAAGCAACACCTTGGACTGTCAATCAGACGGTTGTAAAAACGTCCACGTCGCCACAACAAATGAGAGGGTCCAGAAGCCCCGTAAAAAAAAAACACGGTTTTCACGCCCGCAGTTTAAACGACTCGCTGACGTGGACAAAAGTTTAAACGGTATCCAATGCGCCACGTGCGTTCAAAAGTTCGACTTTGCCACTACTTTGTTATTTACGTCCGGGAGCAACAACAAGACCCTGAAATGGACGGCTCGGATTAGAGGATAGCTAGCTTGATCATCTAGGGAGTATATTAGGTACAACGTGAAGGTGTTTTAAAGTACTCCTCAGGATGGCCGTACACAATACACGTGGGCTCCAGCCTGGTAAATCAAATCAATGACGTCACTTATTTACTCATTAAAAGATGACGTCACTTATTAGAAGCTTTTTGCCGACCTCCGATGTCGGCGATCTTACTATTCTCACACCCATACTGTACAGTCATCACGCTCAGCATCTTGTCATGGCTTTCCATCCATTAAAGCAAATAAAGCATTGACCGGCGTTACCAGGTCAAGTGGAGTAGATATTCTAAGTTAATAAATAATTTGTCTCAATAAATTGTAAAACAAGAGTATGGATTCAGTTAATACTGGATTCAAGTAGTTTAAAGTCAGTTCTATCAGTTTAATTGTACAGTCAATTCTAGGTTGTTAGAAAATTTCAAAATACCAGCTCACTCTAATTTTGTTATAAAAATCTCAAAACACATCATCCTATATTTTGTTAAAAAAATCTCAAAATATCAATTAAGTTTAGACTTTTGTTAGAAAAATCTTAAAATATCATTGCTTTGTAAATCTCAATTTACCCCAGAAAAGGAAAATGTTAGATTCAGTTATTTTTATCAACCAAAACTTAGACCACACATGTTTTCATTTTTTTAAATAATAAACATCATTTATTTATGTGTATGTTTGATAAAAGTGTATATCGCTCCATTTTAAGTTGAACGAACCAATTATTACTAAGTGTAAGAAAGTATTTAATGAGGTACATATATTGTTTAACGAGGTATATGCTTCATTGAATTTCAAATGAAGTATATATGACTGTATTTTATACTGTAAAAAAAATGAATGTAACAATGCCCCCCAAAAAACTTCTCTTGTTAGTTCAACCCACCCCCAAAAAGTGTCCCGGATCCGTCCTTGGGTAAATGTTTCACTCTACTATTTAATACTAATAGTACTTAGGAAATCATGTTTTATTCAATAGCTGACTGAATTAAATGGGAAAGTGGAATATGTACTAAACAATTAACTATGCGATTCGATTTATAAGCTGTATAGTTTAATTAATAAGTTGTGCAGTTTGATATCGACGGGACTTACTGAAGTCAATCCTAACTAGATCTGAACCTGTCAAACAAACCTTTTCCAAACCAAAATGATTATATTTATTAAATGAAATCTAAATATTAGAACCTTATTAGATTCTTGCAAATAGTTTCTAGTACTAACTTTATAACTCCAGTTGAAAACGAATTTTTTATATATTCTGTGAAAAATAAAATTTAAAATTGTGTTTAGAAATGGACATAAGAATGGAAGTTTTCAAACACAAATTTCATGAATGTTCAATATGAATAAGAATAAGAATAAGAATAAGAATGAATATCAAAATGAGAATGCACATCAAATAGACTCTTAATTTTCTTTTTTTTAAAAAAATTACAGAATGTTAAGGGATTTAATACCAAATATGAATTCCCATAATCCCATTTGTATCAGCATTTAAAAATAATTGTTTTTATCTTTCCACGATTAGCTTTCCAAACATCACCTGCCATTTTTGCGTGTAAAAAATCAACAATTGAAAAAGTGAAAAACATCGCTTTCAAAACTGAATGTAAGATTATGTGAATTTCACTATTTCAACCGTGTATACTTACACACTACAATAATAAAATTTAATACCTAAATCTTAAATATCAAGTTATCTAATAAATATACAAACTTACATGTTACATAAAATTAAACGTTTAGTCCCCGTTTGAATAGCGGAATTGAGTTATTCTGGATAGATAACTATGCCAGCATAGATAACAAATCTATATGAATAAGAGATTTTCTGTTTGGTTGTGTTTTTTTTATTCTAATTGGAAAACGTAAGAATAAATGTTGAGTTATTTGGTTGATGAAGAATAAAATATAAATAAAGTATAAAAAAGTTGATTTGACATGTGGGCCCATGAGAATTGATAAAGTGAGTATAGCTTATCCTAAGGGTTGCTTAGAATTGTTATACTCTCTTATACTCGTTTAAACTGGCTTAGTAATACCAAGTTATATTCTGTAAACAAAGAACAATTTTTCTTATCCATTCTTATATCATCCTTATACTACCCTTATACCAATCTATTCCGTTTTCCAAACGGGGCATTAATGAATCAATATCTGATCATACACATCAGGAAACTCAGTGAATAATTAATCATCATCTCATCATCTGAAAACAGAAACACACAAATGAGGAAGCTCAGTAAATAATTAATTATCATCTGATTATACAAATAAGGAATCCGAGTGAAGAAACAACTCCAATTATAATAGTACACTGAATTTGGACTTTATTTTGAACCTTATCCGGATCCAAAAAGAGTCCAAAACCGGAAACATTGTAACACGTGCCGTAAACGATTCCACCAAATCCACCTATAAATAACACAAAGCCCCAATCAGACCACAAAATCCAACATAAAAACTCACGCCGCAAATGTACGGAAACTACGGTCCACCGCCGCCACAGCCGCCGCCGCCGCAACAATGGACGCACCGAGAGCAGAAGCTGTTCGAGAGCGGACTCGCGATGTACCTGGACGGGACGGAGGAGGGTTGGCGCATGATTGCGGCGCTCGTGCCGGGTCGGTCGGTGGAGGAGGTGCGCGCGCGGTACGAGTCGCTCGTGCGCGACGTCGAGGCCATCGACTCGGGTCGGGTCGAATCGCCCCGATATTCGGATGACCGTCTCGAGGCGGCGGCGGCGGCGGTGGCGGGGCCGGAGATGGGGGCGAGCTCTTCGAGGGCGAGGGCGGCGCCGGCGGAGGAGAGGAAGAAGGGGACGCCGTGGACGGAGGATGAGCACAGGTGTGAATTTTTTTTTATGGGGTTCCATTGGGTTTTATCAATGCACAGTATCATGTAAAGATACACTGATATATTTTTTTATTAAAACATATAAAAATTTGTCCTACAGCCTCCTCTGCTATATGAAGCCTCTGTATTTTGTGTTCTCTCTTTAGTTTGAGGGTTTCAAGTCTCATGCAACCTCCCTTTTTTTCTCTGTTTTTTTTTCACTATGCTCTTAGTCTATTTTTGAATCTGATGTAACTATTTTATTTAAGTTATATAATGTTTATCTTTTAAAAAAAATAAAAAAGAACTTAATTTTCATATACTACAATAGTATAGTATATATTGTATTATCATAGTGTATCTGTGTATGAATGACTAGAGAATAACTATTGAAAAGACTGTATAATAGATTGAATTATCAATGTTTTATAGACTGAGGACTAATGAGAATTGATTGATCGAAAAAACAGGAGATTTTTGGAGGGGTTGGAGAAGTACGGGAAGGGGGACTGGAGGAGCATATCAAGGAACGCGGTGGTGTCAAGAACGCCGACTCAGGTGGCGAGCCACGCTCAGAAGTACTTTCTTAGACAGAGTGCGGATAAGAAGGACAAGAAGAGGTCCAGCATTCATGACATAACAAAGTCATGAATTTTGGGTGCATTTTGTAGGGGACTCAAGTTACCCAAATATTATTAAGCATTCGGTGGGTTGTGAATGTGCAGGTGTTGTTTTGGCATATTTTGTCAACTGTAAATAACTAAATATATATCATATGTTATTTCCATCAAACATAAAATATTATATTTTATGAGATTATAAGTGTGAAAATTTTGTTAGATTTGGATATATTTTCTTTTTTCTATAAAGTTTTGCCTTCTCAACTGTCCGGATCAGACGGCTGTAATAAAAGGCACTCACTTTTGGTTCCCAGCTTTGGGGGGACCAAATCTGGAGGTCCATCGGCAGTACAAGAAACACGTGTTGGACACTGAATAGCAAATCCTAATATTGGACGGTCAAGATCGAGTACGGACTCCATATGTGAAACACGTCACCCAGTAAAACCTCATGTAAAAATCATGCATGCGTAATAAAAAAATATTTCTTTTTAAAAAATTCATATAAGCCGAGCAAACTTATAAAAATCCAAATAACTCTATGTATTTTTTGAAAATCCAAATAATCCACCCCTTCTATCAGTTAAAGTAACCCAAGATTAACTTGATTTAAACCCAAGATTAACTTGATTTAAACCCAAGATGCGAAGTTACCATTATACCCTCCCTCAATTTTATCCAATGAGAAACTTTAAGTCCCCTTTTGTTTATGGTATAAGCCATGGATAAGCCTGAATAACCCTGAATAAGAATTTTCAAGTGTCTGTTTACCCCGGATAATCCCTGATAAAGTATGTCAGAATAAACAATGATAAAGTGGTATATATATGGATTTCAATCAACCCGTGGAATTAAAGTTATTATAGGTTATTCCACCGAAAGAATATGTGGGTCCACTGTCAAATCAACTGTCATCACCTCTTATAAATCATTTATCAAATCAACTATCATTACTTTTTTATCTTTTATAAATCATTATCCATACATTATTCACATTTTACTCAAATAACAAAACATTTATTCTTACGTTTACTAACGAAAATAATTCAAAATACAACCAAACATAAAATCATTTTATCCTTATTTATACTAAAGTATGTTTAGATAAATGTATCCCTAAAATAAAACCTATCCTCGTTCCAAATGAGGACTAAACCATACAACACCCGTCTCTCTTTCTCTCTCTCCAAAATGTGAAGAGGAGATTACTGCATAGAGGAAGAGGAGCAGCAGACTCCGGCGTGGTTATCACATATTTTTTATTTTTTCAAAAATATTATAATTTATGAATGAATTATATACTTTCATACAATGAGATATTTATTTTGATGTTTATTTTGATGAATTGGATAGACTTACTTACAGAAAAATAAAATGATTATATGCTTTATCTAACTATTTATATAACGATATAAAAAACTGTATGAGAAGTAATTTTTTTATATATTAAAATAGGAAGTATATGATCTAAAGAGTTACATATTAAAAAAAAAAAGTTATATCCTAATGAATTGTACGGATCGTTTTATATAAAATATGAAAAAAATTTAATAAAATAATGTAAGTCAATAACACTAACACAGTAGATGACTAATATTGATAAGAAAAATGATGTCCAACCCCATATGCAGTCTCATCCGCGTCGTCACAAATTAATTTTTTTTTTAAATTATACATTTGTTCATTGAATACATACTATTATAAAAAAAATGCATCATAGACTGAGATGATACGCCAATGTTTTTCTTTGAAAAAATAATTTTTTAAAATTTTTTTCATGCACTGTAATAGTGTAATATACATTGCATTATCATAGTATATATTGTACTATCACAGGCGGTTAAGAGACCATTTATAGACTGGTAGCAAAATAGACTGAGTTAAAATTTGTCAATTATTTGATCTGAATCCTTATCCTAGACTTAAAAAATTTATTTAATATCCAAAATATTTCAGATCGAATATGTATATGATGATATTTGATCCGAAAATATTTGTATCCAAAATTTATTTCATATCAATATATTAATAAATTAACATTTTTAGAATTAGTATGAGGTTTTTTATATTCTTTATCATACTATAAACCATGTAATATACTTATAATTTTTATAATTTTATATTTTATATCATGTAATTATTAAAAATGTTACATATTTCATATATTAGATATATTATATTTATTTTTTAAATATTTTAAATAATTATCCAAATCCGGATTAGATACGGATACTTAATTTGAATATGTCTCAGATACAGGATACAATTGTTTTTTTTGGATATACAGGCTTAGATTGAGTGTATAAAGTCTAAACTGATAATCACACCGGTCGGACCCAGCCCAAGTTTAAATACACCCTCCGCGAACTTCATAGGGAAAATATGGGGTGGCAATATCAATCACGGAAAATTGTGCGTGTCACCCCCAATTTTGGCTTTGATTTCTCAAATTAGGTTTTCAATCTGTGAAAAGATCTTTGGAGGGGTGGCATCTTCAAGGTTTCAATCATTGATCTTAATGTGTGTATCTTCTGAATTGGTGTTTATGTGTTTGATCTTTTATTTTAGGTTGATTGTTTGTAGGCATTGTTGGATTCTACGAGGACTTCATAGAATTAGTGTATGAACAGCTTGATAGGGATGCTTAAATGATGAGACCGGATCTAGTTATGACTGGATCCGATCAGTTCGGTTAGTACCAAACTGCACCACGTACAAATCGAACTGCACTATCTATAAATTAAATTGTACAGCCAATTGTTGGATATATGTTTTATTCTTCTGTTGGATACCGATGATCATTATGAATTCATATTTTCTCCAATAGTTGATTAAATCCAATAAGAGAGTGCAATATATACCCAACAATTAATTGTGCAGTTCGATTTATAGGTGGTGCAGTTCGATTTTCACATGGTGCAGTTTGGTACTGAACAAACTGACTAAATCCAGTCCCGACTGGATCCGGTCCCTTAAAAGACAGGTGAGGTGATCTATTACTCACTCGTGACTTGTTTTATTTATTTTATTGTTATTATTGATTTTCATCTGTTTGGGCATACTTGCCATATAAGAAAGTTAATCCACTCATATGGAATAAAAAAATTTGAGATGAATTTTTGTGTGATTTTTTTTCATTTAATTACGAGCTGTTTAAAGTAAAGTATATATATATATATATATATATATATATATATATATATATATATATAAAAGAGATTTCGTGAGAGGCAGAGATGTGTACAGAGTTCGTTTGAGAGAAAGTGGCGGTGCTGAGGAGTGAGAGGGGTTGAGAGTATTTTATAACTCGATTACTTGATGATAATGCATCGATTCCTTCTCTCCTTTGTGGATGTAGGCAAATTTTGCTAAATCGTGTAAATTTGTATGTTCGTTTGTGTGCATTTGTTCTTGTTTAGTTCGGTAAGTGTTAAGATCTAACTCTAAAGGCATTGTTGCGTCCAAAGCCAGATTTTTAAATTAGCTCTCCAAGAAGCATATTATTGTTTCTTAGAACTAAAAATATCATTTCTTAAAATTAAAAGCAGATTCTCAAAAATCTATCAAAACCTGTTTCAAAACATTTGAGTAGGCATATTTCCCTTGTAGAGTGAGATGGATTTCTAATCAGATTCATGTGATATGATATCTCAGGAGTATAGTCAATTTTGGTTTGATAAATTACTCACCTCTACATGCCATGTGCAAGCAATTATATCGTTTTGAAGAATGACTGATATTATCCATTTAGGCATTTAGCATGTTATGTTCAGCATATTATTTTTTGAGGCATGATAACTTAATTAAGCTATAGGTTGGAGAGTAACTACTCATGGGTATGACATGAAACCAGACATTCTTATTTTTATTAAAAACTGTTTGCCAATTGCCAACCTTACACTGATTTCCCTATCTGCCATGGGATGTCCTGCTTTTGCTTGAAGCCCTTCTCAATTTTTCCAGACCCACTTGCACCATCTTATGAGCCCAATCATGCCCATCGATGTATTTTTATGCCCATGTGATCCTGACTTTAAACTTCTATATATGGTGCCAAATTCTTCGAAGACAGAATGACAAGCTGGATAAGTTTTTCCATGAAGCTCTTTTAGTCCAATTGGAAGGTAAGGAGGCATACCTTTTTGGTCACATGGAGTATGAACTGTGGAGGTCTTATATTCTCGGCAGAGAATACTGAGTTGAGAGTGATTAGAAAACATGTCATGACTCTGCTTTTATTTTAATTTTTTGTGTAGATGATCAGCTTATTTAAAAAATAACTCATTATAATCTTTGGTTGTGACCTGTAAATCTCTCAGAGCATCTCAATATATAAAACCTTTGTGAATCTGGATGTAATCTCTAAATGGAGAATCTCGTTCATCCTTTTTATATCTTCGGAAATTTGCTTGCAATGTTTTCATTGATATTATTGACATCAGCTGGCACAAGTTAGCTCCATAAGTTTTAGAAGGCTTGACCTTGAAGGAAATGTCACTTTGAACCTATATTAACTTCTATATACCAAAGGTGGGAAATATCAAAATCAAGTTAAATGGGAAACACCGTCCCTTAGTCACAGTATGTCTCATGATGTCCCTTTTCCCCATCTTATAAACTGTAGAGGTCATGTTTTCTTATATAAAATTTGGTTTAATTTTATTTATATTTTATTTATTTCATTAATTTGCAAGTTCATTTTAACATGTTGCAGGTTGAATTTATTAAAGCAAGAGCTGCAGAATGCAACAACTCCTGTAATAATGGCTGGAAACTTCTCTGGGCATCCTTTTTTGTTTGCAGTAATATGATTATCTCTGTTTCATTGTATTCATAGGTCTAAACTTAAGCTAAATATAAAGAACATTGGGATTTGAATAGAAAAAATATCTTTGACTAGTTCTTATAAATGCCTTTTATAATATTTAAAATAGGATTTTTACACCAGCGAAGTCAGTTGAGAAAATTTATATATCCTCTTTTTTATGTTATATCTTGAAAGAAATTTTAGGTTCATTTACTGAAGGAATCTCCACATTCTAGACCAAATGTTTCTGAAATATGTTGCATTAAAAAAGATTGTTAAAAGCATGGTCATATTAGGTTCTTTTGTATAAAAACCATAAATGACATGGAAATCATGTTTAAACGTGTGTGGAAATGAATATGGAAAACAGCCTCTCTTTAAAAGTTGAGACCATTGGAGGTGTTTGGAAACGAGTTTAAATTAATTATGATTCCTACAACAGAATCTCCAAAAGTTGTATATACTCGTTTCCAAATAGATTTCCACTTCATCTTGATGCACTTGTACCTTGCTTTATATATAGGCTTATGCCTTGTGCATTAATTATGCCATTTCTATGAGAGAGTTATGTACCTAGCCAATACACCAAAAGCACCTAGGTGCTTTTGGTGTATTGAGTATGAATTCAATTATGTGAGCATCTGACAATGGCAATGATCTACTGATTACATGTCAAAAACATGATTCATGCATATTTTATCCATGAAAAAGCCATTCATCACCATAAATCACTATAAAGTGAATTCATCTGTCAGCAGTAGCAATAGTGGCATTTCATATACGCAGGTGTTGCATTGAGCTTGTGGTTTCCATTCATAGGAAACAGGTTGTTTCTGGTTGAGCTTATGATGATGGTATTAAAATTTTCCTTTATGATATTATCTTACAAAAGGGTATTTGGGGTAGTATTTATTTTTATTGTGGCTAAAATAGAAATATTTGTTAACCAACAAGTTTTATGTTCTTTTGCACTTCAACCAGCGTTGGTCTTGATAGTAGCGAGGCGAAATGGGGTCCTAGGCGAACTCTTGAAAGTGAGTCTCATAACACATTTTTTATTATTACCAATACAAAAGTTTTTTTTTACAAAAAATTTAGATTAATTCCCAATTCTCATAATTTATCTTAACCATTTATTTTTGTAGAACCAGTCCTTTGCATAAAATCAATGTTGATGTGGCATACCACATCAACCCTAACAAGAGTCATTTAAGGGGAAAAAATCCAACAACATAGTAACAAATTAAAATAAATAATAAACAAATTAAAGAGACTTATAACACATACATTTAGAGAAAACAAAAAAAAAAATTGAAAAACAAACAAAAAAGGAAAAATTGTAAAAATAACCCATATGGCCATACCCAAGAGAAGGATAACACTTCTTAAGTTTTTCCTTTAAAAAAGAATATAAAACCTAAAATCTTGTTTTTAACTTATTAATTTGGCCAATATATATTTCTCCCTGAATAGGGGTCTTAAGGGATTGTTGCCCCCGTTCAACCCCCGGCGAGCTAATCGTGCAGGGGCAAACTATATTTGATCATGGAAATTTTCACTGCTGCAATTCTTTCTTGATGATCCAGAAATTTTCACTGCTGCAATTTTCACTGCTGCAATCTCTTTTAAGTCCAGAAACCAGAATGCAAGACATAATCCAACACTTAATGGGGTCACATTTACTGCTCTAATGCTTCACAGATTTGCTATTAAAGAGGAGCATACATTAGAATATTCATGAAATGAGCCCTTGAGATATGATAAACTCACAACTCTAGAGGAACCTAAATTGGTACTTGACTTGATACAAGAAAGTTTTTAGGGATCAAATCAACTATCTAGCCCTTGAGTCCCACACCGTAATTTTTTTCCCCTAAATTCTGTTGAATATATGGATCCCTTTGTTAGTATAAAAAAGAAGTGGTCTCATCCTCTCCAAACCTTCCTCGAAAGGGTGTGGATTTTTTCACAGAACAGTTCCTTATGCAAGAGACCTTTGAAATCCTCTATCAAAGTGGTACACATTGAAATTTCTATGTATATGAGTTATGACAAATGCAGTGTATCATGTGATAACTTTTAGTCTTGTATTGAGAGACCTGGGAGGTGGTAGCATACGTGCTGTCATCAATCAGACACATATCATCCAATTCAAAGCATTTATTTCACTGGTGTATACATGTATCAGTTTTGATTGATTATTATTGTTTCTGCTTTGTCTCTCTCAACATGTGTAGACTCATGGAAATGTTAGTGGACTACTGGACTAAGCTGGTACACACATCTAAAAGTTATCACATAATTCCAGAAAGTTACGAACTTTAAAGTCTGTTTTGTTTAGTGATGAAAATCTATGTGTACTAACATTTTTTTTTTCTTTGCAAACTTGATTTTCTTGGTATTGGATCCAGTCAGGATCTCATCAGTTTTCGTCAATCCCCGATGAAGGGGTCATAAACACTGATGGAATTCAACTCTGATCGTATCCCATCCCATATTTCTTTTCCTTCTATTGACCCAATTTTTGTGTAGGTGAGCCAAATTGGTGGTGGCCAACTGATGAAGCGTGTGATCACGCTCTCTTACAAGCTAATTCGATCTAAGAAACGAATTCGTAGGCTCCAACAATGCTATTGATTCTTAAAGGATGTCAGAGATGTTGGGCTTCAAATATCTGTTGATTTTCAATGAAATGTTAGATAATTGGTAGTTCTATGTAAATGTTAGTACTCCTAACAAAATACAATAGAGAAAATAAATAAATTTTAAATAATCAATAATCTCATTAATCAATTGGGTTACATAGCTATTTATAGAAGAGAATCCTCAAATATAAACTAAACAAGACTTTAACAGATTACGTAAATCTCTAAAGATAACTAATACGCCTTCATTTAATCCTAACTAATATTCAAATTCAAATTCTAACTAATATTTGAAATTCAAATATAAATATAGTAAATCCTAGCCAATGCATAAAATCATAACAAACTCAAAACAACATAAAAATAGTAAAAATTATTTTGAACCGTCGATTTGGCCTTCAAGACGATCTCAGAACGCTCTGAAAAATGGCATATTAGCATAACTATTACTCATGTAGGGCTCGCCAATACGAACGTGTGAGCATATTATAATAGCGATTCTGACCTACGGTTTAAAAGTTATGACCATTTGAAGTCACGGTGCTTCCAAACGATCAAGATGTCTCATCTTCTTTTATTCCATTTGATATTGGCCGTCTATATATTGTGTGGCTATGATGTCTCCATCACCAACTCCACATCCTCTTCATGTGTGCCTCAGGTAAGGACAACAGTGAATCACTAAAAACAAGTGTAGATATTGATTCCTTCTGGAATGGATACTTTTTACTTTGTACAATATGTTTAATCTATTGTTTGTACCACCCACAATGTGGTCTTCAATAGTATGTACCATATGACTCCTCTCTTGTATTCTAATTAAGTCAGTTATATATCAGAACTCCCCATCAAAGAATTTAAGTATTGCTATAATAATGTTGTACTAAAAACAGATTCCATAACATTATGTGCAATTCGTAAAAACAGCCTGTTTTCTGTATGTGTCCAGTGAAAGCATTATATGTTACAATTACTTCAATTGAAATAAATGATTCATTCATGTTGTGTTATTTCAAAATCTGGGTGTCCTCAGGGAGGCATCAAATCCTCTAGCAAGGGTTGAGTGAGTGTATTTAAGGTTCTTGGGCATTTAAAATATCATCTAATGCAGCTACACTGGAAGGGAAATATTTATTAGTGTCACCATAGGTTTTATCACCAGAAGTTAAGAGTACTACATGGCTTCTGTGGTCCTTGGGAGAACTCCAGATTTGTATTTGGTGGTATTCACTACTCTGTGGTGGACCAATCAGTGAAGGACCTGGAGTTTATGATGGAGATTATTTGCATATTTACAAACATGTAAAGATATATTGTATAGAAAACAGACTCAAACATTATTACTCATGGACAATGTGTATTTATACTGATACAACAATATGAATGTAAAGAGCTGAAAACCCCTCCTAAAATGTATATGGAAATAGGGTGTTGTTACATACAAGTGTGTAATTTTTCACTTGTACAAGTGGATCCTATAATTCATTGGAGTATATATATATATTATTTATATAAAAGTATATGTTTCATTACATGAGATACACACTTTAAAAAACATCAAAATATGTGAGAGATGTACACTTTGAAAAATATCAAACATGTGAGGGCTGCACGCGGGACGATTCTTAACATTTTTTTCATATAAAAAGGAGTGTGGTACACAGACATTTTTACTGTCTCATTTATAGTCATATATACCTCGTTAGTTCTCTTGCATTCTCTGTAATAAGAGATATGTTTCATTAGAAATTTTTTGTATATTCTATAAATGAGTTCATACAATTCATTAAAGTATGTATTTTTTTTTTATAATAAATACATCAGTAGATGGGATATACTTTTAAAAAAACAAAGGTAACAGCACTGGTGTTTGAAATGGAGCTGAGTCAGGACATTTTTCCATAAAAAGGGCCCTACCATCTTATTTTACTGGACAAGGAAACTATGTTACTATGTTTGTATTTTAAGCCCAAAAAGATAATGATAATGTCAGGGACCGTCTTATATAAAATTCATTTTTTACCTTCTTTACTTGCTATTATTTTTTTTTTGGAGGTGTATGCAAAAAAGAAAAAATCACATTTTTCATCTTATTAAATATACTCTGTTAGCAAGATGAAACTATGTGTGGCTACATATGATGACTATTGTGTAAATCTTCATGGAGTAGGTGAAAGTAGACGAATGGAACAAGTCTTTTCTTATGAAAATACAATCACATCTGATTTCATTATAATCTTGAAAAAATAACTAAACCATGAAAAAAAAAACTATAGATAGCACAAAAACATAGGTTACTGTGTCTCACTGTATGAAATGCAAAACCTATCTCCCTTACATTTCACCTTTTTGTGGTGTCTTATTCTCATTATTCACTAGGTGGTACTAAGTCCTCTTTTTCTTTAGTTGAAATAAAACTCTCTCTCTCATTCTTTTAATTGTCCCGTCTCATTGTAAATTCAGGGAACTCATGTGGATTCACAGCCCACACTCTTCCAAGGTAGGGCTCACATCTTATCTTTTTTTTTATGGAAAAAGACCTTAAAGGTTCAGTTGTAGATTTCGTGAAAAATAAAATTTTGTTTGAAATATCTGAGAATGAACATACGAATGAAGGATTATAAACATAATTTTCTTAGATTTTTCAAAAGGAGAATGAAAATGAATGTTAAACTGAACCCAAATGTTGAGATGCTCAAGACAAATTAGGGTTACTTAGGCTTTTATTCTCATTCGAATACCCTTGAAAATTTGCGTTTGGAATCTCACTCCTGTGTTCATTTTTTTATATCCAAGATAAAGTTTTTCATTTCACATAATTTACCATAATTGAATTCCTAGGAGCGAGAAATTCTCCTTTTAGTTGTTTTTATTAATCTCCATACGTATTTGATAACGACAATATTACCTTATAATAAATGATATAGGTTAATTTTAATCATTATACAAAGCTCTTATCTCACTCAGCAAGTATTTTAATCCAGTCAATGTTCTCTGCTCAGTACATCTTATTTAGTATCCATACAATCATATTTTATTTTCAATATGAAGTTCTTGTGTTATTTTTTTAATCAAACCCACTACAGATATTGACTGAATCTGATCAAAACTCATCAGAAATAGAACCATCACATTCGATTTTAATATACCATTAAATGCCCACTTGTTTGTATTACCAAAAAAAATGCCCACTTTTAACCAAAAAAAAAGGCCCACTTGTTTGTAATTTATAAAGCGATAAAATTACATCAAACTTATAAGGGAATTTGACATACCATATGAAAATTTTGCATTTTCATATATGCCCTCTTAAGGGACCTAATTGTTTATCTACCTTCAATGTTTACCAACTCGTGTGCTCCCATAAGTGATAAATGTTATCCTATCATTTACAACCGAACAAATTTTTTTTTATCAATTTTTTAATTCAAAATTGAGACATGTATATGCAGTTTATCCCATCTTTTTATAATGAAAAACATAAGTTCATGTCTGACCAAATATCCTGTCACTTTGACCTTTTCCAAATATTTTTCATGAGGGGGATATATACAAAATGCTCCTTTTTCTGCCTCACTTCAAACACAGCACATGCAAAGCACAATAATTAAGGGGATGTGAATGCCTCAGGATCTCAGACTTTTTAGAGAATCATCCACCCCACATCTTAGAAGTTTATGCCTTTCTTTTTTCAGTGTAATATATTATTTATTTTTCCTTCACCATGTAAGGTTTTTTTTTTATTTATAGGACCACAGATATGTGAAATTAAAAAATAAGATAAACTACCTCTCATTTTATTATATTAGAAAAAAGTATGATGCATCTGAAATAGCAGAATGACAGCATCTCACTTACCAAGAAACCATTAGCTTGATATGTCATCCAATTAAAAAACAATGCTCTACATTTCTCTATATGTGGGGAATATTCAAATAACCCCCTGTAAACTATCCAAAATTCATTTAACCCTCTTGACTTTTCCTGAAATTCATATAACCCCTTGAAAGTATTATGTAAATCCAAATAGCCCATTGAGTTAAACTTCTGTTGACAGAAGATGAATATTCTATGAATATTTCGTTTGATTAACTTTGGTTGAAGACTCAGTATACCAAAAATCCCCTATAATGTGTTAAAAATGTAAAAGACGTTTTATAAGTGACGATTTTACTTTTGCAAATAAATTATAAAATGATATTCAGAGGGTAAAATCACCATTTACAGATGATTTTTCACATTTCTAATATATTGTATGAGGTTTTTTATTTAATGTGTTTTCAACTAAGGTTAATCAGACATAATATTCTTTATTTGGCAATGACAATTTAACTCAGGGTGCTATTTTGATTTATATATATGTGTTTGCGGGGAGTTATATAAATTTTTGAAAAAGTCAGAGGGTTATATGGATTTTGGACAGTTTACAAGGGGTTGAATGAATTTTTCCCTTCTCTATAATTTTATGGTTTATGTTTTACATACACCCTCTACAACCCTCTACAAACTCTATTTATTTGTATACCCTCTTTAAAACACCAAGCTTAATGAAGTAATAAGCTCAATCTTGAAGAAAAAATCATATTTGTTTGGCGGAATGAACTGTGAAAATTATTTGATACGCTACAATGAAATTGATGGCTATGTATGAAGAGACATATATTTTATTTTTATTTATCCATCCAAAATTATCTGCCAAGCTACTAAGACTACACATAGAATTATTACTTTTAAAAGCAAATAATGCATGAGTTTCAAAAAAGTATACATGCAATCCAGGAAAATAAAATGTTCAATCATTTGTGCAGTTCTATAGTCCTCATTGATTTTTCTTTTTTAAAATATACACTCGCCTATTGAATTACATATATCATAAAAATAAAGTATATAGTAAGATACACTAGAATATTTTTTATTTTAAAAAATAAAAAAATTCACATTATGATATTGTAATGTATAGTTGATTGGGAGAACATTTTTGAGCTACAATGGGGACTGCACCCATCAATCAACAGACAAAAAAAATCATCCCGAGGTGTTCAATAGACACAAAAAAAAATATAAAATTTTAAAATAAAAAAAAGAAAAAGAAAACTTGTATTAAAACCCTCAGATGGACAATTAATACAACCTCCTCTCACCCCTCCCTTTTAAAAACCCCCCTACCCTTTCCTCTCTTTGCAAAGGCTCCTCCTCCTCCTCCTCAAATATTTGACTCAAATTCACACACAAATTTCAAACCTCAAACCATGTCCACCACCACCTCCACCACCAAGAAGAGATCCTTCCACCTCCGCCGCCGCCTCGCGACGGTGGTCGACGACTTCGGCTGCGGCTGCCGCCTTCGCCGCCGCCCCAAACTCCCCTCCCTCTTCACCACCTCCACCTCCCACTCCTCCTCCTCCTCCAAACCCTCCTCCTCCTCCTCCTCCTCGGCGGCGGGGAAGGTGACGGAGAGCGTGGCAGTGGTGAAGGAGTCCGAGGACCCCTACGTGGACTTCAAAAACTCCATGCTTCAGATGATAGTGGAGAAGGAGATATACAGCTTCGACGATCTCCGCGAGCTTCTCGACTGCTTCCTCTCCCTCAACTCCCCCTACCACCACGAGGCCATCGTCACCGCCTTCATGGAGATCTGGAATGGCGTCTTCGTCAATCGGTGCAAGCCATCTGACCTGGCGGTGGTGGGGGAGGGGGAGAGGGAGTCGAGCAGAATTTTCATATCAGTACGTACTGAGAGAATTTTTATTAGCACGTGTATGGATGAATGACATATGATATGTCAGTTTATCCATATATGTGCTGATAGAATTCGTATAGATGGGGATTCACTGATCATGTTTAGTTAGTCTACTATTAAGACTGATTATATTTGATGGGATCTAGATATGTGTTCATTAGCAGCTTGAAAAAAAAAAGTTGTTAAAGGATTTGGTGTGTATTTAGTTAGGAGAGAGAGATATATAGTGTGTGGTTTTTAATATGTGGTGGTGTTTTAATGGCTGCTCTCATTTATTTTTATTTTTATATTATATTGAAGAGAGCTTGTAAGGGTTTTAATGTGTTTTAATGGTGATGCCTCTCCTTCCGGTTGTTATTGTGATTGTGATTGTGTGTCTTTTGTGAGTTTCTTTTGTGTCTCATCCTTTCACTGGGTGTTTGTTGGGTTGTGTGACTTTGGGGATTTTAAATATTTAGCATGAGTGATTTTGAAGAAATGCCGTTTTGTCTTTATGAGGGCTTTGAATACTGAACTGGTTATTTATGCAAAAGATCACCCAATGTGGGCATTCAAGGGAGCTGAGTTTGTTTTTCTTTTATTTATATTGTTTGATGGGGTTCATATTATGTAATGCCATTGTTACTAATTAACCCATTGGAAGGCGTACATGCCAGTGCTTTTTATTATTTTTTTCTTGCTTTTTATTGGTGGGGTGAGGGAGTTCAATGCATGGTGATAAATTTAGAATTGAATTCTCCATTAATTTGGCATCATGTGACAGTGGTGTTGTGACTAATATAATCATGATATAAATTTATATTGATAAAAAAATAGAAATATTTTTGTTATTAAAATTAAAATACTATTTTTAATTTTTATAGATAAAATATTATTACATAAGGTATAATAAAAAAAAGATGCAACAAGCATCATCTTCTCTTACATGAAATTCTTTTCACAAAATTCTTTTCATAGTTCTTAAAGAATTTCACAGTTCTCAAACGTTTTCATTTTTTTATAAAGATGTACATGAAATATATACATTATACACGAAAAAAAAATCTTGTTAAACATAGTAAAACTACAGACTATGTATAAGATTGTATGTAATAATACCATAAATCTTTGTTGAAAACCTATATTTATGAATCAAATCAAGAAAGGAGAGTGACAAGTAAAAAAATCATATGAAATGAGATTTATGTGGTTCAATAAAAAAAAAAGACTAAATTACACATAGAGGAAGGAGAGACTTTTTTGTTTTTTATACATACTCTAGCTATTCTCTCTCACAATTTCTTAAATAATGAAAGAACATGTGATAAAAGAGTAAATATACAATCAAATACATTACCATAAATATTTTTACATAACACACATATTAAAAAATTAAAATTAAAATTAAAATCAGAGTTGCAATTCTCTTTTGTGTGTGGTTTCTCTGAGTGTTTAGAAACAGGAGTGCAAGACATGTACCCATATATGCAGTGACAAATGTTAATGTCCCACCACAAGAGCCAGCAATATCTTAGACAGTTGGTCAACCGTTTGTGGGTGGAGTACAAAAGTACCATGGTTACCATTGCTTCATCCCCTTTTCTATTCAACAAAATATCATTTTTTTTAACCTAACAAATTTGTGTGGTTGGTGATCCCCTTGTCCTAGAAACCAGGTACAGCCCTCGGAAAAAAATTAGGGCAAAGCTATTCCAACTACCCGACTTATTATTTCCACTACTAAAAATTATGAAAATGCCATTATTTATTTTATTTTTTCGTCTCCTTTTTCCACTACCCAGTTCGACAGCATCCAATCGAAGTGTTCTTCACTGGGACGACAGAGGTCTGTCGAACTGTATGAATAAATGTCGACAGAGGTCCAGTCGAAGTATGTTTCACTAGGACGACAGAGACCCGTCGATCTGTCTGAGCAAGTGTCGACATGGATGTGTCGAACCCTTTAAAACAACAACTTTCTTCTAAGAATCAATCAATTATACAATCATTTAAGTCCTTATGAAAAACAAAAATGTCATTTAAGTTTTTTAAGTCTTTTTGAAAATCATTCACATTTAAGTCCTTATGAAAAACAAAAATGTCATTTAAGTTATTTAAGTCTTTTGGAAATCATTCAGACAGATCGAAGGGTCTCTGTCGTCCTAGTGAAACACACTTCGACTGGGCCTTTGTCGACACTTATTCAGACAGTTCGACGGACCTCTGTCGTCCCAGTGAAGAACACTTCGACTGAATGCTGTCGAGCTGGGTAGTGGGAAAGGGAGACAAAAAATTAAAAAAATAATGGCATTTTCGTAATTATAGGTAGTGGGGAAATTAAGTGGGGTAGTGGATCTATCCCTGCCCAAAAAATTAGCTCAGTTGCTTTTGTTTTTCTCAAATGAAAAGTGATTAAAACAAAAAAAAATTTTCTTTTGTCATCCACTTTTTTTTTTTTCCCATAAGTGAGAATTTGAAAGAAAAAGATGTAAAATTTTTTCCATCACATGCACAAATACTCACTGAGAAAAATTTAATTTTCACTACTCTTCATTTGACTCAAATTCCTTGCTTTCTTTTACTTTCCCTTCAAATTTATGCACAAATACACCCGTAGTAGTCATAGCTTACAAACTACTCACATTATGTTTTTAAATATATAATATTGATTACTAAAATAATTTTTTATTAAAAAATAAAATACAGAGTTCACATGAAATGAACAAACATGATATGGTGGAGTATATACAATTTTAAATAATTTTATATACTATGCTATTAACATGATGTCTACAAAATTCACTGCACAAAGAACTAAGAACCCGTTTGACAGTTGAGTTTCAAACCCCGCTTATAAAAAAAAGTGACCTCACGTTTGAAAAACATTGTTTTTAGATAGTTTGAAACATATAATGTTTTTATTGAATAAAAAACAAAAAATACCAAAAACACATGCGATGTTTGACATTGTCCTGTTTGGATCCGAGCATGACATTTCTATCGCAGAATTCTCTCAGACTCGGAGGGACCTAAGGGTGCGTTTGGTTGCGCGATTGCAAAATTAATTTTCTACAAACGTTAGGTTTTAAAACTGATTCTGCAAGAAGTTCACTCCCCAAATATTTGAAAAACATAGTTTTTTAATCCTATTACTTGAAATTTCTCTGCAGAAAGCTGTCAGATTTTCTGTTTGACTGTACTGTTACAAAATGTAACTTTATATAAACACAAAAGCTGTCCAATTATGTGATCAAACGCGCCCAAAGTATATCAACGCCGAACAAACAAACACAACAAAAAAAAACAGGCAGACACGTGAGAACACACGCGCTCCCCACACGTGTCTGTTATGTCACTAGGTTACTGTTTGCACTTTAAAAGTAGGTGGAAAAATATATAATAATTGGCAAAGCTATGACCCCTTGCAATTGAGTGAGTGTTTTTAATGCAATCTTATTCAGCAGCCCATCCAAACAGTGTCCAGAGTAAAGTGTGGATATGATTGTTATCACAATCTTTTCACCAAGTGAGGATATATATGTATTCATTTCATCACTTAATATGAAACTTTTAAAAAAAAAGAAAAAACTTAATATGAAACTTAACTGAACAGTTTTTTTTACCCCCCTTATGTGTAGATAATATTGATGCTTTGTTCACGTCAAAGATTTTGGTGTATATGAGACTTTAAAAAATGATGATGAGATTTCTGAGTCTGAATGCACATGTCTGTTGTTACTGTATAGATAATCACATTTTCACATTTTCACATAAGAGTACTACTTTTCTGGGAAATGTGGTGCATATGGTATTATGACATTGGAGCTTCAGTCAACCAGTTTCACTAATTTTACAGACTTGTGTACAATCTGTTTCATTCAAATAGTATAAAGATTGTATGTGAGATGGTCTCTTATGTTGTTCATATTGAAATGACTCGAGGTTCCTGAGGAGTTGGTCAATGATGCTCGAGCATCTAAGAAAAAATATTTTAAAAAATCAGAGATTAGTGTAATAAATCCTGTGGAATCACGCAGTAATATTGAAATCAAATGAGAATCATAGCTTCATACAATGAATTAACACAAATTTAACAACGGCAATTTTTGGGATTCTACGGAAGCTTATATCTATATTAAATCTTAATTAATTATGACTCAATAATGAGTGTTCATATGATAATCTTGACCATCACAATATAAGTTTATAATTTTTTTATATCATTTAACTCTGAAAAAATGTATTGAATTGTGTGATATTACATGCTTTTATATATTTATATAACGAAACATATATTATCATAAAAATAAAATATACATTTTAATGAATTGTATGAATCCACTTATAAAAGAAGTAAAAAAAAAATACACGTCTTATTTGATGATGTATATACTTCATTACAAATATATGAAATTGTGTGCTTGCGTCGAACAAGTGTACAATTGAAAGAGAAAAAAATATCAAAACATGTTCCAACAACCAAGTATAACTTTTTCCAAAAGCATTACCCCAAAAAGATAAAATCCCTATAACTGACTCTATGTATGCCTTTTGTTTTGCAGTCTAAATCTAACCAAATATCATCCAAAACTTAAAAACCACACTTTCCATCCTTTCAAGGCAAAGCATGATCTCCTTCTTTTGTATTCTTGGTGACCCTCCTAAAACCTGTCCACAACTTTCCATTTCTTCAAGAGAAAAGCATGCCTTCTTTTGCACTCTCTAAAAGTGAAGTTTGTCACCCATTTTGTTATCCACTTCCTGCTCTAATGGTCACCAAAAGGACTAACTGTGTCTGCTTTAAGTATCTATGTATAAAAGGACCCAACAACATTATCCTGTGCATGAGATTTGATGTGATGAGAAAAAAGAAAGTAAAAAACACAAACTACACTTATCAATAAAGCCACAGCATGTGTGAAAATGTTTGTGTATGATATAACACTAAATAAAATACTAGGTACCCTTGGAGACAAAGGGGAAAGAGAAGGGGCCAACTGCCAAAGTGAATTGCATGTGGAAAAAGAGAAGTGAATTAAAGGTTTGTATTTAGGTATTGGAGGGTGTGGAGATCCACACTGTGGGTCCATGTTTTTTTCCATTGCTTCTTTAGTCCTTTTTTTTGTTGTTGTATTTGGTTTGGAGGTAAAATAATTAAGATAATTTTAGAAACAGTTAGGCGTGCAATTAATTCTCACATATTTTATGTTTTTTAAATTGTATATCATATACAATCAATATATTTTATAAAAATTAAAGTATTTACATCAATGTATTAGCTAGATATATCATTCACACAGAAAATAAAATATCATTTCATCTAACAAGATTATACATTTAGTAAAATTAGACTACACATGAAGTTGCATAAAGGATTATGCATAACAATGCAATAAAATGATAAGAATGATTATATATTCCTTTATTATAGTTGTTCCTCTTTTATATCCGAAGAAAAATCAACAATGCTCATTTAGTTGTGTCGTCCCTTTTATAACTCTTTAATTACTCATAAAAATTAAGATTTTGCAATTCATGCTTTCGGATTTGAGATCTAAACACCCGCATTCCAATGATCCAGGGGTTCAAACACGACCCTTGAAAAACATTGTTTCGCCAGTACTCCATACGCTGATGGTTTTTTTTCTTACAAAATAACGGAATAACACATTAAAAAATTTAGATGGCAAAAATGTTTGAATCCGCACAATCACGGATTTAAACGGTTTTTAAACCACCATAAAATGAAAAATCTTGAAAGAAATTCTATCTATTAGTGGTACAAAATTGAATGGTAAGGTGTAAATGTGAAAAGGCATTGAATAGATGAGAGGTTATTCATGCAATCAACAGCCCTACAAAAGCCTAGCTAGGTGAAGTCCTGGTTTTAATTGTGTCTGGATCACAAGTTTCAGCAGATGTTATTTGAATGGACAACACTTCCCACACCAAAACAATCAATATGATGCATTAAAATCAAAGGTTTAAATAAAATTGAAAGCTCACCTTCTCATGGAAACAATTATTGTGGAAGCTTAAATTGATCCCAATTTGAATGTGTTCACAGTGGCATTGCTTTGCACTATATCATGAATATGGTGTGGATCTTGAGCAGTTCCAAATGTCTCCCTATCAGAACATCTATTGAAACATTGGTTCTTCAAATTTTGAGATATGATCCAAACTGTTCATTTTATGTCTTAGATTCACAAGTTTCAGCAGATGTTAATTGAATGGACAACACTTCCCACACCAAAACAATCAATATGATGCATTAAAATCAAAGGTTTAAATAAAGTTGAAAGCTCACCTTCTCATGGAAACAATTATTGTGGAAGCTTAAATTGATCCAACAATTTGAATGTGTTCACAGTGGCATTGCTTTGCACTGTATCATGAATATGGTGTGGATCTTGAGCAGTTCCAAATGTCTCCCTATCAGAACATCTATTGAAACATTGGTTCTTCAAATTTTGAGATATGATCCAAACTGTTCATTTTATGTCTTACATTCACAAGTTTCAGCAGATGTTAATTGAATGGACAACACTTCCCACACCAAAACAATCAATATGATGCATTAAAATCAAAGGTTTAAATAAAGTTGAAAGCTCACCTTCTCATGGAAACAATTATTGTGGAAGCTTAAATTGATCCAACAATTTGAATGTGTTCACAGTGACATTGCTTTGCACTGTATCATGAATATGGTGTGGATCTTGAGCAGTTCCAAATGTCTCCCTATTTGAACATCTATTGAAACATTGGTTCTTCAAGTTCTGAGATATGATCCAAACTGTTCATTTTATGTCTTACATTTCTGTTTATGGAATATTAAGGGAGAACCGTATAACATTGTCGAAATATTGTTTACCTCTATGAAAAAAAAACACAGATTGAGATTTATTGTTAGCTCGTTAGGGGTGAAGGGGATAACGCTCATGAAAAAAAATGACAATAGTATAATTCTTTATAATATGTGGGGGTTGTCTTATTATGTATCAGACTATATACATTCTTTTGTGAGTTAGATTTTTTCATACGATTAAAAACCAATACTAAAGAAAACGAGTCAAATTTGCAACCCCACCCCCACAAAGTCTGTAAATCCAAAATATAACACTTAATTTCTTTCTTCCTTTGTGTGGAAATAGAAAATAATTTACCAAGTCACATAAATCCTTGTCTCTTGTGATTGTGCTTTCGTTTTTTCTATTTTTGAATAAAATTAAGCATATACTTATCTAATCGAGTTTTGAGTATATAATTAATTACATATTTCATACACTCTATTTGGAGTCTTGGAATAATTGTATGATTACTCTTGCAACATAACCGAGTGTATTAATAACATAAAAGTGAAATCATTTGAGTGGTGATCGAAGCGCGGCGGGCAAAATCACTCAATCTTTCATTCCAACTGTAGCATGGACGATTTAGTTTGTCCGTAATCATTTGATATTTAAGGATACAAGAGTTTATATTAAAAATTTATAGAATTCAGTTATTAATTTTTTAGAGATTAGGAGATTGCTTATGCGGGGGTAAACAAAAATTTGTATATTGGGAACCAAATTATGATCGAAGAGTAGGTTTTTGTAGCTCCTCTCGGTAAACCCTCATCTACCTATTTTACTGCTTTTGACATGTTCGCTTTGATTTGAATAAAATTAAGGCGCACGCCTCCCATTTCGTAAAAAAAATCATCTACTTATTTTACTACTTTTGACATGTTTGCTTTGGTTTGAATAAAATTAAAGCGCATGCCTAAAGTGCATGCTTCCCATTTCGTAAAAAAAAAAAAAGTAAAACAAATTTACATAAAAGCTCAAGTCCAACCATGATGGTAATAGGGTTGCCAATGATGATCTGGACTCTCCAATTCTATAATGTTTTCATTTGCACCCCACTAAATTATTATTCTCACCCTTGTCGAGTCTTCAGTTGCTTTGTTTGAGGGTTGTGTAAAATGAATTCATGGGTTAAAATAAATTAAAAAAATGATATGTCCAACCCCGTTTACAACCCTCATTGGTTTTCCTTTTCTAAAAAATATACATTTTTCTACTAAAATACACACTTTTATACGAATTGAAATATATACTAAGATGCATTAGTATATTTTTTATTTAATTTTTTTAAAATAAACAACACAATGATGAAATTCATACCCTGCAATAATGTAGTATATCGTACTGGGTGTCTGGACTATAAAACGATATGCGTCCTATCCGTTTAATAAACGGGTCATTTATATTTAGGCTTAGTTAATTTATATTTAGGCTCGGCTTGGACTTGAAATTGAACTTAATTTTGTATTCAAGCTAGACTCATTTGACTCGTGAAAAACTCAGTTAAAACTTGACTCAACTTGTTTAATTTCTAAAACGAGTTGAGTGTAAGCTCAAACCGAGCATGGGCTCATTTGACGATTAAAACAAGCATTAAACAATTAACATATAAAAAATAAACAATCATATTAAAAAATCATCATTAAACAATCATATTAAAAAATAAACTAACATTTTACACTTTTAGGTAAACGAGCTCATATAGGCTCATGACTCGGCTCAACTCGTTTATAACTGAGCTTTAAAAATTATTCAAATTCAACTCATTTGTCTAATCAATCGAACCTGGACGAGTTCTAACAGAGTCGAGTCCGAACAGAGCCTGGGCAGCTCAACTCATTGACCACCCCTATCGTTACCTGGCCCAGTCACACTATCCCAGAAAACCCGCATAGCACTATCCGGGCTCCCAAACAGTCAATTCAAACGAACAAATCATTCGAGGTCCACGATTTCAACGGCTGATATATTGGTTCCCACGAAAGGGTATTCAAGTCATTTCACAGACCTTCACTTCTCTGCTTCCTCAAGGAGAGAGCGCGCGCGAAGAAGGCGAAGAAAAATTAGGGTTTTTAGGGTTTCAATTTTTCGCGTTCAAGATGTTCCGAGCTTCCAATCGGTCTCTTCTTCGAAAGGTCAGTCTCTCTCCGATCAAAAGTTACTGTTTTTATTTTTAGTTCTTGATGTTTCGGTCCATGAATCTCTACAAAAACCCTCTCTTTTTGTAGCTCCGTGAAAGCGCGGTTCGTCGAGTGAGGCATGAAAGCTCGTACGCGACTGGCAACCAATGTGAGAGAGTCTCTTCAAAAGGAGGACCTTTGTCATGGTTCAGAAGTAGCTACACCGAGCGCTTCCCGTCTCTCCTTCAACCGATCACAGACATAACGATTCCTGATTGCCTTCCGGACCGCGTGGAGTTCCACACGACGAAGATCACTACGCTTCCGAACGGTCTGAGGGTCGCTTCTGAGGATTCTCCGGTACAGTCATATCGTTTGTTGTTGTACTGTTTTTATTTGTTTTTCATATAAATGTTGTTCATTTGCCCACCTTGAATGAATGAAATGCATGTAGGAATGTTGTCCATTCTCAGTTACTCTTTGGATAGGAAATTTTGGGGAAATGTTTAGATATACAACTTTTGTAACAAATGAGAGGAATTGTTATACAGCTAGCTTTTTGTCGGGCGCCAGTGTATATTGTTTCCACAAATCAGCATCTAATATAAAATGGTGGCTGAGGTTATTACAGACTTATTTATATAGTCGGGGTATTACAGCGATTTTATGTTCGAGAAATGAACTTCATGTATTCAAAGATTTTGGGCAATACTAAATTTTAAAAAATATGTATTTTATGAAAAGCAGTTGGTGTTAACCTTCTTTGTCTTCATTTAAAAAATAGTTCAGTGCCTTGTAAATGTATCTCAATACTAAATTATTAAGTTCTTGTTATCATCTATACTGCATCTCCCTTATATCTGATGTCGAGCCTTGTTAGACTAACTATTGTTAATCACTTTAGAATACAATCTTCCTTCTTCATGTACATAGCATATAATAGTCCTAATATTCTTGCAAAGATAGATTACTCATGTTACTAAAAGACTTTTGTTGGTAAACCGTCATTGAAAAACCGAGACCGAATCGTTTTTTTATATTTCTGTTGTCTTAAATGTTCTTGTTTAACACAAAGTGCAATAACTTTCTACCATGGCCATCTAACTTCTTGTCTCCATACGTTGAGCATCAAATTGGGGAAAAAAAAAAGTAAAGTAAGGAGCTACGTGCCTTGTATAATGATATGGTCAATGCCAAAACATTTGGTCTATGATATTCAATCTGCCCAGAGTGCATAATTTGAGTTCTTTCTAAAACAATGTGGCAATGCTGTGTAAGTGGTCGCTTGAAAGTCATTACAGAATTGTACATCGGATCATGCCAAACTAGGAAAAGGATTGGATTTGTAACTAAAAGCTTGGATTTGTAACTAAGATATTAGATAGACATTGTATATGTACATTTAATAATATGCAGGTGAAATCTGAGAAGTTTTCATTGCAATGTGCCTCACCATGAACTTTACTGTAAAAAATTTAAATACATTTAGCTGAATATGTTACCTTATCAGTTCTTATGTTACCGACACATTCAAGTGTGTTCAGTATCAAACTTCTGAAATTTTATTGAATAAGTGAAGTACATTCATTTTCATCAGTAGTGCAGTAAGGGATTCAAATATTTGAAATCTGTAAAAAAACTTTGCATTGCTTTTACTTTTGCAGGGACCTGCTGCTTGTCTAGGACTATTTGTTGACTGTGGCTCTATTTATGAAGATGAGAATTCTGTAGGAACCACACATCTTCTTGAAAGAATGGCTTTCAAAACAACTAAAAATCGTAGCCATGTGCGTATTGTCAGTGAAATTGAGGCATTTGGAGGTAATGTGGGTGCATCTGCCTCAAGGGACACAATGGGATACAGTTATGATACATTGAAGACCCACCTGCCAGAGGCTGTTGAACTTCTTATTGACTGCATAAGGAACCCAATGTTTCTCAAAGATGAGGTCAAGGAACAGGTAAGGACATCATCATATGCGTTATGATTGGGTTGTTCTACAACATTTTATCCTAGTATTTGTTTCTTTCTTATTCTTTATCTGTGTCCGATTTTGCATCTGCATGATTTACTTTTAAGACATGATGCTAATGTTGCAGGTCGCTAAGGTTAAACAAGAAGTAGAAGAAATATCAAATGATCCCCAAAATTTTCTCTTAGAATGCCTTCATTCTACTGGTTATTCAGGTGCACTGGGATATCCATTGATGGCACCCAAATCTGCTTTGGATAAAATAAATGGTTCCATTATTGAAAAGTTTTACTATGTGAGTCTTTTTTCTAACTTTTGTTGTGCTATTTACTTTTGTACAAGTAATTAAATTTGTGAACAGCGGTTGTGTATTGTAGAAAATAAACGCAAATTGGATCTGACAAGTGGATATCAAAATGGCAGGAAAACTATACTGCTGATCGCATGGTTTTGGCGGCATATGGAATGGATCATGAAAATTTGCTAAAAATGGTGGAGCCTTTGCTACATGACCTACAGAGTGGTGTCCGTAAGGAGACACCAAAATCTACTTATGTTGGTGGTGATTTCAGGTATAAAGCCAACTCGGAGGTAAGCTTGATTTGATCTTAAATTCTTTGAGTTTTTTTCTTTATATTGCCTCCGCACCAGGTGGTCATTTCTATATTTTCTTGTGATATGTCTTCCTTTGTTTACAGAATACTCATGTTGCCCTGGCTTTTGAAGTTCCAGGCGGCTGGCATGAAGACAAAGATGCAACAGCCATGACTGTTCTGCAGGTAAAAAACAATTTGCTAATTTTCTATCCTTTCCAGTATGTTGTGTCTATCCTAGGAGGAATCTTAAAATATTCACTGAAACAAATCTTGTAATAGACTCTCATGGGCGGTGGTGGTTCATTCTCTGCTGGGGGTCCTGGGAAGGGGATGCATTCTCGTCTTTGTAAGTCACTGATTACCTGAAGATGATGCTGAATTCTTTTTAATTTTCCTTTATTAGAAGGTCATACTTTGCTTCGTAATGTTCTTTTAACATTTGGGTGTCATTCTTGTCAACTTCCAATCTTCTTAGGTAATTGATTTTGCTATTTTTCGTTCCTTTTTTTGCACTTGAAATAATTGATCGAAGAAGAGTTGGTTTCTGTGGAGATCAGTAGTGTATTAAATCAAGTGTTAGATTCTGGTAGTTTTGTAAATGAGACAAACTGGGCCAAACACTGACCTGCTGAGGTTTGGCTCACTTGAGCATTTTACAAGCTCAAGCTTGGCTTGACAGATATTCTGAAGAGAAAAAAAATTGGCTTGACAGAAATCACGGTGCTTATTTAGTCTTGCTTATTCGATAGCTTTAATTGTCAATACGATTATAATGCAACATATGTCATGCAATTTTTTTAAAGCATTTACATTGTCAATACGACCGAGGATAAGTTTTGTAATTCATCTGAACTAAGAACGAAGCCTTTCCGGGGTGAGATTTAAAGGTCACTGTGCAGTTGGAATGATTTCTGTGGAACTTTAAGTATACCTTTTCTTTTTTGTTGTAAAAACAGACATGACCTTGTATTCACTGCACCTCACCTTTTAGAAAATGGCTAGGCCAGCCTTGATATTAACAAGATAAAGTGCCTGCTTCTAGATTCACCGACACACAGGATTGATCAAGGTCATTACCTTATATCACCTATGCATTTACCAATGAATCATGTTTTTTTTACTTGACTAATATTTTCATCATATGGAGGATGTTAAATCAAGTAAAATATGCACATATTCTTCAATAGTAATATATTTTTTTCTCTCTTTTCAGATTTATTTTTCCAATTTTCTGATTCCATGGTAGATTGTCAGATAAATGGAAAATTAGGCATGGGAAGGAGATGTAACACATGCCATCACAAGAAATAGGGGAGAATACCACATGAAAGAATGTACCAAGATTTGTGAAGGTGTAAAAGGATGTTGAATAAATAACACTTTAGATGATGTGACAGGAACACCCCGCTCATTTTCTCCAAACTTCCAATAAAAGTATGAGTCGTTCATTAACTCATCAGTAAATATGGCCGATATCTTAAAATCCATTTTCAAACTTGTCATGTTAAGTCCTTTACTCTTTTTTTTACCCCTTCTGTTTAAACCAGCTATTTGGTGATCCATTTAAATTCTAAGTCAATATGAGTTAAATCTCAATGATACTGTTGGACCTCTTGAGAAAATAACAATCCCTGTATTAGTACACTTATTTATGCATTTGAATGATACTGTTGGACCCTAAAGTATTATAGCTGCATTCAATTCCATCTTCTATTAAATAATCAGACTTCAAAGAATTTTTTAAATAATTAATGAACTCAGTGTCTTTTTACTGATCAATACAGATCTCCGTGTCTTAAACAAGTACCATCAAGTTCAATCCTTCTCAGCATTCAGTAGCGTATACAATGATTCGGGTTTATTTGGCATCCACTTAGTTACGGTATGTATTTTTCCTGAAAAAATATTTCAATGAGCATTACGGTTGTCACAATGGCATAGATGAATAGTATTAGCTTTCTGCTAAACACAGTATCATGACTTCATGTTTTGTCATGTTCCTAGAACAGTTAATTAACAATGGATTGTATAGCTAAGAAGAGAATTTATTATGATTTGTGCCATTCTGTGGTACTTAAGGATTCCCATTTGTGGATGACTTAACATCCATCATGCACACCATGATTTTATTTTTGATATTTTTTCATCCTAAAAAGAAATGAAATTATGACGGGAAATTAGCAAGATGCAGGAATACATACTGCAAACAATCAACCTTTATAAAATTTCTTTGACACCTATAGTTTAAACCATAGTTCAAAACCATGTGCGGTGGGGTCTGCACATGGCATATGCGGCCGCATGTATCGAACATGCGGTCGCACATAGGGTAAAGCAACCGTTCGAACCCCTGTTCGAACTAAATTCGAACGTCCAGAGGACGTTCGAATTGTGTTTGAACGGCTTTCGAACGGTATGTTGCCGTTTGAATTACCATTCGGTAGAGTTTACTGTTCGAAGTCCGTTCGAACGGAACTTCGAACGCCCTCTTATCGTTCGAACGGAATTCGAACGGTCTCTTACCGTTCGAAGTCCGTTCGAATGGAATTCAAACAGTAAGAGACCGTTCGAATTCCGTTCGAACGGACTTCGAACGTGCGCCGCATATTGGGTATAATGTGCGCCCGGGGGCACACATTAGCATGTGCGGCTGCACGTACCGGTACGTGCGGCCGCATTTCAAACTATGGTTTAAACAGCCAGAATCGCATTCTCAGATGTTTTACTTATTATGTTTGTGGAATTATTTTTCACTTTCGTCACCTCTCTCCCTTGTTATTATGAACCCAGGGATCAGATTTTGTGGAAAAAGCTGTTCATGTGGCGGCAGATGAATTATTGGCAATTGCAACACCTGGGCAAGGTAAGATATTGTTCTTTTAAATCTTTATACTCTGCTTTATTTTTCCTCCTAAATGGCTTGTTTTCATGACATCTCTCTACATGTTTTAGTCACGGAGAGGGAACTGCTTCGGGCAAAAAATTCTACCAAGTCTGCTGTTTTGATCAATCTGGAATCCAGAGTAAGAAACTCTGCAACTATCTTTATGTTGCTTCGAACCTGTGCTTGCAGATTGACACTGTTTCTTATTCTTAGAATAGTTTAAAATATCGACTGATACATTGATGTATCGGGTCAATATATGGATTCTACTCCCCAAGTCAATAAATCAGACCATTTAGTGGTCCATCTTGTTGATTGGGTGATATATCTTTGATGTCATTGCTGATGTCATCAATATATCGGAAAATATCAATATATCTTTATACATCAATGGTATATCAATAGTTACCATTTAAGTTTTTTGCTAGCCTACTTGCTGTCCATGACTATATCCAATGACTGGAATTCTTTCCGGGGTGTTTGTAACCACTCCCAATAATATTTGACATTTGTACATATTTTCTGATTTTGTTGAAAAATTCAAAATCACTTTTTTTTAAACTATATCAATTGGGATACCCATCATCAATATATCAAAAAAATCGATATGTTACATTATGCTTCTCAATGCAGGTTGTTAATGCCGAAGATATTGGGAGACAAGTATTAACATATGGATGCAGGTAATCAACTGAACTCTAAATAAAAGATCATTTATTTTTCATGGAGACCAACAAAAGGATCCCTTTCGATGTGCAGGAAACCACTGCAGGATTTCCTGCAGTGTATGGAGGAACTCACAATCGATGATCTAGTTGTATTAGCACAGAAAATCCTGTCTTCACCTCTAACAATGAGCAGCTGGGGCGACGGTAAATGTCACACTTCACCATCCCAAGAAATTGAAAATCGCTTTCTCTTTTCATTTACTTCACTATGGCATATGATTTTGCAGTCGATCGAGTCCCGGACTATGACACTGTGAGCCAGCGATTTCGCAATGCGTGATCCAAAGCTGCAAAATGCAGGGAAGAACTTACCCAGTTGAAATCAGAAGATACTTGATAACAGTGAGGGCTCTTGTCTATTTAATATTCAAAGGCTGTGATCAAGCCACAAAATTTTGATATTTGTTTTGTGGGTACATCTAAGCCAATCCATTGTCTAATAAAACATTCTTGAATCATAAATTCTCTGATTTTAATATTTAGAATGATTTAAAAATGGATATGGGTAATCAAGGTATCCTATGAATATGAATAATTATTTATGTTTGTATTATGTCTTGTTTAAATTTAAGTATCATGTGTGGGTTACCTATCATCCTTGAAATTTAATTAACTCTTGCATTTTCTTTGAGATTCGAAGTCATATTTTAGTTATATAAAAACCCCAAAAAATGGCTTTAAACAGAATGAGAGATATCATTCTTGACATTACTTTTGTTGTCCCATTTGAATTTTATGTCGAAGTATATATTTCTCATAAAGTAATCGTCTTTGTAATCACACGTTTAAATTGAACCCCTTTATTTGCATTTTTTAAATTATGTATGTAGTGATTTTTAAAAATATGTATATAGTGGTGACTGGGGACTGCAAATATGTGTGGTGCACTGCAGTTCACACCGTTTTTCTTTCATAAAATTATACAATCTTTCATTAAAATATATATTGTTATATGAAATAATGTTTTCATTAAAATATATTAGTGTATTTTTTTCGTTGTAAAAAAAATGATTTTTTTTTATTCATACGCTATAATAGTATAATATATATTACTAAGTAATGATTGGATTTGTTGTTTAGGTGTAAAATGGGCCAGTTACACCATAACGTCTCGGGTCCGGTTCATATAAGAGCTTCTTCCCCTCGGTCCGTTTAAGAGCCCGGCCCTACATCCTCTTCCCTCAATGTTACATTGACTCTGGAAAATATGTCTTAATTCTAGGGTATCAATTTTGTTATTATTTATATTTGACAAAATTGGTATAAAAAATAAGTAAATTTTGTTCCAGGTAGAATAAATTTTTTGACTTTATTTTAAAATCATGACAATTGTTGACATTTTATTCTGATTTTTTTTTACACCAAGCAGGATGAATTGATTTCCCTTCACTATCAATATATTTTTTCCATTATTTATTTATTTATCAAACTAGCCCTTTGCACTTGCACACCCCTCTTGATTTATTAATCGTTTCATAAGATGATCATGTAAAATGATTTTCGGGGGGAGCAAATAAATCCACCCACCACCTCTTCACCCTCTACACCCGGCTTGTTGGCCCAGGTCATCCGGTGGGTCATGCTAGGCCACTCATGTGTGAAGCTGGACATGAGCACGGCCAACGATAGGATGGTCCCAGTTTTAAATAGAACCAAACTAAGGGTCTGTTCGAATGCTGCATTTGAAAACACAGTGCAGTGACCGGGAAGCATTGTTTTCGTGTGTTTGAAAACCCACCAAAAAATAGTTGTGTACCACTATCGCCAGGAATTCCTCAAACCCATTAACTAAACCCATAGGGTGACAGGGAGGCAGAAGCTTAAGAAGAGGAGGGGAAGAGAGAGAAGGAGAGGGAGAAAGAGAGGTTGGAGAGTGCCCATTGTCCACCTCCTCCCCGCCTTGTGGCTCACTCTCTCCCTCTCCTCCCCCATCCTGTAGCCCTCTGCCCTCCTCTCTCTCTCTTCCCACTCTCTCTGATGTGCCCATTAATCAAAATCTTTTTGATTGGTGAGAGTAGACACACCCAATCAAAATGAAGAACCACAAAACTTCTCCAACCCATAGATCCACCCAAGCCCCTAACCTCACTACATGAGGTATACTACTTACGGTAGGCGAGTATGTAAACGAAGTCGACTAATATTTTTCTTATTTTTTGTGGGGGTTGATCAATTGGTGCATCCAATGACATCACCAAAACCTTGTGCTAGGTTGATTGAGATACAATTACAAGCAGGTTCATAGCCTCTTTGTGACCTATCACAGGGGGATTGGTGGTATCACGCCCCTCTTAGAGAGTGCATATAGGGGGATTAATTAATTAAGACATGTGGATAAAAATATCATGGATTTTCAAATCTTGAGTTGTTCAATCGTGACATTATTTTATTAAAAAAAATCAAACATTATTCAATTAAGATTAATTCATAGACAAAAAAATCAAGTACTATTTGATTGAGACTCCTCGTGAATAAAATGTTATGTTTTATTTTAACAATGATTATTGAAGACTTTCTATAGACTCCAAAAGAGGAATATAATAAAAAAAAGTAATTTTAAAATTCCACCCAAATTAATGGAGTTCTCATTGACTTTAATTCTAACATGATACAAATGACTGAATCTCAACATTTTCTTAGTTATATTGAATAAACTTGTGTTTGAATTTGTTATTTTAAAAATTCAAAAATAAGTATATAAAAGTCCATCAAAATCAATAAATGTCTGAAATCTATCAAAATCTCAATTGACCACACACAAGTCTTCTACGATCTTCCTTAAAATAAAAAAGGATAATATTATATACAACTCATTTTTCAATCTCAATTTTAATCCATACATGTTTTGAATTTTAAAAAAATAAATAACCTCTTCTACTAAAGTACATGCTTTTATAAAAAAAAATGAAACATATACTCTTATAAATTGTTTTGATGTATTTATAGAAAATGTTACATATACTTAATTAATATGAGTATATGCTTTATTAATTTTCTATCAATATATATAG
The DNA here is from genome assembly GCA_030737845.1 of Acorus calamus. Taxonomy (NCBI): domain Eukaryota; kingdom Viridiplantae; phylum Streptophyta; class Magnoliopsida; order Acorales; family Acoraceae; genus Acorus; species Acorus calamus. Next base: position 23,893,869 of record CM060865.1, on the reverse strand, counting down.
GACTGGAATTAGAGCTGAAAAAAAAAATTGGGTGAAACAGCATTGGACTAAAAAAAGGTGTCTACTGCCATCTGCATGGTTATATATAAACAATTCAAACTCTCTACAAAAAGAAAGAATGAATAAATAAAAAAATAAAATTAAAGACAACTCCTTCCCAAAAACACACACACACACACACACACAAAATCCCTCACCAATCAAACCTCATAGTTTGAGGAGGCTGAATCTGCACCAAGAAACATGAGTTACAGTTCTGCCTAATTCGAGTAGAATACAATGAAGTTTATATTTTATGAACTGTCTGTGACTTGAGAGGATCCATTTGGGGATAAGAGAAATAAAAGAACAACATAAGCCACAATGCACCAAACATCAAATACCCATAAACATCATCAACCCCATATTCCCAAAGAAAGTCACAGGCTGGAGTACAAGTGCAGATGCAAATTATGATTCCTGTACAAGGTGCAAAGAACATGTAGAATAGGCAAAATTCAAATTTATTATATATTATATAGCGAGTGCATAAAGTCTTCCTTCAAAATATAGCACACAAGCAATCTCACTTTTTTTAAAACAAACTTCATGCCCACCCACAGCAAGTCCAGTGAAATTGTAGAAGACAAGCAGCACATAAGGACCTTAATTTAATTTTCCTAGGACAAATTCACACCATGGTATGCATATTATGAATCAGGTTCACGTTCCATGCACAACTAGAAGAAGGTACCTTCGGGAGGCTGGACCAGTTTCCGGTTGTGTGGTGCCGCCATCTCCTTCTTCAGCTGAGTTAGTATGTCCTCCATGGTGTACTCCCGCTGCCAGTTCGCCAACATGCCAAACTTCTTTGATTCCACCTGAAACCAAAATCAAAATTTAAAATATCAAACCATATGATCAAACCAATGTTGAAAAAATAGGACCGCAAATTGAAAATAAAGAAAAACAGACAGACAAACAGCACAAGACGAGATTTATGTGGTTTGGCAAAGTATTGCCTACCGCGGAGAGATAAGAGAGATTATTTAGCTTCTTTACTGGATTAGACCTTGTGAGGGGCTACAGATCGTACATCACCTCTAAATAGTATGATAAATTCTTACTCATAAAACTGTCATTACAAGTACACAAGAAAAAAGTGTGTAAACACCTCATGTGCTTGTCGTCTTCCTTGGTGTCCAGTAATGCAAGCATAAACCCGACAACCAGCCCTATCTTCCAGCATTTGTAATGGTATAGAAATGTTTGGAGTTCTATGCTTGAAACATTTTTTCCCATTTAGTTCCGTAAAGAAAAAAAAAAGAAGAAAAGTACATGATAAGAAGCCCAAAGTCTAGACATAAATACAACATCATGACTTCTGTTGCATATCATATGATAATGAACAATATTCAAAAAACATATACAAAGTGATTTATGGGACCTCAATCGATAAGATCCTAGATTTCTGAAGCTATATGAGACAAATAAACTTACATTCCAGATTAACTCAATTGCACTTTCATGTTAAATCCACCATGCATTGATGATGTAAAAAACAAATGGACCATTGTTACTAATAAGCACCATTTCTTGACATATACTAACAATAATAACACAACCTAAAATTGTTAATATGATGTTACCACTCCAGTCTCAGGGTTCACGCATGTCATGTTGACGCGCGAGTGAAAGCGAACACTTGGTGGCTTCTCAGGGTAATCTTTATCACAGAAGAGTTTCAACTGGTAAATTCGACCTTCATGCACGGACTGCAATCAAAAGATGAAGCTGATAAGATTCGCGAGTACAAAAAACTACCACACAACTTCAAATATCCGTTATACTCATCTTAGTATTTACTAGTTACACTGGTAAAGGGTCCAGGTTCAAGAAAGAAGTAACTACATATTAAATAATGAACAACAGATAATTAATTGCACTTAAAAACAACCAAGGAAAACACAATTTCGTTTAGAAACTGAGGTGTCAAATCCTATACACAAATGCCATTGAGAAATTCCATGTAAGGAATATACATGCTTTGTCAATAAAATAGATGAAGTTGTTTGGAACACTGGCTTACTGGTCTATGAAAAAGTACTGAAATGTTTTGCAGATGTGAAACACGACAGTGAAATTAGCAAGATTACAATTACGGATTACCATTAAAAAAATGTGGACTTTAGGCTAAATGTACTCCATGTATTCCCTTCCCTAGTTTGACATCTGAAGCAGGGGCTCACACCAAAAATATCATAACTACTCAAATAGATCATTATTTAGGGCAAAAAGATGCGCAGCATAGCATGAACATATAAAAAACGTTCAACTTCAGTTGAAATGTACAAACAAATGGCTCTGTTGCAGTTTTAGAAAATAATAATCAAGGAGCTATAGGAGATGACACACAATGAACTGAAAGGGGGAGGAAAAGCATGCAAAAGTAGACTTTACAATTGAATTTTTATGATAGGAAACATTTATGGTAGAATCTCTCTGCCACTGCCCATCCAAAACCATAGAAAAGAGTTATGTTGATATCGATGTTAAATTAATTATCCAAAAGTAATATTGCCTCTTTGTATTGACATGCATTTTATGGAAGTTCCACAAACAATGAACAACAATCACACTACAGTTAGTTTCTAGAAATAAAGAGGATGGGAATTTCATGTATAATGATGCTTTGAGTGATGTCTGTCGCAAGAGAAATGAAAGGGTTAGCAAATCTTGGTTCATTTCATTTTTGGGTGTGGTGTCTACAATTCCATCATATTACAGGTCCTTGCTTTCCTGTGCATTCTTACTTTTCTCATTGCACCATTCTGTGTTATCCTTACAACAACCGCCAGAAACAATGGATGAGGTTACTAAACCCATGGAGAAAATGAAAGTTGATCAGGAGTTTGTAGAAGATAGATAAATTAAAACGCAACAATGGTAGATACAACATAATTGAGTTGAAACCATCCTGAGCTATAGAAGTGAAGAGGTTACAGACATACATTGTGAGGGCCAATTATGGTGCCCGTCCAGGAACGCATGTAGATGTCATCACCGTCATCCATTCCGTAGCTAACTGTACCATCTCCAATACCCTTCTCTCCACGTTCAAGTTCCTCTAGCAGTCTGAAGTTACGAGGCACTGAAAGAACAAGTAGTTAGAAACACAATTTTGCAGATATTTAATTAAAAATTTCTCCACAATAAAGTTTAATAGTCCAAGCTCACAATGCCAATGTATTACAATCTCCGGTACACCTTACTGTGCACAGAGTGGTCACAATATTTTGATCCATAATCCAGAATTTACAGTCCATGATCTGGACTCTTGAGCTGAATCCCAGTCCCTATCTAATAATTACTAGACCAGGCTTGATGAGAACTACTATTCAGTTAGATTTATCAATTGCTCTGTTTCACTATACAGACTACATCAGGCATTACTGATGGCCTGCCACTACATAGAATCACATTTATAAAAAGGATGTTCCCACTAAATCAATGAAATTAACAAGATACCCTTCAAATTATAGTTATGAACTACAGGAGTAAGCATATGGTTTACGATACTCACACTTGTGTGCTCATACGGCTGCATTAAGATTAACCAAGATGACACTATAGATTTCACATGGTTTTACCATCCCAAGGAGTACATAGAACCATGGTTTATGCACTCTGATCTTAACAAATAATAATTCTACTACGATGAATACCAATCAGTCATTTATCTCAATGGTGTTTGGATTCATCTCCACTAGTCATGAATCATGATTGCCATCAATCACTTTCCAAAACCCTAACCCCCCGTTTGGATAGCGGAATTGAGTTATTCTGGATAGATAACCATGCCAATATAGATAATAAATCTACAAGAATAAGAGATTTTATGTTTGATTGTATTTTTTTTTATTCTCATTGAGAAACGTAAGAATAAAGGTTGAGTTGTTTGGTTGATAAAGAATAAAATATAAATAAAGTGTAAAAAAGTTGATTTGACATGTGGACCCTTTGATGTATAAGAGGTGTTGATAGGTGATTTGATGTGATAAGGTGTAAAAAGTTGATTTGACATGTGAGTCCATGGGAATAGATAAAGTGAGTATAGCTTATCCTAGGAGTTACTTAGAATTGTTATACTCTCTTATACTCGTTTAAACTGGCTTAGTAACACCAAGTTATACCCTGCAAACAAACAATCATTTTCCCTATCCATTCTTATACCACCCTTATACTACCCTTATACTTGTTTATTCCGCTATCCAAAGGGGGCATAAAAGTCAATTATTCAGAACAGGACCATGGAATTTTCCAACTCCCAAATGTATAAGTTTTTAAAGCCCTCAGAAGACTAAAATTATCATGCTACATGTCATATTTCTTTTATTTCAAATGCACAATTCTTCGTAATGATTCAAATAGAATACTTCAAAAATGTATGAAACACTATTATGTCAAAACAGTAAAATTGTCCCACTGAAATGTTTCAACATGATTGTTATGCAGCTCTCTTGCACCAGTGAGTTCAGCAGGCTATTAATTTAAAAGCATGACATTAAGTGATCAAGTTTTGGGAAATAGCTATGGCATTTCTCAATCAGGCAATGTCTTAGGATGAAAAAATAAGCGGACACACACAAATCCCAAAAAATAAAAATATCTGCAATAAGTAAAGCAATGGAAAAGCACTATAAAAGCATTTTTTATTAGAAGATAAAAAAATGTTATAAAATTACAATTAGAAGAAAAAATGAAAATACATATGAAATGCATGAAAAAAAAAAAAACCGATCTAATCAAGATTCAGAGCTTATGAGAACATAAAAGAACCATGAATGCAGTGATTAAAGTAATTATATATGGTAAAGTTCCCAGACTGAGTAACTAAGTAACTTAATACATTAAAATACTACCAAACGAAAATAAATTATGAAAAAAAACAACTATTATAAAAAAACATACTCCTTGACCCCAATAGTACATCACCCAAGCACATTACTCCTTGGCTCCAACACACCCAAAAAGTCCAATCAATTTCGATAACAATCACAGCCACGAGACCCGAATAAACTATTTAGCAAGTCATTTTAGTCCCCATTTGGAACCAATTGTAGAATCAGTTTCAAATAATTTGATTCCAAACTAGTTTTTTTAAAACTTTAGTTTTTATTTTCATATTTTGATTTTTATGTCTTTTTCTTCAAAGAGAATTGAGTCTAACTTTTATGAAAAAGCTGATTGAGAGTTCCTATTTATGGAAAAAGCTAGCTTTTTTGTAAAAAAAAAAAAACTGTTTTTGAAAAATTGGCTCCAAAGGAAAAACAATCACAGCCATGAGACCAGAATAAACTATTAGTCATTTTAGGCCCCATTTGGAACCAATTGCAGAATCAGTTTCAGATACCAAACTAGTTTTTAAAAAAACTTTAGTTCTTATTTTCATATTTTGATTTTTATAGTGTTTTTCTACAAAGAGATCTTATGATATGGGAAAAAAAACTAGTTAGAGTCTCACTTTTATGAAGAAGCTGAGTGAGAGTTCCTATTTATGGAAAAAGCTGGCTTTAAAAAAAAAAACTTTTTTTGAAAAATTGGTTCCAAAGGAAAAACAATCACGTATCCAATAGTAAGCATGACATGAGAAACAATAGCACTCCAAACCATAATTGCACATCACATAATGCATAAACACTCAAGGAAACCCACAAATCAAGTTACAAACAAGAACAGCAAATAAATCTCTAATGTGGACAAAACATAAACTCAAAATAACACCAATTACTGTGTAATTTATGGAGAAAAAAAAAATACTGCACAGCGGATCCAAGAAGCTCAAAGTCTACTCACCAAGACTCCTCTGAAAACATCACAAACAGATAACCTCAAAAAATCTGATAATCATAGAATCCCATAAAAACAAAAGACAAATAAAAACACGAATCATCATCAATTCCAATAAGACCGTATCATAAATTCCTTCAAAGAAGCACATAGATTCATCACAATCATAGATGAAGCGATTCATCGATACGACGAAAACCCAAAAACAAACCAAAACCATCAAGGGTTTCCATCGAAAGAACTCAAAAAGGGATCAGTCGGGAACGATTGAAAAGGAATGAGAGGGTTACCGACGACGCTCGATCCACCCGATCCGATCGTCATCTCTCTCTGTCTCTCTCTCTCTCTCACGGGGAGTCGTCAGATATGGAGATCGAATTTGGACCTCCTTTTTTTTTTAGGGTTTTTTTTTTTTTTTTGGTTTTTTTTTTTTTTTGAAAGGTCACAAAAAAATGGAGACGAATCCGATGATGAGAGGTGAGGGGTCCGGTTGAAATTTTAATTTCTTTTCGTGTTGAATGCGTACTAGTCATGGCAAATAATCGAAATCTCAATTAAACTTCGCTAAATTGGTTTTAGTCCCTACAAAATCGTTTAATTATCACAGTTCTATGTAAAGCATATATGGTTAACGGGTTTTAGGGATGGCAATTAGGGCTGCAACTTGGGTTTGGTTGAACCCAAACTCGATGGGTTGACTTGATTTTTACATGGGTTGGTTGGTTAAATCGGGTTTGGATTGGACAATTCGGGTTGACTCACAAATCAGGTTGGGTTTGTGTTGATCTCACTCATAATCCGAACCCGTAAATTAATAATTAAGAAAAAGATAATGGCCGTTCATTTTATAACTTATAATCTGGACAATCCAAATTTTAGATAAATTTAACTAATCTTACGGGTTGAGTCGAGTTGGATTATTTAATTTGCACATCATGTTAGAAAATCGGGTTAAATCAGGTTGATTTATTTAATTACGGATTGAGTTCGGGTTAGTGCAATCCGGGTTGAAAATCAGATTAAGTCGGGTTAGGATTGAGTATTTTGAAATTCAGATTGAGTTCAGGTTGGGGTTAACCCAAACCTAACCCGCCCGAGTTGCAGCCCTAGTGGCAATGAGTTGGGTTGGAAACGAATTTATTATAATCCAAACTCAATCCGTCTCCCCCAATGTTAAACTCCACACCTGCCCCACTCCACCCCACCCCACCCCACCTCAGATTTTATTATTTAAATTTCATATTCAATCCATTACATTTCACGTTTTCTATCTTAAAATCCATATCCGCTCACCCCACTTTTATTTAAAGTGAATTGAATTGGTCAATCACTATATTTAATATAATAACAAAATTATATAACAAAATAAGGGCGGGAGTGTAAGTGAGTCGCACAAGGGTAGGACATATCATTTTTTTTAGAGTACTGCTACACTCAGTCATGATTACCAACTAAAACACAGACCATATATATATCGTTACAGATTTAATTAAGTATATACCTTGTTAGATGATGTATATACCTCATTGATTTTTTTCTTACACTTGCTAAAAATGGGTTCATTCGATTTGAAATGAAACGATATGTATTTTTTATTAAAGCATATACCTCATTAGATGATGTTTACTATTTTTTTAAAAGTGAAAACACTTCAGGTATGAGTTTTGATCAGTAATCGTGACTGAGTGTATCTTTTTTCTTTTTCTTATACAAACCACGTAATCGTGACTGGGCCGGGTAGGGGGTGGCCCACGTAAATGACCCATCAACCATCCCAAACCCAGTCCGTGATTCAAATCCAACCCCAATGAGCCTTCAATTTACAATTTTTTTTAATTATATACTCTTAATGAAGTGTATGTTATATGAAATGAAATATATATTAAAATAGATTAATGTATTTTTATTAAATTAAAAAAATAATAAATTTTTTTTTATGTTATATATTATGATAGAACCACATGGTTGTGCACTGTAATAAAGCAATATATATTATGCTATATGTAACTATCAAACTTATTTTGTAAAATGGAGAGCACTCAGTCGGGGCTTCCAGACCCCCACCAAATCAGTCGGTGATGGCCGTCCGTTCAATCTAGGGTTTCCATTTTCGTTCCTCTCACTCTCTCTCGATTCGATTCCAGGTACACCTGATTCTCCACAACCGTTTTTCCCTGAGAAATGCATCTATAGAGGTACAAAACCCATTCGAATCGCATGAAAATCATGAACCGTTGCTGCATTCATCAATAGTGAACTGTTTGATGACTCTCTTGTTGATTTTAATCTCCTTTTGAAGTCGTAGAGGTGATAGAACTATAGAAACGTCGATTCAGAGTGGGTTTTCTTTTGTGATTTTTTGATAATCGGTGTTGAAATTAGGGTTTTAGATTAGTATGATCTTGTTCGAGCTCTCTGGACTGTTCAATAGTGGAATCTTATCAATTTTTTTCTTTTTCTTGTCATCCGGAGCTTCTTTGATTTGATTACGTTTGATATTTTATATAAGTTCTATGTATCAGGAACACTTTGTGTCTGGGTTTTAGAAGTGCGTCTAGTTACGTATAAATTGTTCTATAGATGTGTTGTTTCTTCGTATGTTGTAGGTGGTGTTGTTTTGGTTAGGAGGATTTTTTAGATCAGTGAGTATAATTATATCATTTGAAGCCAAAATCCAAATCATTTGACACGATTTAAGTTTTGGTTTGGAACATCTTGAATTAGTGAAACTTAGTATCTTCAAAATTTCATATCTAATGCGTTGGAAATGTGGAGCATGGGTTTGTTTATTAGTTCAATTGCAGTTATAACAACTGTGTGTCCAATTTTTTTTGAACTTTTTAGGCACAAGTAACTAATTAAATGCCCTGTGTACAAATTGGTTATTTTGGGCGACTAGGAAAACCCGAGATCCTTTGGGCTGAATTTATCTTGATTCTGTCGTAATATCGGGTACGGCATTTGGACAGACTGATCTCACATGTTGTTTGCTTGTCTATCTCGACAACTAGAAACATGTGAATTATTTCAAAGAAATGAATGTTACATTGAAAATATATGGAGCAGGATTTGAACAACAACAACCTAATGGACCGAGAAAATCAGTATTGGGTGTGAATGCTAACGCTGGTTTTTTTTATTTTATTTTATTTTATTTTTTTCTTTTTTTGTGGGGGGGGGGGGGTGTAGGGAGGTATAACGTGCTAAGGGGCTTGGACTAACCCTATATTTTTTGTTTTTCAGGAAGACATGTTGTCTTCTAATATTTGGGAGATTAATTGGGCACTTATGTACCCTTCTTTTAGGAGTTTCCAACTTTTTTATTTGGATAAAATACTGTTGGTGAGTTCACCAATTTGGAGAAGTTTTGTACTGTCATCAACCAATTTCTTTGACCGCTTCCCTCCAACAGGAACACTCCTCTAACTGTGGCTCTGGCAACCCGCGATTCAATGCCTCTATGTGACGCCAAGTCTTCTTGCACAACAACTCCCCATATATGCTAAATGCGCAATTATTTTTTTTAATATTTTTTTAAAAAAGGGTAGACAAGCTACCGTGATTCATTAATGAAAATGTACACAGTCAAAACCACAAAAATCATTTGGGATTTGGTAGGGAAGGCTATTGGCTCTACTTGTTGCTTCCTTTACATTGATGAGATGTGGAATCTATTTCGTCAAAGAAGGAAGAAAGGTGATCGTAGTGACGAAGCTAAATTTCCTTGGCTAATTCCTCAAACGGTTTGTTGGTGTATTTGGTCGACTCAAAATGAAGGAATCTTTCAAAAAAAGAGGATGTATGTGGAAAATATATATAATTTTTTGAAGAATGGTGCTACCTAGGATTTGATCCTTTGATCTCTTTCACAGAGAGGATAGATGTTTACTGACTTTACCAAAGCTCGGTTCGCAATGTATGTGGAAAATATTTGGTCGCAAATTTCATATATGCTAAGGGATTGGGTGAAAATGATTCTCCAAGTGGATAATCCTTCCTCTATCATGGGTCACTCTTGGTTTGTGAGGAGTTAGTTATTTAATTTGTTTAATCGATTTTTTGATTTTTGTTTTATTCTTTTTTTGTTTGGAGATCCCTCATCTCCATTTGTTTGGGGCTTTTAATTAATAAGAGTTCCAACCTCTTTTAAAAAAAAAATCAAAACAAAAAACACACAAAAATCACTCACAGCACAACCCCAGGATTGACAGTAGTAGAGTTAACTGATGTCCTTGCCAGCATGTTCAAAACTCACTCCTCAATTATCAAACTCCCATTTAAAAACTCAACACCCAATGCTTTGGCGATGTATCTGCACGATCGTCTGTTGTGGGAAGTGTATATGATAGATAGGAAGATAACTAGATAAGAGAAGATATGCTTGAGAGGTAGATTCAAACATTGGTAGACTATTGAGTTGTGTGATTGTGTCTTGTGTATAAACTAATTTAGCACAACCGGTAGATTTTAAATGGAAGAAATAGAAACTTAGGTCCATGTAAGGACCAGGGGAGAATGGTTGTATTCTACTTTTTGTAGATAAACTATTGGACTTGTTAATTGGTTTATTGAAGTTGTTTGGAGATGCAACATAGCTAGAAATAAGAGATTAAGTTAATGTCGAGGGAGGAAGACAAGAGAGTTTTGGATTTTAGACCAATATGTCTATTAAATGGATGCCATATGATGATTGCTAAGGTCCAGCCAACAAATTAAAGTGGGTTTGTGGCTTCATCATCGATGATACGCAATCAGTGTTCATCCCGGAGCGCTCAACACTGCAGAGTTTTCGTCACCGTGCAAGAGATCATTGCAGCGCTCCACAAGGACAAGAGACGTGGTATTATGACAATGTAGATGTGAACTTCTTTCTCCACATTCTTGAGCTTTACAACCATGAACTTCTTTAGATTAGAATGATATCATAGTGCATTGAATCGGCCAAAGCTTCGTTGTAGTAAACATGTCGTCTTGCTTTTTGTCATTTTTATTTTATGATCAATCGAGACTGCGTTAGGCGGACCCGCTATCCTCCATTCTATTCACGATGGTGGTCAATGTATTGAGCCGCATGTGTGCGACAACAAATGATGATGGATTTCCGGTCTCATTGGTTTGGCCGGGGTGGGGGGTTGGGGGGGGGGGGGATGCGTTTACACATGCGTGTCCAATTTTTGGATGAGACACTCCTCGTATGCGCTCCGGAGGAGAACACTATCAAATGATTTAAATTTATCCTACATTGTTTGGTATTAGGATTTAAGATAAATTACTCAAAGAATTCCTTGATCTTGACTAATATGGGGGAAAGCGATGCGTGTAGGCTTGCGAACATATTTAGTAGGTCTGGTGTGCCATTCAGTCGCTTCCATGCTCGCGCTTGTGCTACCCCCAAAACATAATAAGGCGTCAATGCGATACAACGATAGAAGGCTGGAATGGAACGAGTTTGAGAGTAAAAGTACACCAAAAGTTGTCCACCGTCCCTTCTCTGTGCTATGTGACCAATGGATGTCCGAGAACCCAACACTTATTTTGGTGTTTGCCACACCATTTATCCATCCAGAAATTTATAATGCTACCATATCTGAGTTTCCAAGAAATCGGGGTAAGAAACACCTTCCCTAAGCCGAGCAATTCCATTACATAGGTCCATCGCGTTGTGCGATAGGTGTTCCTATTATGGACCTCCACTGTATTTGTCTCTGAACACTCTAGCCCAAGTCGCATTGGGTTTTGTATCCACTTCCAAGTCCATTTAGCTAGGAGCACCTTGTTCATGTCATTGAGATTTATCACCCCAAGTCCTCCATGCTTCTTTTGTTGACACATCGAACTCCACTTCACCCGAAACAACCTCATGTCCTCCTTCTTCGCTCCTCCATAAAAACTTCTTTTGATGACTCCAATATGTTGAGGATCCCCTTTCGAACTCCGAACTTGGACAGCCAAAATAGGGGCAGGTTTGTGAGCATGACTTCAAGCAAGGTTATTTTCCTTCCCAGGCTTATATGGCGATTCAGCCACCTTGCCAGCCATTTCTCCATTTTTCCCACCAGTGGGCTCCAATCAAGCTTTGACAAATTGCCTTTAACCAAAGGCCTACTGAGATGTGCTCCGAAACCTCCGCGATGTAGAGGTTGACCAATTAGTAAGATGTTTTGCATGCTAAGCGAAGTTTAGCCAGCGAGGGGGATAGCAGATCAAGCGTGTTGGGATGGCAAGCTGGGTGTAGGCTACATTGTGATGCTTTCTTATGAGTCGTGGAGAGTTAATTTGCAACCCATCAAGCAAATGAAGGAAAAGTCAAAAGAGATATGGGGCCTACAGATCCTTTCAAAATTGAAAGGCTTAATGATTACTACATCAAGGTCGCATCCTCTCTAAGGTGTATCTGTCTAAGTGGCACCCGGAGGCCTCAACTATATGCTCTCTCCGCTAGTGCGAGGATAAGACGATGGAACAATTTTTTTCCACTGCCCGGCTAAGTTTAGCTTTGGTCAGTGCTTGGGGTTTGACGGGCTTGAGTTCAGGCTTTTGAAACCTAGAGGAAATGTGGCAGTCAAGCAAAAAAACACAAGGAGGGGAGATAAACGCATCAAAGGAATTTTTTTTGAAATTGATCACCTCGACGGGCGTGTGGGCGATCTAGCTGATGAGGCAAGGGGAGTCAAGATTTCACTTCGAAATCTGTGGGCTTCATAAAGGAGTGGGGTCACCACAGCATGGGGGCCAAAGGTGTCCATATTGGAGGAGGAGCTCATTGAGGAGTAATAATGTGGGCTTGGTCGTGTCTATCTTCCTGGGGCATTCAAGGGGGGGGGGGGGGGGGTTGGGCATGTGGGGGGTGTGACCCTTGTCCTTTTTTTTGGCTTTCATGCCTCTTACCTCATTTCAGACAATGTTTCTTTGATTTTATTAATACAAATCGGGTGGTGTTTGTCTGCCTTCTCTCTCTCCAAAAAAGAAGAAGAAGAAGAAGCTTGGATGGTGGTGAAAAAATATGAATGTGCATGGCTTCATTATAGTACATCTATTATTTTCTTTTTTTAAAATGTATTCATTCTGAGTAAAAGGGAATCTGCACAGGATCAGATGACTTTCCAAACTAGCTCAAAACTGGCTTGGTTGCAGGTTGCAACTCAGAAAAATTAGGCAGATCTTGGGAACAGCCTTCCGTTTACTTTTCCAATCTTCATGCCTTGTATGGATATAAGATAAAAGGTTGCATTATTGCTGGTGATCATCAACACGTAATCTATCAAATATACCATAATTTGACTGTTGGCTTGATTTTATAAATTATTACTGTTAAAGCCCTTGAATATGGAATTGACTGCTGCATAATGTGCATGGAGGACTGTCTGTGTGTATATATATAGTCTGATATAATTTTTTTTTTTTTGAAACAAGGTAGACATCGCTACCAGTGCTTACAGTCTGATAGAATCGAATCCTTTTTACCTTTCCTGTTGGATTTGTTGGCAGGATAAAAATGTCAAACTAAAGATGAATGTTGAGAACAATGAATAATGATAGTTATGTAAATTTCTGTTTCAAATATAATATCTTCAGTAAGCTGATAAGCCAAGGATTAGGAGACATGTCACTAGGTGAGGATTCATTTTCCCTTTGTATGTGAACAAAATAATTTTTGGGGTATCTTTAACTAATTAATGTCCTTTCATTATGCCCTTTTCTGTGATTTCTGAATGAGTCTGTCTGTGGTAAAACTTTGAAAGAGGTCTCTGATAATTATTTTTATTATGTGAATCTGTTCATTTAGCACAACAGTGAAAAGAACTCAGAAGAATGCACTTCTATTATTTTGTTTCCATATTATTTGTGTGTGTGGTTGTCATTTATTTTGCATGACTGCATCAAACTTTTTTGTTTTTGAAAAACATTGGCATGCTAAACAAATGATGTAAACATGGATTTGTCTTGCAGATGTCTCTATTTCTTGGTAATCTCCCCCCTCACATCCGGCATGATGAACTTGAACGAGTTTTTGGGAAGTTTGGACGATGTAATGTGCAGTTGAAAGATGGGTATGGGTTTGTTATATATGAAGTTCCTGAGAATGCGGATAGGGCTCTGCGTGCATTGCGGGGCAAAATCATCTGTGGGGAGCGAATATCCCTTGACTGGTCAAAGAGACAGCCCACTCCCTTCCAAAGATCTGGGCGAAGTACCAGGTTCTATGATCGCAGGAACAACTTAAGAGATGAAGGCAATGGTTTCAGAAACAGGGGTTCACAAGATCGAAGAAAGTTTGCTGCAGGGATGGGTCACCCAGTCCGTAACAGAGGTGGTCTGCATTTGCATGGTGTGTACAATAATGAAGATTATCATCTAGAGGATCTTCAAGACCATGAAGGTGAACAAAATCAGAATGCTAAGGAGGCTGATATTGGGCTGAACCGAATTGAAAGTGATCAATGTGGTGATCCTGTTAGTCATGCACCGATTGACGGTGCATCTGGGAATGAGACAGTGTTCGAGAGATATGTGCCTGATGAAGGTTATGACAGTCAAGAAGAAAATCACAACCACCGAGTCACTGGTTCCTACGGTTCTCCTGTGCGGAGTTCTGAAAAATCTTTGAGAGTAAGACCAGGTGATGCCTCTTGGAAGCATCAGAATAAGTTGAAGCCTCAACAGAGCTGCTATAAATGTGGACAGGTGGGTCATCTAATGCGCAACTGTCCAGAAGTAGATTCTCCCAGGAGGGAGAGATTTAATAGATTTGAGTTGAAGAGGGATGATGAAGTTGATATCAGATTTAGAGGTGATGGAGAGTTCAATAGACCAAGGCCTGTTAAGCGGGAATGGACAAGCAATGGAAGAGATCCTCGATTTGTAAGACGTCGTGTAAATGATGAAAGGAAATTCAATTCTGAGAAAGCTAAACGGTTGGTCAATAAGAGCGAGAGTTCCCTTGGAAGTGAGGAAAATCACAGATTGAAGCTTCGAAGAGAGTCGCACCGGAAGAAGAGGATTGGACAGATGGGTGGGAAGAGCCAGCGAAAGAGGAAAGTGAGGAGGTCTGTTTCTTCATCGAGCGATACTGGTTCCACCAGATCTAGCCACTCCCGTTCAACGACCTCATCATTGAAGTCTGTTTCAGGCACAAGCTCCCATTCACGCTCTAGATCAGTCTCAAGGACCCATTCTAGACCTAATTTGAGGTCTGCATCCCGAACATCCTCTTCAAAATCTAAAGGTTCTAGAACCAGGTCCAGGTCCAGGTCCAGGTCAAGTTCTCTCAAGTCACTGTCCATTTCCCTCCCTCCTCCGGACGCGGGTTTGAATGCCAAAGTTCCATCTCCAAGGGGTGACATGGAGAAATTAGCGAGTCTATCTCCAGAATATGATGCCAAATCAGAGAGTTCAGAAACAAGAGACATTGTATTAGAACAGAGAGATGAGAGTGCTTTTCCAACTACCCCTGTGGAAGTGAATGGAGAACATGCAGGACATCATGACGACAATGACAATGTAAACCATTGCTTGCGCCGGGATGGATATGAAGAACAAAGGTTTCACATGAAATTAGCAGATAAAGTTGGTGAAGATTCTCTTGAGAATTCAAAGGAGAGGAGTGGCGTGAGATCACAGTCAGGATTGGATCCTACGAAGATTCCCACTGGCTCCCATTCCAGGAACACTCTGACAATATCGTCTCAGGAAATGCGTATGGTTCTGAGGCACTATGGACTACCCATGCAAGAAGATGAAGATAAGCCGGTGGGCTCGTACTTTGGTAGTGCTCGCTTGTGGCCGTGGGAGATGATTTACTACCGGCGGTTGAAGAAGGGGCCAATATCAACTGAGAACTATGCTAGGCGAGTTGAGCAAAATAGAGAGTTTGGCATCGTGGATAAATATGTCAGAAGCAGTAGTGGATGGTATGAGAGTGGCTAATTAATATGTGATTGATTTTTCCCTGATGAGGTCTGCAGGTGTGTTTGTATTTTGTGCCCCTGGGCTTCTCTTCAAGGGCTCAGGTAATGTATGGAGTATAATCAAATTGAATCCCATCCTACTTTTATAGTGTCTGTGTCATCCTTTTCCATTTTTTACAAAAAATGAAATCTTGGATTTTCTCTAGAAAAACTTTATGGAGGTTTGTGCTAGTTTTGGGTGATGTAGGAATTTAAACTGTCATTTAGTACCTATACAGTTATTCTTGGTATCCAAAGCAAAGCTGTCTGGCGATTCTACTGAAAGAAAAAGTCGCCTTGATCAGGTCATATTAAGTTCTGCTTGACTCGTGTCTTTATTAATTAGAAAGGTCAGGGTTCGATTGTAGAAAACCCAAAAACCTCACATCATATGTTTTTTTACGGTAGTGTATGGTAGTGTATGCTTGTCATAGAATTGTAACAGCTCATAATTGCAATTAAAAGTAATGACTGCAGAGTTTGGCCTTAATATAAAATTTTGTAATATTTGTTGAACTGAACATGAAATCCAGTTCTAACTCTGATGAAACTCCAGATAAGTTGACTGACCTTATTATGGTTTGTATTATATTACAGCTACTTTTTTCCACTTAATATTTCAGAATATTGGTGAGATTCCTAAATTTAATCTATTGAATTTTGTTGTCGTCTGATATGTTTCTTCAAATAATGTCATCACATATATGGAGAAATTGAGATACTGCTGCCTGTAGGAGTTCTTGGTAAATGGGATTCTGAAGAATTGGCTGGGTAGTGTGTGAATGTGTGTGTGGGGTAGTGTGCATGTGTGCGCGTGCGTGCATGTGTGTGGACTCCCAGAAGCCTTGCTCAATGATTTCTGCTTCCTTCTAGGAGATGGAACATTTTAGTGCTAAAATTGTTTTGGCTGAGTGCGGTAAGGATAACTTCCACTACTTGAAGGTTTCTTGGATTCAGAGGTGACCCTAGATGGCCTTGTTGGGATATTTTTGTTAGGATAAAAATATAGTGATTCAGAGTACACTGTGTAGTGTAGTAAGATTGGATTTTCCTACTGATCTTTGATGAGCTTATTTGATTGCCTCATATAATAGCAAATTCTATGCTCTTTGTTTGTTTGACACGTTTCTGAGCTTTGGAGTTAAAAAAGACTTATCTTTGTCAGAGCTTATCAGCTTATTGACATCTATGGGCTTGGATGCCTGTTGGAGCTTGAACTTGTCTACACATAAACTTCTGATTCCAATGATTTGTTTTTATTTTTATTTTTTGGACTGCCATCCCTTATTCAATTTTTTTCTTCTCTCTTTATCTTTTTTTTTTCTGGGTAACTAGCATCACTTATTAATGCCAGCTATAGTATTCCCACATCTATTGCTTGTAATGGTTAGGCTTACTGTATAGGTTTTAAATCCCATATAATGGAGAAGATGCTTTCAATTTAAAGAGACGCCTTTAAATTGCATGTCCTTGGCACATAGACATCTATGCTTGCTGTTTTATTGAATGCCTAATTTAACTATGGTGTCAGATTTTTGTTGAAACCATTGATGCCAGTTTTTGTTCTCATGCTTTTATATTCTTTTATGAGTTTATCTGAAATGTTTGCTATTCAATTTTCGCCCTTACCTTTTCAGTATAGTTACCCTTGGTACATCACACTGCATAGCATAATTGATAACACTGGCCTTTCTTCATCTTTCATGTTCTAATTAAGACACTGTCTGTTAACACATAGAAATTGTCCTAATCTAGCACTAACAAACCATTAATTGTGTCATTTGATTGGACAGTGTTCTCAGGTGGTCACTATTCATTCACCTGCATGTAGCTCATCATATTGAAGGCTCTATAAATTTAAATACAATCTTTCTAAGGAGAGGTGTTAATCAAGTTGGTTGTTGCATCATCTTGTCTCCTTTAATTGGTAGGTGAAGGCTACTGTATACCAGTTATGAAAACTGATGTATAACGTACATGTTATATCTACCCCTCTAAACATTGAATTCTGATTCCTACTAATCTTTTACTGAAGTGGACATCGCTCCGACAGATGGCAAGAACCTGAGGGAGCAGCGGAAGGAGATGGGGAGGTATGTATGGACCCATACTAAGAATACTAGGAGATCTGAAGGAACAGATAGTGAGTGTTTTTTTTCTCCCTCCCTATCTGGTAATGATATATATTTTTTTGTACTTTGCTATGTAGACTCATACCTACCCACTTATGAAGCAGAAAACTCTCCTCTCACAACACACCCAATACCCCTTCAAATCTTTTTGGTCGGGAAGGTCTGTAGGAACCCACAAAGAGGGGCCATTCAATCCTTATTGTTCAGGATTTTTATCACGTGAACATTGGACCTCATCTGACATGTCCATGTGAGAATATTTAAAAAGCTGAATGTGGAAGGCCAAATTTGCACACGAATTAAGAATGAAGTTATACGTGGATATCTGGGGTAGATAGGAATAGTCCGTGAGATGGGCCTGCCCATGAAGTCTCGTTGATCCACAAAGACCGACCAATCAGCGGGCCCACGACAGGGTAGTGATTGTTCAGCCCAATGAGCCCAGAAGAAAGGGTGAGGTCATCTACCGTGGGAGGCCCACGAAAGGCTAGTCGGACATTAGCTACTGTCTAACTAGACCCAGAGAGATTCCCCTTTCGTCCGACCTGAGTAGGACGACTAGGTAAAGTGAGCTCGGCCATCATGAAACAGCTCGACCACAGAGCCAGGCAGGGCTGAGGAGGTATGCCTATACGTCTTCCTTGTAAAGATAATGGCAGCTGTAGAGAATATCCTCTTACACTGCAGAGGGGGGCTGCTGTCAGGAGATGGTTATGCTAAAAGATTGTACGTGGTAGCCGATTCCGATGCCATCTGGATGATTTCGTCCGAATGGTAGCTGTAGAGAATATCCTTTGACACCGCAGAGGGGAGCGGCCGTCAGGAGATGGTTACGCTACAAGATCGTACGTGGCAGCCGATCCCGATACCATTTGGACGACTCCGTCCATACTCATGATAACTTCATTCCCAGGAGCGAGGTCAGCACGTCCTTTTCTAGTATAAAAGGGGAGACATCATCGTCTCTAAGAGGTACGCAAGAACACACACTCTCACTCCTTTGCGAAAACTTCCTAAGACCCAAGTAAGCTTTCACTAACTGTGATCATTGACTTGAGCGTCAGAGAGGTGTTAGCCGGCACCATACTAGTGTGATTTGCAGGTGACCGGAGTAGGAGACGGAACTAGGAGACTCGCCGGTGGAACCTTGACGGCCTCGAAGGGAAACTGCATCCATTCCTTCTCGGATCCCACAACCAGTCTAGATCACTTCCAAGATCCGGGTCTAGATCACTTCCAAGATCCGGCCCAGTGGAGGAAGACCAGAAATCACAATCACCCCTTACACTGAAGAATACAAAGTCATGGAAAAAAAGATGAAAAAGAGTAGAAATTCAGCTTGTGGGTCAGTTTATTTTTACTCTAGGCCATAAGGAGAATTCCTTCATTCCTAAGTATTCCAGTTATGATAGATCTATAGGAAAGAGGAATGATGGAATTGATTACGGGATTGAAAGATTTGAAATGTCATTTATCTGGATACTCCAGTAGGAGGAGAATGAGAATGGTTATCAAACTGATCCTTCGTGTGAGGTTGATAAATTTCATTTAATCTTGGGTGATGAGGGAACATTTTTCTATTGGGTTGCCATTGAACCATCGATTAGTTTTAGCTTTTTAGGTTCATTGAAGGTGATGGTGGTGTAGGGTTGCCCAAATGGTGAATGGAAAGAGAGGTGGCATAAATTGGTACTGTTGTAGAGGGAGAGGGAGAGGGAGAGGGGAGGGGGGAATAAATAGGTATTTATCAAAACTGACGTAATACAACCTTCATTATTCTCAACTGCCTCAATTACTCTTGCATTAAATTGTTTTGATGGTAATTCAATCCCAAATAGTCTTTCTTTTTCAATCCCCATTTTGTTCTTTTCTCTAACCAACAATCTCCAGCTAATTACACACCCTTTTATTACAACAATTCGTCACTCATACTTGTTCAAACGTGTGTTTTTTTTTATCATCGTATTGTGGCCATGCGATGGAGATCCAAGGGCATATAATGGTTTCTGATGGGATTTTATGAGGTACTCAGTTGCTTGAAGAATAGAATTTAGTCTGTCTCATATATTATTATGATTATTATTATGGTGTGTTTGTGCACGCCACAAAATCCTTGTTGCATGTCACACACACCAATCCCCTTTTATTTTTTGGGTGCAAAATATAAATTGTACATAAAAGGTTAGTTGACCAAAATGCCTTCTGGTATACTCTTTTTTGCTTTACATTCACTAACCAACATTTTATATTTGAATAAAATATATGTAGCCTCATTTAGTATTCAAACATATACCTTTTACATGAAAAGTAAACAGTAATGAATGTACATTCATGTATGCACACCAATATAAATATTTTTCATAGGGTTGGAGTAAGGGTAAAAATATGACTGGGTGCATCTAAGCACACTTTCACCCATGCAAATATCAATACATGCAAATATCAATATGCTTCTAGAGAGACAGATTGTTCATATTGATGAGAAATTTTGGGCCATTTTACATATTTCACCAACTAAGCAAGGGTTGTTGACACAAGAATCCAAAAGAGTGAAATTTTTTAAAGAAAAGGTAGTAGAAACATCTGTTTCTAATTATAAGCCCAATAAACTATATGGTTCCATGAGTAATGGTTAACTTACCATGAAATGGTGGTTTCATTTCATGGTTCGTTAACCATAACTCACATTCCATACTTCAAAAAAAAAAAAAAAAAGCCAGAGAAAGAGACACCTCCAACACTAACACCCTATCAATTCCCTGATAACCACCACCACCACCACAAGAAGAGCAAGATCTCTAGCTCTTCCTGTTCTTGTTATTGTTGTTGTTGTGGAGGAAGTCAAGCAAGACAGGGCTCTTGCACTTGGGGCACTTGGGGTCATCTTCAGACAGCATGACATACATGAGGCACCTTGGACACCCGGCGAGGACCATCGACGTCGCTTCCGGGCTGTTCGAGCCCCTCTTTTCGGTCTCTGACGACACGCATGAGCTCGGCGGGGAAGTCCCCGGGGACGATGAGGACGACGACCTGTTCGGAGACTCGTTCATGGCCGCCGAACGGGACGGCCGTTGAGACAGGTTCAGCTTCAGGTCAGCCCTTGGTCCCTTGCCGTTCCGGCTCATGCTCTTCACTGATGATGACTTGCCAGTCTGAGATTAAAAAAAAAAAAAACCCAATCTTTTTTGGTTAGTGAAACAGAAAGGCAGGATTTTGATCTGTGGAACAGATACCCAGTTGAGGAAAACTTGATATTGGGTTGTAGAAAAGCAGACCCTTTGAGGAAAAACATGAAACAGAGAGTCAGTTGAGCCAAACAAAAAAAAAACTTTGAAGTGAATTTGTCTGGGCCACCTGAAAGGGAGCGGGAGGAGGCTCTTCCAATTGAAGGGAGGTGATCGGCCCGGCGTTATGGAGTCGAGAGAGGAGGGGGAGGGGGAGGGGGAGGAGAGGGAGAAGGACCCCCACAACTGCTGCTCTGTTTTTGGTGCTGTGGTGGTTGTTGTTGGCTTTGGTTGGGAACCTCTACTGCCATTATATAAGGTGGGGAGAAAAGGAGGAAAGATGGGGGAGTGTTGAAGAGGTGGGGAGTGATGGGGGTTTTCTTTAATTGTTTTTTTGTTATTTTGTTTTGTGTAAAGAGAGAGATAGAGAGGGAGAGAGAGAGAGATAGAGAGGGAGAGAGAGAGAGAGAGAGAGATTGAATGGAATTGAAGTATTGGTAGAAGAAGAGTGTAAATTGAGAGAGGCCAGGAAATGTATTAATTGTTTTTTTTTTTGGGATGGGGGGGGGGGGGGGGGGATCATAAGATGATTTGCAGAGGGAGGGAGGGGAAGGAGGGATGAAATTGCAGTAAATATTTTTTGCAATTACATTTGGAGGGTCTCCCTTTATTCATTGCCTATATAAGAGCATCTTCAATGGACATGAACTAAGATGTTACAATGCCATGTCAACACTTTATCACTCAACTAGACACTTATTTACTACATCTTTATTTAGTTGGTTGTTGTTACTCCAATGAACGAGCTAAATAACTAGTCAAAATAATAATGAGTCCACCTCTCCACCCACTCAAACCTCTCCACCCACACAAAATAATATTTTTTTGAATATTTTAAATGGTAGGGCCCACATTTGGATGGCTAAAGCACTAGCCAAATTTAACACTTCCTTTAACATATGACAGGTAGGGTCCACATTTAACGTGTCCTTAACACTTCCACTGGAGCACCATTTTTACATGTTTTTTAAAAATCTGACACTAACTAATGAATTAACATGTCTATTGGAGATGCTCTAAAGGTATTACCCACTAAATTTTAGGCATGATTAACATCATAAACTGAAACAGAATTTCAACAAAGAAAGAAAAAAAAAGAAAAAGAGTAGAGACTCTTTTTCATTGTGAGTAGAGGGTGGTTTTTTTTAAGGGTTAAACGGCGTGCAGTTCAATTTTTTATTTTTTTCTTAAGTTGGTATATATTATTTTGTTATGTTACATACTTTGTTACATGGAGTATACAGTTTCATATGAAGACTGCACGAGTAGGTGCGCTTGGAGATTTAAGTAACTTAATTTAAATGGAATGATTTGTAATTGAGGCTCTGTGTTTGGGCAGATTTCGCATTTGTAAAGCGGACGTTTCTCAGATGCGGATATATACACATTTTCAGTGTTTAGGCTTTCAAATCACCATTTTATCTGTTCAGGTAAAAAATAATCCAATGTTTGAAAACTTTAACAAAACAATATTTTTCAAAAATTTTAACGTAAAATTTTAAGAATTTCATTGTTTATACTGTACATTAGAACACAGCCTACGAAAGTTACCTAGATTCATCTGAAAAAATGGATTCCAACTTCTTTCAGTAATTTTTACTTCAAAAAAACATATTTCATTCATGGAAAATCCTGTCATTTTATGGATTCCGTATGATAAATAGTTGGACT
The DNA here is from genome assembly GCA_030737845.1 of Acorus calamus. Lineage (NCBI taxonomy): Eukaryota > Viridiplantae > Streptophyta > Magnoliopsida > Acorales > Acoraceae > Acorus > Acorus calamus. The sequence continues at coordinate 23,871,003 of CM060865.1, read as the reverse complement.
TTTTTTCCTGGAGAAAGATTGATGTGTTTAATAGTTATGTCAATGATGTTTGTAGATTGTTGTAATGTCACCTTGAGTAACTATAGACTAAAATTGCAATGTAGTTATTCAGTCATGATCATGTAATATTTTCTCCACAATTTTTGCATGTGCAATAGAGACAACATTTCGTTTTAAAACTATGATTTCTCTATTTGTTTCTTTAATTCTTTCCAGTGATAAGATTAGATTCCATCATTGCTATAATGATAAAAATATCTTATAAAGCCCCTGGTATTTCCTAATATATATATTTGTTTTGGTGCACAGGCATTTCCTAATATTGGGAACTACTAACTTCCATCAGTTCAAAAATGTTTCTTTTGCCAAATTTTTTATGCATTGCAAGTATTGGGTTATTTGTGAAAAAATCTTCAACAATTCTTTTATATTTTGAGTAAATCGAGCTTAGGCTTAGTTGGCTAGCATGCACCTATCCAATAACGAGGTTAAGAGATCAAATATTGGGATAAAGATTATCAAAAAAAAAAAAAATTTATTTCATACTTCAAAAGCCTCCTGAAGACATATATACAAAAAAACTCCACAGTTTACCATCTGATTGCAAAAATTTACTCATATGATAAATATTCCTTAATTTTTTCTTGCAGTCCAAAAATGTCATTGTTTAATTTTTTTAAAATTAAATCAGATGAAGTCCATAAACATCTTCAAATTGGAAGGACTATATATTGGTCTAAATTTGGCTATTCAAAAGTGATTCACTCATGTATGGCCTGAGACATTTCAAACTGTAGTTTAGTGGCTGACTAGAGAGTAAAGAGATCAAATATTGGGATAAAGATTATCAAAAAAAAAAAAAAATTATTTCATACTTCAAAAGCCTCCTGAAGACATATATACAAAAAAACTCCACAGTTTACCATCTGATTGCAAAAATTTACTCATATGATAAATATTCCTTAATTTTTTCTTGCAGTCCAAAAATGTCATTGTTTAATTTTTTTAAAATTAATATGTAATTTTATTTTAAGTCTTGTTTTTTCCCTTTTAATTACCCAATAACCAAAAGTACTTTGTAACCAAGAAAAATGTATATTAGATCTTACAAGCCAATTTTTTGTATTTTTAAATAAAACAAAGATACTATAAAAAATTAGAATAAGGGTGTTTTCAGTGTAATTAGGGAAATTTCTAAATATTCTCCTCAATTTTTTTTGCAAGATTTGCTATACTAGAGGTATTTTTTAAAAATACGTAAAATAAGCGGGTTTTTTTTATACATATAAGATACTATTTATGTATTTTTGCAAATAGCACAAATATATCATTAAAGATAAATGGGTGTCAAAATAGGATAACTCAAGCATTTATATAAGTCATTTTCTCGCTTCTATCAATAAAATATTTAATGACCACCCAATCTCTCTTTCCTCCATCTCCACTCATTTCCACTCAGATCATGGATTAACTCTTTTCTTAATAAAATCGGTTGGTAGCAATTATCTACCTTCTTTTAAAAAAAAAAAAAAACTCTTTCCTCCCTCTTGTGATTGTATACATAAAATGATATTCATTGCTGCTATTTATCATTTTTATTAAAAATAATTTTTATGACTTTGTAATATTTTTTTAATATGGGTTCTTTATGTAAATCTGTACATGGCTCTTTCCAATTATTTACTGCAATGGAATTAATGTCTCAATAGCTCCAAAGATTCCCAAAACAAAAGTAAATGAAAAGAGTAAATGAATCACTGGTTATCTTAGTAAATGTTCCCTTTAATTACATAACTTTTTAGTAAATGAGTATTCACTGCTCTGGCTTGAATGAAAGCTACAAAAGTCTTGGTGGCTTCTTCAACTCACTCTTCTTATTTTGGAAATTTATATGATAAGCACACATTAATGTCTTTTTTTTTATCCATGTGAGATGAGGGCATTTTTGGTTTTCCACTTTTTTGTGAGGGGCAATTTTGTCAGTCCATGTGAACATTTTTTTTTATAAAAAAAAATCTAGGTTTTGACTCAACTCCAGTCTCCGATTGAAACTGATTAAAAAAACACAAAAACAAAACAGGCACACCCATTAGGGAGCAATAATGGGTTGACCCTTAATTTGTGAAAATGTTTAATAATTAGACATTTTATTTCACGAGAAATGTATGATGGGTTTTTTTTATTTATGAGAAATATATATTATTTGCCACTATATAAATAGAAATGTAGGATTAGTTTTGAAGGGTGTAAGGCATATTTATTATATTTGCGTATATATCATCCTAAAAAACACTAATTAGTTTATATATGATTACCAATTTAATTTTTTTTTTGCAAATATATGTTTTTTTTTATATTTTTAGTTATTTTTTTCTAGATTAGATATTCTCCTTTCAACTTGAGAAAGCTCGAACTCCGATTCCTTAATTTAAAGTTGTACTTCTATCATCAAGAGGTGGGTAAGTCATCTATGTTCCATGTTTATCTTGATAATAATTTGATATGTTTAGTTTTAATATTGAAAAATAGCCTTGTTGCTAATTGAAAAGAAAAAATAAAATAAACTCTTCTCAGTTGTTTCTCTCACCATTCGGACTTGTAACATTCACTTTGGAATATAAGTATGGTAGCAATGCCTACGTTTTTCAAAAAAAAAAAAAAATCTACTCAGTTGTATGAAAAATCTTGACTCACATAGAAGTACGTATAGCACATATTCATTACCATAATTCACTCACACATTATACATGAATCACAAAACTATCATTAAGCTTGAAAATACACATGTTTCTTGGTGTTGTCCCCAGCCCTCAGAGGGGGCGTGCTGCTCCATTCACCACCAACAAGCTAACATGTAACTCGACTAATTTTTATTTATAGTGACAAACAATATTTCGACAATAAAGAAAACTCCTTGACTACAATTATTTCTTGATATCTAGATACTTGAAAGCAACACATAAGCCCAACACTCACTTTTCGCATCTATATTAAAGATGTAAAACATGGTATTTGAGTTATTAAATGATTATTTTTTAGATTCCATGTGAAATCCTTTGGTTATTTTAGTCTTTTGATGGCCTCAAAAGAGGTAGGAGGCAATGAAATCTACCCCTTTATGTTTCAAAGCTGGAGAGGTGTGTTGTTTTTTAATGTGGTGTGTGAACAAGATCAATGTTGTGTTGTGTGAGTAGATTTAAATCACTCAGTCAGTGTTGCAAGCTGGAAAAATTGAATGTAGGGGGGGTGTGTGTGCTTTTCATCTGCCCCCACCACCCATCACGATTTTAAAATCACAACCCTAATTTAATATATGCTAATGTCACATTTATATCACATCCCCATCTCTACCAAAAAGAAAAATAAAATAACAAATCTAAATTTTGTTTTGAATACAGGGTTTTGCATGTGTTGCTTTGGATCAACTAAAACACATAAACAAAAGCAGGCCATTAATTGTGTCATTAATGGTTAGGGATTTTGCATGCATCCCCCTACAGTGCCCACAATATTTTGGATTATTTTTTTTAAAAAGGGAAACCCCCCCGCCCCCCAGCCGCCTCCCCCCCCGGATCTAGACAACCCTCTACAAACATAACTAAAATCTAAATCATCCCTTCTATTAGTTATGTTAATTACGGGTGAATTTAACCCAACTATATAAATTTACTTTTATACCATCATCTAATCAAACCTAACCCTAAAATCCTCCTCATCCTCTTCTTCTTCTTCTTCCTCTTCTTCACCTAAAGAAATCTAAACCTAACATCCCCTTCTTCCTCTTTCACTTCTTCTTTCTTCTTCTTCTTCTTTTGATGGGTTTCTTCTTCTTCTTCTTCTTCTTCTTCACTTAAACAAACCTAAACTCCTTCCTCTTCTTCTTCTTCTTCTTCTTCACCTAAACAAACATAAACCTCACACCTCCTCCAGTCCTCCTCCTCTTCCTTCTTCACCTGAACAAACCTCAACCTGACATCCCCTTCTTGAAGTTTAAATTTTTTAATTTGGGTTATTTAGAGGGGTAAAAACATAATTGTGAGGGGGTTATTTGTGTTTTCCTAGTTTACAAGGGGTTATTTGAATTATTGAATTTTGCTTGGTTTTGGAAAAAGATAGGAGGTTATCATATATATTGTTGACTAGAGATGTTCAGATATGCTTATAAAGAAAAATTTGATAAAAAAAAACCCTCATATTTATTTAACACTTCATCTTTTTTAATGTCAGAAATAATAATGATTTTTTAGTCGGTAGTTCTTATTATTAATTTTTTTTATCCTTTTAGATCTTCTCCAATCAGTAAAAATAAAACTCGAACCAGACTCTAGGATTCTTCTACAAAACTGTCTGAAAGTGGTTTGATAAAATAATTATTTTTGTTTAACAAGGTTGAGATTTGAGGAGCTTATGATAGTTTTGGAAATGCAAAATGTGTGGGTTGATAGTATTGGGTTTATGTCTTGCATTTCGATTTTTAATTGTCAAGGAGAAACTGCAATAAATGAGTAAACTCATAATCAAAACATTATTTGCCACTACGAAAGGAAATATGGGTCGAGCTACTAAGTTAGCTCATTAGACAATTCATTGAAGAATATTAATTTTTTTTCGTGTGTATTTTTATATGTAATGATAGTTATGTAATGCATATATTATTTGCGTGCGCACTGTGATTATGTATCTGAGCTATATTTATTCTTTTATGAGTCAAAATTTCTTATATCATTAAGATCTGTAGCACCTCATAGAGCTTGTATTTCAGAAAATAGTGAAAATTTATATCTTATGAGTCAGAAATTCTTATATCATTCAGATCTTGTGGGTTTTTTTTTTTTTATAAAAAAAATGTACTATGAATACTCAATATAATATAATTTGGCTTTTGAACTTTTGTCACCCTGGCATTTAAGGGCAAAATATGTTAAGTGTAAACACACATTAAAAGGCACCAGACAATTGAAAATTTTACTTTTACATGCCAGTAACATAAAATAAACAATACTAACTGGATCAATTTTTTTTTTCTGATCTAAGAAACACCATCATCACATTATTAGCACATACTGAGTTTTGACTTTTAACAGTATTAGTTTATTGTAACATTTAATGATACACTTTGAGTATTATTTTTGGATTCATGGCTTCCATGCATGTATGAAAATGGAGGAGGTGTGTTGTGTTGTTCAATTGTTGTCTTTTGACATGGGAACAATGTCTTCATTTTTGTTTTTATCAAAAGCATCCCATGCTTTGCTGAACAAATAGGGCCTCCCATAAATGGCATTATTTAGCCAAGTCTACTATAAACAGTCTCTTCTCTCTCATGAAATTTGTCTCCCCATTAAGGGATGACCATCTGATCTAAATCTTGTGGTGGCTCTACAATGAGTCTTGACTTTTTTTCCTAAAGTCCACCCATAATTAAATGCCAATTTTTTTCCTATCACAAGTCAACTTTATCCATCAAGCCCCCATTTGGTCAAAGGGTATGGTTAGGGTTAAGAATTTGGATAAGTTCATAATATCACATATACTTACTAAAACATAAGTTTCATAAGACTTATTCATCCCACTAATCCTAGGATATCCCGAAAATATGGATATTAGGTGATTACCAAGGACAGCAAATTTATCTAATCAAGTAGATCAATTTGAATATAATTCAATTTCAAAAGATTGTCCAACTCTTCAAACACTTCAAAAACATGGAAGAATAAAAATACAGTGATTCATCACATTTTTCCATATATTTGGTTACTTGATTACATGACCATACCATCTTTTTGACCCATTGACAGTGGCATTCTCTTTTTTTTTTCCAAGGCATCCCAGATTGCAGTCTGACTCCTTATTTACAAGAAGAAAAAAAAACTTCAATGAAAAAAAAAAGAATTTAATGAGACAAAATACTCTTATTCACATCATGGTAGGGAAAATGTACTAGAAACCATAAAAACATAATATATGATTCTTCTTCAGGAAATGATTTGGTAACCCAATTATGATAATAAAAAAAAATTGATTTAAGCAATAAAAACATGACAATTCATCCTTTCGAACCCTACAAAAAAATAATAAGATGACATGTCCCTTATTGATTGATTTAAAATGTGAGGTTAAAATTTGGTCAAGTTTGTGTTATAGTATCAAAACCCTATATCTTCAAACTTATCTTAAATGGTATAATTGGTCGTGAGATTAAAGACCTGTGTAGTTCGGGCGAATCAAAATAGAGATCTCTCTCCTTATCATCGATCAGAGTCTTTCCGTTTCGTGCAAAGATTCCGTTCGATGAGGGGTAATTGTAAATACCCTAATTTTGACCATTCGGAGAATTTTTTTTAATCTCAAACAGTATTTAAAATAAATCACTTTTGAATCATAAAGAGAACTATTTAAATAAATTAGAGGAAGAAAAGAAGAAAAATGATCTGGTCTAACACTTAGAAAAATCAAAAGACCAAGAACCAGGCGGCAACCCTAACCCAACCGCTTCCCTCAGATGGCTAAATTGAACTTGCCGCCCTCTAACCGCTTCCCTTAGATGAGACATAAAGTCGACATTTAAAGTTGATCATTGCAACGGTTTGTCCATTTTAGCCGTCAATCTCTGACGACTCAACTAAAGTAATTCTCGCATTCCATCACTTGTTAGAGATGAGAATAATGACATGTCTCATTCTAAAACTATTTTATGATTCTTCAATTGGGATTCCTCACGATGGAAACTGAACACAAAAAATAATGAAAAACCAAAAACTGCACTTTAATAGGGGAATATTTGATCGAATACAAATATGAAATTTGTCTTTGAGTAATCTTGATAAATCAATCCCTCTCATACTGTGAATATATACATGCATCACTTCAAAATACAAGAGAGAGGGGGAGGGGGTTTGGATAGCCGGAAAGCATTGATGCAACCCAACCATTGATAACCCAATAATGCCAACCAGAAGAGAGAGAACCCAATACTGTCAAGGGAAAACAACAATAAAAAAAATAATGAACACACACACCCCAATTTAAGAAGAACATTGAAGCCTTTCTCTTTGAAGTGGGGGCATTAGGGTTTGGGGGCTCTTTTTCTTTCCCACACCTTTCAATTCAATACATTGAGCATCTACTGCAATCACTTACTACACCTCCCCAACTCTTTTAAGTCTCAATGAATCAATACTAACACTGTTAAGCCCATCTGTAAAGTCTTTTCCCTCATCCCCATTTTCCCATGAGAGATGATGATGATGCCACTTCAATGCCAGCCCATCAACAACACATTTAACACTCCCCCCTCCAATTGGGCACCATATGTATTAACTTGCATGCCTTGAAGCCTTGATATGACTACCACTGACTGGTGGTGGGTGTGTTGTGGTTTTATTTGCGGGAGCTGATACAAACGCCTTGTCATCTAACACAGTATGTATCTCTAAATTGAATGTACACTATATTTTGAAAAACTATAAAATGTTATGCATTCAATTCTTTCAGGTACGTACTTTACTTTTTTGTGAAATGATATATAAAATTTAAACGTGTTGAACCTATTAAAGTGATCACAAGAATTAATAACATTTTCTCTTTTTTTTATTGGTTAGTTTTAAAATTTTGATGTCTAATATATAGGGAACTAGATTGATTTCCCCATTCCATAACCTAAAAAAAGGGGAGGGTTAAAACTGAATCCCTACCTTTCATTTTTTTTCTTTACTTGAAGTGAATTTTCATCTTTAGAAATGGAAAGAGAGAGTTTTAGAAAGAAAAGAGAGGGAGGAGAGAGGGTCTGGAGGGGAGTGGCGGATGGAGGAGGTGGTGAGATGGGGGAAGGGGGTGGCGGAGAGAGAAAGCAGGAGGGGGATCAAGGGCGGAGGTGGCAGGCAGTGGGGGTAGAGAGTCTGCTACCCCCCCCCCCCCCCCCCCCCCCCCCTTTCTTTCTCTCGCTCTCTTCTTCTTCTTTGTTAAAGATGAAACCCCATCCCAGAAAAGAAAAAAGGGGGGGGGGGGGGGGTTTGAGATTTTAAATAAAACCTCATTTGCGCTTTGAGAAAATAAAATTAATTATTGGCTTATGATGATCACTTGGACTAGAACAAACTGAATATCTTTCTAAGTTTGATAGTTTTACATGCAACCTTACTTTCATCTCCAAGTATTATTTTCAGTACATGCTTTGTGTAGTGGTGTATATATTATTTAGCAAGAGTTTAAATTTCTTTTCTTGTTTTGTAAAAATACATGCTCTATTACATGGGAAAAAAAAATGGTACAAGAGGATTATAAAATAGATTACATATAAGACTAGTTCTCAAATTATATTTGAATGTTAACAAGTTGTACAACAAAACAAGTTAGATATTCACTGTCAAAATGAAAACTCAATAGTGGGTGAAGACTTCAATCCATCCTACGAAAATGAAGAACACTCTATATGGTAAACTTCTGCATCAAAATTTAATAACTTTTTATGAAGATATAGAATATATAGCTTATAAAAACCAAAACATAAATATAGCTGTATACTTTATGTGATAGATTATGAATTAGATATCCTATTGCTTTCATCATCTAATAAACAGTGTGTGACCACCATTCCACAATAATTTTTTCCATGCTTACAATCTCTCAAATGGGCAACTTTATTTCATTGTGATCCCTCTATCACCCTCTCTACACTATTTTATCAGTGTATATTGACAGGCAATATTGTACAGTCAGTGTTCCATATAACATGAACACAGACAATACTGTTTGACCATTGTACAAGTCTACATGCCTCTTGAGAACATCCATGGATTATAGCTATTCAAATGCAGAATTCAACTTCATGAGATCTTCACAGCCCAATTAATCATTCTTTGTATTTCAGTTACATCAAATCCATGTCTTACAAGAGATGATTAAAAAAAAAAATCTAAAGTATCAACTCTTTCAACAGAAACACTTCAAATGGTGTCAAGCTGCAGAATTGCAATCCTCACTTCCCCAGAAGGATCAGTCTTCCAGTATTTGCTGTCGGTCGAGTTTATTGATATTCACAGCCAACGAATCTCCTTTTGGAGCATTGGTAGTAATGTTGTTGTTGTTGCTGTTGTTGCTTTGACATTGAAGCAGTTGTTGTTGGAGAGTCTGCACCAACTCATTGAGCATGTGAATGGTCCTCTCTTGAGATAATATAATCTACAGTAAGAAAACGACATCCATATGAATCAATTTTGAGTGATAAACTTCACATGCTAATGTAGCTTTTGGATATGAGTTCAAAAACAACTTTTCAGTTAAAGTGGCTTTAAAAATATCTTTCCAGGAAGCGTACTTTTGTTAGATTCCTGTAATATAACTAAAAGCTGTTTTCGCTTTCTTAAAGAGTTAGGACCACTGAGGGTGTTTGGAAACGAGTGTGAAATAAGTTGATTCTTGTAAAAGGAGAATGTATAATAGTTGCCTAAACCCGTTTCCAAATGCTCTCTAGGTTGTTAAAGAAGCAGCTGAGATATCATAGAGAGCTGAGATGGAAAATAGAACAGTTCTTCAGGTACCAGTCCAAATGATGGTCATAGAGCCATTCTGTAACTTTGAAGTCCAAAAAGATCCCAGTATTCTACTTTCAATGAAATGAATGTAAGTATGTAACCACAGTGTGAGAATTTGGGTTGAGATATAGTATATTTCCAGTTCGGGCATTTAATTGGGCTCAAGCATTACACATCATCATTTTTAGAATTTAGTTTCTGCAGGGGAAATATTGCAATAGATGCCTATTGAAGTTCATGTCATACTGTCGGATAAACTTTGATATGCTCATGCTAAAGTCCTTCAACGTTTCACCAAATCATCATGGCTCATCAAAATTTCCCCCATTTACCATTACCATATCCACCTATCCAGGGCGCGTCTAAAATAAGCGAACCACTATAACTGATTCTCCATAAACTTATACCTTCAAAACGATCTCTCAAAGTTTGTTGATGACTACATTAACAACAGTGTCATCCTTACCTGAAAAGGATCCAACTCAATATCCCCGTTCAGCCACATCGAACCTATTTATTTGCTAATCAAAACTGTTAAGCACCTTTACGTATACATGTTATAGCAAAGAGGGGGATGAAAGGCCATACATCCAAAAAAAACCAGAGACTGAATAAGAAACAATAGGATGTCACCATCAGGTAAAACACAACCTTCAGAAATCGAGCCTTAATAAAAATTCAAAAGAAGGCTACATTATTGATAATTCCAAAAAAGGCTACCTCACAAACAAATTTAAGTATTGTTAAAAAAATAATGAAGAAGAGCAATACTTAAGTGTTAGACAGAATAATAAAGCATTTAATATTATGAATGTATAGATAGAGTGAAAGATAGATAGAAAGAGCGAGGGAGGGTGGGAGACGGTAAAAAATTTAACCCAAAAGTACATGTCAAGGTTAAATTTGGGACAAGCCGCAGGAACTTGACAAGAGATGTTACAGGATGGGCCAATGCAATATAAGTGCATAAATTAATGAGGGAAGAAATAAACATGGCATGGACAATGAAATTTGTGAGCAAGAAAATTAAGGCTTATAACAAAGATCTGAATTGGCCTAAAACAAGCATAATCTGGACATCAAATACTATAATATATTGCAACAATACGCATGTGTAAAGCATGATACACTCCTACACGATAGTTTTCAGTGCATCACAGTACTCGCACTCAAATAAACAATATCTAAAATGATAAAACATAGCTCAGATAGATGTTTTGACGAGGAAGTACAAGGTCAGAACAAATCAGTCAAAGAAAATTTGATGCATGCTGATTCTAGAAGCTCAATAGAAGAGATAAATAAAAAAAAAAACCAACAAAAATAATGTTACGGGAAGTGTAAGCCTAAAAACTTGAGCACTGATGCACATATATGAAATTAAGCTAATCCAATTACAAAATATTAGAATATATACTTTGATATATGTCCTCAAATGGCTCTACGATCTGAGACCAGCACAATAAGTTCCATGCTTGGAACTCTCAAATGCGAGATAAAAGACTGCATATGTTTAATATACACTACAAAGATTTTTGGATGGCCCAAGAATGAAAACTTATGTAAATATAAACAATCATTGGAACAACTAAAGGTAACGGGGGCTTTGGCCAAGAGGCATGGGTTTGCTCACCATAGGCCCTGATTTCGAATCCCCCGGGCTTACCTAGTGCAAAGGTTTGTGGGCTATTTTGTGCATCCAAGGTTTTCCCAACACTTGTTGGGGTCACAAAAAAATGCCTAAATATATGAGAAGCAGTCAGGTCAACAATCACAGACCTTAACTTCTGGCTAATTATTGAAAATGATTCTGTCCTAGACCACGAGAAATAGAGGTAACCGAATAAGCAGCACAAAAAAGCAATTTGAAAGCATGCTTAATAGATTATATCCTCCAGAGAAACCTACAATAAAATCATCCTGCCAAAGAGCAATATCATCTTATATTTCCAAAAAGCTTTGAAATTTAACAAGTCAAAGCACACATTCTAGGTAAGATCAAGTCCTATTATCACAGCTCTCCACATGTGGACACATTAAGTTCCATCCCTCAACAAACTTCCCACTCTCATACGGCTACGAAGGAGGGCCCTCATTCAAAATGTTGTGTGTCCTCTTTGCAAGTCTGGAGAAGAGGATGCAGATCATTTGTTTCTGGGTTGTGCATATGCAAGGTTCATATGGATCAAGCTTTTTTGCGATCTCCAGATCTGCGCTGTTCTTCCTCAAAGAGTTTTCTCTGACAAAAGAAGGCATAAACTAGTCATGTTGAGATGTATCAAGGAAAGCATTAAGCTCCGGACCCTTAATAGGGTCTTTCGGATCATTCAGTCTCCGGAACTGGATGCGATTTCAAGTGCTTTTGGCGTTCAAACGGAGGAAAAGGAGAGGGTCTACTCCACGGTGAAGTGGTTGGTTCCTGCAGATGGTTGGGTGAAGCTCAATACGGACGGCTCACTAGCGGATGATAGAGGAGGTTATGGGGCTCTAATCAGAAATTCAAATGTAGATTTCCTAATTGGACTAGCATGCCGATTGGATCTTCCCACCATCAATCTTTTGGAACTCAAAGCGATCGAACAGGGAGTTGTGTTAAGCAGTACCTTGCCGGTCCACAAGCTATGGATTGAATCTGATTCAACAACAGCCTTAGCATGGTTGCAAGGCAGAGGAACTATTCCCTGGACTACCATTCGCTCGCTCCGAAACACTCATCGCAACCTTCAAAAAATGGTCGAATGGAAGGCCTCACACATTCGTCGGGAAGGAAACTCACCAGCGGACATACTAGCAGCCTTCCAATCGATGAGAGGTGAATCTATCTTTCAACCTCAGCAGCTATGGAAAGAAATTGAAGAAGCATTACTTCAAGACAGACAAGCACTAGGCTCTGTAAGAGTCAGGGAGAAATAGCACTGTTTTGTATCTATTCATGCATGAAAACAGTGGATTAGATTGGCCAAGGTGGGCAGCCGTCTTGTGGCAACCTTGGTGCCACTCTTCTCCCCATTTTGCTTCATGTAAATCCTATGTATTTGTATAACACCTTGATTACTAATCAATTTTTTTTTTTTACTGAAAATCAAGACTGAAAGAACTGAACTTTCAATCTTCTTAAAAAAAAAATTGGCATCTGTCCCCCACCCCCTCGAAAACATATACATTTTTCTTTCCCATGCCTTCTTCTCTATAATAGACCCCCTTATGATTATGTTCCATCCCAGCCCATGATTCATCAAATAATCGACTTAAAAGAAAATAATATGTCCGACCTTGTGTGCAGCCCCATCCACATCCCTCATTGGTTTTCTTCTAAAAAAAAAAACTCACCCATTAAAGTATATATTGTTATATAAAGTGAATTATACACTGCCATAGTGCAGTGTATACACTGCGTATAGGCGGCTAAGGGAGTGCTTTTGCGCTGCAAACGGGGTTGTAAAACGGACTGAGTAAAAAGGATACAAAAAAGCCCAATAAACGCAACACAAAGTCTTATTTTCAGCATCCCACATTTAACCCAATCTCCTTGAATTTTAGCAATTTATACCAGCATTATATACTGACTTAATAAAAATATATCAATTCCTCCCTCCAAAGATCTTATAACAATCATTCAAACTAACAACTTCAGAATAAAAAAGAATCCACCTTCAAATTCTTTTCGATATCCCTTTCGATATCCCGCTCCAAAATCTTTAAAAAACAAAAACATCAATTTGAAAACCATGTAATCATCCAAAACTAAATCACTCAGAAATCTGAGGTTCCATTACCTTCTCTTTAACGACCTCCTCCTTCTTCAGAATCCTCTGCTGCTTCACCGAGAGCCCGCGCGGGCCGGGGTCCATCTCATTCACGAGCGGCTGCTTCCACTCGAATTGCGAAGTGACGATCAGCAGAACCAGAAGGAAAACCAAAACCATCGGTCTCGACATCATCGCCGAAGAGCGGAACAGATCAAGCAATGAAACCCATATCACCGGATCGGGGTTTCGCCCAATTGAAGCTCCGCTGCATCGAATTCAATAGCTTGGACTCACGAGGCGGAGGTCGGGAGGAGGGCCATCCCATCAGACGGACAGGATTGGTGGATTTTTGAGCGATCGATGGGTGATTTTGGGGTTTTTTAGGGTTTCGGTTGGCTTGGGCGACGGAAGACTCTGGTCTCTCTTTCGGTGGTGGTTGGACCGACTCGGCGATTTTTTTTTGTTTGGATCGGGCGAGGAGAATCCGATTTTTTGACTTGAGATGTTTAAAAGCAATGATTAGGTAAACATTCACGGTAATGGATTAATTTTTTTTATATATATTCTATAAATGAATATATATATAATTTATTAAAATATATATTTTATTTTTTTAATAAATATCCATGTTATATATTAAATGAGGTATGTTATTTAAAAAAATAAAAAAGAATGTGAACTGTAATAGGATTGACAATGGGATTTGGATTTGAGGTTATATTTTCTTTAGGTAAAATATAAAAAAGTCACTTTGAAATAGTAAATACCCAAATTAAATTAAAAGCTCTACAGGAAAAAGTCTTTTTTTATAATTTATCACAATCTATTTATTATTTTTAAATTGTTCTCTCTTGAATCATTTTCAGATGATTTATGATAAAAATAATGGTACATATAATTTTAATTAATTAATCTATTACCTTAAAAAAGTATTATATTTTGTATAATAATAATTGAATAAGGATACTGGATGTACATGATTTATTTTTTCACATCATCGTATGTCCTCGTCTACCCATTATCTAAAATTCTATAAATATAATAAAAATTTAATAATAATAAATTATTCAATAAAAATAATAAATAATGTATATATAGTGAACATAGTTACTCTAATTATATATCAGTGTAAGGTGGAAAATATTTTAAGAGTAATAATTAGATGAGGGAATGACTCATTTAAGAGAAATTATTTTTAAATTATTTTTTAGGTCCCAAACAATTTTCAACTTACTTTACATTCACACACTCTAACTAGATATACACCTCGTTAAAGTTTTTTTTTGCACATTTAATAATGAAACTATACAATTCATTAGAATACATATTTCATTATAAAAATACTTATATCATTTTAATGAAATATACAATTTAAAAAGAAAAAGAAAAAGAGTGCACACTGCCTTTACTATAAACGAGGTCTTAACATTTCCTAAAGCAATTATCAAACCTCATGAAACCTAATCAAATCAAAATAACACTTGCAATGGCCATGAGACTCATTCCATTGATCTCCACAGCTCTGAAGAATGCAAGAATATAGAGCAAAACCAAAAAAAGAAAGGAGCCAGTGTGAAATACAGATGGGGCTGTTACACTCAGAACACTTTCGCACATCACATAACACAGTATATGCTCTATTAGAAAAAGAAAATATACATAAAAATGTATGTATTCAATTCATTCGAATATTTAATTTACTTTTTGTAGAAATATAACAAGTATATACTTCAAAAGAAAAAAATATCAAAACATGTTTTGTCCGGAGGAATGACTAAATATAACATTTCCCAATGCAGAATGCAGGTTTAAGTAATTGGTAAAGGTACCACCTACCATGAGAAGGGAAGCTCACCGCATTCATTTGCTTGAGTTCGCAATCCCCACCATGTTGAGCATGTTGCGGTCCTCCTTGAACCTCTCTAGAACTGTCCCTTTAATGACGTTGTTGTCATTCTTTTCGTCGTGAATTCCATTGGCCACAACTCCCCAGCACTCAATCACTTCAGGGCAAATCCTGCTCGTCTTGGAGAGACAGGGGCTGTCGAAGGTGGTGCAGCTGAAAGTGTGTCCCTGGTCAAAGCTCGCTGACAGGAAAAGACCGAAGTGATTAATTCGCCCTCCGAAGCCGATTCCATTTGGTATGCTCTCCGAGCTGAAGTTCACAGCACACTGATGACAAAGAGGGCATAATAACAGCTTCAATAATAGTATTTATGCAAATTTGTCATCTACTTATGGCCATGCATGTATAAGTACCACTGCAGAACAATTCAAGCAAAGAGATGATTAATTTGGTAAGTTGATTGCCAATAAGTATGCAATATAAAATAACAGTTATAATTTGGTCATCCACACATATTGGGTTATAATCAGAGATTCAAGTTAAACATGGACATATGGCCCTATGAGGGGAATTGGCATTCCAAGAAAAGCATGAATCGGAATTAGATGAATGATCATATGAGTGAGATTATGGACTAGTTGTAGACTGACACAACTGAATATTGATTAACATTTTAATGTACCATGTGAAAAATAGAACCTTGATAATTAACAATCTCACGGGCACGAACACGGGACACGGTGACACAACGACACGGGCACGGCGACACGGCAATTTCTGAAAAAACAGGACATGGGTACGGCCAGAACACGGCAACAAATAAATTAATATAATAAATAAATATGTATCACTATTTTATAAACAATCACATTTCATTTAATTCACTATTTATAACCAATTGTATAAACTAATAAATTACTGTTTTTATAAATCACTGTTCTAAATAATAAACCACTGTTTTTATAAATCACTGTTTTAAACCAATAAACCATTGTTTTTTTTAACCTTAAGAAACAGATTTTGTTTAAATGAGTTGTTCTAGGCTGCTTTAAATGGGTTGACTACTTGTAGGTTATGTTTGGGCCTTCTTTTTCTTTTTCTTTTTTACTTTTAAGCTGAAATTGGCTGGCCCGTGTCCTGGGCCGTGTCCCAGGCGTGTCCAAGACAAAATGAAGGCAGACACGGTTAGAGCCATGTCCGACACGTGTCTGACACGGGTACGGGGCCTCCGGGGAAGTGTCCGTGCTTTGTAGTTAACAATAGAAGAAAAGATGATCATAAGGAGAAATGGCTTACCCATTGCAAGTTAGTATTTGCCCCTGAAGGTTTGTATATGGATGCTTGAGGATATATATGGAAGATGAACGATTTCATGTCTCCATAAAAGTCACTATGTTTCTCCCAAGGCTGAGAAGCATAGCCACCATATATATAACCATCCGTATCCTTGATGAGAAGCACGGTTGGTCCGCCTCCGTTCCTGCAGATGAATTGAACAGTCACCACCTCAGGCTTCAGCTGCCAAACAAAATATGCAGCTGTTGAGAAAATGGAATGCCAATCATGACAAAGAAACAGCAATTTAAAAGAAGTGTTGAAATTCATTATAATCTGAAAATCTGGACATCACCAACACGATTGCGAGGTGAACACACAAGAACACTCCACATGGGGTAAAAACAGAACTATATTTTTTTAGTAGTGCTTTTTTTCTTATTAAAATTTTCTTATCAGCAGGAGTAAAAATCAAACCCAAGACAAAGAGGAGGTACCTTTGCCAACCTGCCAAGAGGTAGGTTGGTAAAACAAAACAGTATGATAGGCAGTTTGACACATATTTGACTTTCATACATGCTCAATTCCTTGTGAATAGGTGGATAGTAAAGAATCATCATCATAATTTGGATGGAAGCTGTGTTTGAATAGTCAATTTGAATAGTAGCAGTAAAGTTTGTTGGGTGACATATATTCTTGATAATTAAGTTCGATTATGATTATATAACAAAAGCAGAGATACTCACGAAATATTGCCCAAGAAAGTACTGAAGCTTAATCCATGAATTGAACTATGGTACAGAAGTTTCCATTCTTCCACATCAGGTTGAGACAGGGCTCCCGCTATATGCCACGCATATTCCTTCTTCATAAGTAACATCTCTGGACTTATATTTTCCGAAATAAGCAAATTCGGTACTTGATCAGAACTTCCTGCATAAATTGACTCAAACGTAGAGACACACATCAGTATTCATTTTCAGGCACTAAACAATAACTGTTCACCAAGAATGCAATATGTAGTCCAATAGATATATTGAAGGATACATGGAAAATAGTGAACATATATGCACTCCTTGGTGAAGGCATAATAAAACATGATTAAAAGAGAAACTCAGAAATGAAACCATGAAATCCTTTGCAATAGCGAGATTGTTCTTTAGCATTAAATTGCTTAACAGTAAGCGATTCATACAGAACATCTATCCACTATCATTATCACAAATGCTGCGATTTAGTCAACATCAAATATCATAATCGGCCGACCAGGTAATCTATATCTTCTGAGTTGGAATCGACGTTCCAGGAAGATGAACCTCATTTTGTTCTGAATAAAATCAATAATCATAAGCAACAAAGAAGAGTTTGAACTGCCCAAGCATATTGTCTTCAGTACAATTTCAGGCTCTTATTGGAAATTCTACATTTCTTTAGTGCCAGGGAGTATAAACTAAGCAATGATAAGAATTAATGAATTTCTATTTTGTTTTGAAAGAATGGGATAAAACATGATAAAGACAAACTGGGGAAAAATCCATGAAGTTATTCGTAACAGAGAGATTGTTCCTTATTATTGAATTGTTTAGTGATCATTATACACAATTATCAACTATCAAGGCACTGACTATACTTCCCTTAATTGCCCAACTCGATGATTATAAGCAGAGGAGTTTGTATAACCCTAACATAGCATGTCTTCGAATTTCTAAATTCATCAGTTCAACGGAAGTATAAGTAAGCAGCAATAAGCAATTGTTTGAGAAAAAATGAAGAAAACCTGGATCTGGTTGCATCAACAGGCTTCCAAGAAACTTCCTTGCTGATGGGACAACGCTCCACCACTTCCTAATATCTGTGAACGACATGCATTCCTCAGCATGCCCTTCCACTTCCTCTGAAAATGTCACCGCGTTGAGAAATATATCTACAACACCCTGATGAGAGCTCACTGAATGTTCACCATCTTCCACATTGAAAACAGCATCAAGCATTGAAGTTAAAACAACTTCCAAATCAGACCTGTTAAGTAATTTTGTCATTTTTCAATACATCCATGATCCATCCACATGAAAATAGAGGGAAAAACAACTTCTGCATTCAACATGATACAAGCACTATCTTTTAATGACCTTAGATCAATTTATCTCTGCAACATTTTTACATAATCATTTCAAAAATTCTAAATAACAGAGCTTGTCAGTCCTGGTCCATCTGCCTTCATCAAAGTTAGGAAAATAACTGACAGCATCCTCCTTGCATATGATCTCATAAAAGACTATCATCTTAGCAATGGTATCAGTAAAATCATAGTCAAAACTGATCTAAAAAAGGCTTTTGATTCTCTGCACAGGCTGTACTGATACAATGCTATGTACAATATGGGCTTCGGTCCAAAGTGGATCAGTTGATTATAAGTTGCGTAGAAAATGCCTTGTTTTACTAAATGGTTCCTCTAATGCTACTTCACTACTTCTTCTGGCATCAGACAAGAAGATCTTTCGTCTTCATCACTACTTAGCTTGGCTATAGAAGGTCTATCACTTTTATTTGAGCAGCAATCAGCAATGGTTGTCTTGAACTCTTGATCCTATCAGAGCAGGTTTTCTGTTTATTAGCCACCTACTTTTGATGAAGATTTTCTCATTTTCTCTAAATGAAACACCTAAACATTCAATAGTATTAAAAGCATCTTCTTTTTTTTTTTGAAGAACGGTGCTCCCTAGGGTTTGATCCCTTGACCTTTTTCAAAAAGAGAGGAGGTGCTTGCCGACTTAACTAAAAGATCGGTTGAGAGTATTAAAAACATCTTGAATACCTTTTCGGTTTGGTTTGGTCTTCATATAAATCCTTCAAATAGCAAGTACTTTCTGGGTGGGAAACCAACGGCTGATATAAAAATCTCTTCTATTCTGGATTTTTAGAAACAAAATCTTCTAGTAAACTATCTGGTCTCCCTTTTTCGGCAGTAAATTGACACATGATATGTGTCTTGCTCTCATCCATAAAATCAACAGAATTGCACAATGGAAATCAAAGCTTCTATCTTACTCTGGCAATCGAAACCTATTATATCTGTTCTTGAAGCACAAGCTGATTTCAGAGGACTTCAATCAACCCTTAATAAAGGCATCTCAAAAAAAATATTGAACCTGACTCTAAACTTATTGTCCAGTGAATATTTGCTAGCAAAGTACCTTGGGCTGTCGGAAAATGGATCATGAACACAAGGTAACTGTTTGGACAATTTCATAAATGGAGGATCAATCACATTGCAAGAAGCTATGGATAGTCTATTTTCAGTTTTCACACGTTCTGACAGTATCCATCCTTTGCCTGCCAAGGATATTTCTGTCACCATCCAAATAAGAATCAGATAGTATCCAACTATCCATGCCAAAAGTCTATTATTATCTCTTGTGGATCCAAAAAAAAAAAGTGTTGTAACACTTGAATTGTTCTGTACCAGAGTGTGCGGTTACCAATTGAAGAGGTATTTGGGGATGCAATTATGTAGTATACCTAGTTAGTTACCTCTCAAAGTACTTCCATGTATTGATAATCTCACTTGAACTCTGTATACTTTTTTTAGATCCTAATAATATACACTCCTCACTGGGAAAAAAGACCATAATACATGCACTTAAAACATTTCTGGTTACTTATTATGGTAAAATATGCCAAATTTTAAGAATTTCATTACTCATGCACTTTTAAACTGAGCTAAAATGCAGACCACTAACTGCTGCTTTTAAATAGAAGGTAGATCGACCAAACTTAGAAGGATTATGTAATGCAAATCAAGCTAGGAATAAATTAACCTTCGCTATGTTCATAAACATTATCATTGATCAGAAATCATACCGTCCCACCACGCCATCGCCTGTAACATCCACTAACTGATATATGAACTGCTCAATTTCATCTCGAGATCCTTTTTCATATGTTCCCTGCGCATAGCAGATAATTCGAATTCTAAAAGCAAACATAACACAAAACACTGGTTTTCCGAAAGCCCAAATTTTGTTATAAGCAAACCTACACATTGAATTTTCAATTCAAGCTCATTTTATAAACAATCCAACAGCACATTCATTGATAACGAATCAATGAGCCTCTCAAAAAAAAAAAAAAAAAAAAACACCACCAAATTAAAGATTCACTTAACAAATTCTTCACCAAAGCAAGCATTGCTAAATTAGGTACCAATGAAAGAATCACGAAAAAAAAAACATTTTTAATCTACACCATCTGTTCATAATTTCACCTAAAAAAAACTCACTTTGGCAATGACGAGGTCTTCAAAGGTGAGCATCCCATCATTCCTCTTCTGTGTCACCAAATCAAACATCCGATCCCCGAGGGACCCAGGAATCCTGAAGTAACTCTGCATCGACATACCCAATAAAAAAAAAAATCGAAACCCTAATCTTAAAAAGCTCAGATTTTGAAAACCCAGAACAAAATGAGAGACCTTGAAGACGGAGGGGGAGATGAATTTGGAGCTGCTTTGCGACTGGGAAGCGAGGGAGACGAAGAGGGTCCTCAGCTCGTCCAGTTCTCTTTTCGCGAAGCACCTGAACAAGCGACGACGACGTGAGAAGTAACATCGATGGATCGATCGATCGATTGAGAGAGAGAGAGAGACCTGGTGGCGGAGGCGAGACGAGGATCGGCGGGAGGGGACTGAGAATTACCCATATCTGGTGCTTCCGTTTCGTTCGTTTTTACTGCCTCCGCCGGGGGAGTCTCCCGGTGAAACTATAACGGGGGCTTGCCTTTGCCCGGCCCTTCAATACCCTCTAAAGCCATTTGGATTTGGCGCTTACACCCTCTCTTGGATGGAAGAATGGGCGCAGAATAGGATCGGAATAAGTGAGAATTAGTCAGAATAATTTTAAAATAAGTGTTTAAAAGGTCAAAATAAATGAGAATTTATATATCAGAATTAACTAGTATAAAGTGATATATAGAATCTAGTCAATATCTGAAATTAAGTTATTACAAGTTATTCAACTCAAAAGAATTTGAGTTCACTATTAAATAAATGTAATTACCTTTTGTAATCAATTATCATTTTTTGTGTTATATTCTTCTATAATAATTGTTTTTACTGGTGGCGGAGGCGAGACGAGGATCGGCGGGAGGGGACTGAGAATTCCCCATATCTGTTGCTTCCGTTCGTTCGTTTTTACTGCCTCCGTCGGAGGAGTCTCTTGGTGAAACTATAATGGGGTTGCCTTTGCCCGGCCCTTCAATACCCTCTAAAGCCATTTTGGTTTTGGGGAGCTTATACCTTGGATGGAAGAATGACATGGAATATGATGGAATACGTAGCCCCCATTTGGGTTTGAGAATAGGATCTTGAATAAGTGGGAATTAGTCAGAATAATTTTAAAATGGGTGTTTAAAAGGTTGAAAATAAATGAGAATTTGTATCCCAGAATTAACTGGTATAAAGTATATAATCTAGTCAACCCCTGGATTTAAGTTATTCAACTTAAAAGAATTTTTGAATCCACTGTCATCACTCTTGTAAATCAACTATTATTATTTTGTGTTATATTCTTCTGTAATAATTGTGTTAGGGTGTGTTTGTGCACAATCTTAAAAGGAAAATGAAGGAAAGTGAAAGAATTTGAGTCAAATGGAAAGTGATGAAAAATAAAATATTTTCCCTTTGACCAGTTTATATGATGTGTGTGCTTGTAATGGAAAGTGATGGAAAATAAAAATGGTTGTTTGTGCCTGTGATGGAAAGTGATGGAAAATAAAAATGTGTATAAATAAAAATGACAGAAACTAAGAAAATATTGTTTGTGAGAGATTCACATAATCTATCTTATTGAATTTAACAAATCTTTTAATTTCAAAAATAAATCTGTATAAGTATATGGTTTTAATTAACATTTTAACAAATTAATTAAAAATTTTGAAAATTTAAAAATAAAATAAATAATTTATGGTATCATTATAATATACACTACCCCTGAATATCATGTTTTACACATAAGATTACACATTAATATATATTATACATTTTCTAAAACAAATAAGTATTCATCGTTATTCGTAATTCATGAAATGAGATTCAAGGGTAAACTAATTGGACGATGATGCATTGATTGTGTTAAATGAGTTTTATTAATATTATTTTATATAAGTTTTTATTAAAATATGTATGAAATATTATATGTCTTGTTAATATTGTTTTTATTTTGATTCACATCGTTTCATTGAGAAAGACTAGTTAATGTATAAAATATTATGTCTTGTTAATATTATTTTTATTTTGATTCGTGTGTTTTTGTTGGTGTATTGAGAGAAATTCATAGATTCCCTCACTTTCCCTCCTCTAGGGTGAGGAAATTTTTTTTCCCCAAATCCTAATAAGACAAAATAGCAAAGGGAAAGTGAGAAATTTTTTTCCCTCTATTGGTTTGACACAAACACCAGGTTTTTGGATAGTCAAAGAGAAATTTTTTATTTTCCCTCACTTTCCATGTGGCACAAACACACCCTTACTCATTCTATAGTATAAAGGGGTCACATGTTAAATAATTTCTTATCATTTTATATAAATCAGTGACTCACAGGAGGTGAATAAGCCTAAAAAATCTGTTTATTTGCAAGATTGGGTATGACTATTTGAAAATATACGTGAGAATAAATTGATATTTATATTTGAGGTTTCTTTTGAATTAATTATGTTATTTATTTATTCTATAATATAAGAGGGGCATATTAAACAAGGGAATTGGAGGGGCAAAAATTGACGTACCGGGTTCGGGTACTATAATCTGTCCGCTCCCGCTATCTTCCACTCTGCTTCCGGCGAACCTTCCTCTTGACTGTCAAAGACACAGGAAGGTGGGGACCTGCAAAAACCCTCCGACGCTCAAGTTAGTAATGGTGGCCGAAATAGGGCTACTGAAAATGAGAAATTCACATACCTTCATAGAAAGAATTAATTCCTATTTATAGAGGTTCTCAGGATTGACCTAGGGTTTGTGGTCGATCTCTTCTTATCGGACGGATGAGAAGAGATCCTTGATTTTCAGGGGGACAAAAGATATATCTCATGGTTTTGTTAATTATATTTCGATGGGCTAGCCTTGTCAGATTTGGATCGATTGGGCCGTGGATCTATTCTATCAGGTACTGTGCTTCCTGGATCCGACCTATCTTGGTGGGCCAGAAAATTTGGCACCCACATGAATAATTCATATAACCACCCCCCCCCCCTTCCACACAAACATATATGGACCTCCTGTATTCTTCCACAATCCAAATAATCCCCCCGCCCTCGGGTCCGGATCCTCTGCAATTTTTTTGGGTTGCAAGGATCTTGCTATACTTTTAACTAGTAGATGACACATGTCATGTAAAAAAAATCAAGTGTGAGATTTGATTTATCCGGTGGACCACCCACCATCCCTTTTTTTCTTCCCCGTGGATCCAAAGACCTAACTTGGTTTTTTTTTCTTCTTTCATTTCCAGTGGACCATGACCCACTACTTGGGTTTTTTTTGTTTTTTTTTTACTTTAAATATGTTTTAATGTTTTGAGGTTTCTTCATAGGAAAGCTACAGTAATATTCATGAATTTAATGCGTTCATTTTTAGATGTGTTCTTCATATTTTAAGGTTTTGAAATGAATTACATCATTTACATAATATTAAGTAAAATCAACTGTCTCCTACATAGTTTTGAAGGATTTTTATCAGGGATTTTAAATGCTATTTTGTATAACCTCGAGCATGTCATATTATATATAGGTTGTTGACTTATTAAGTATTGTATTGAAAATGTTATTATTTTGAACTGTCGCATGCATATTATTGAAATGAAAGTATGTGTCGATTATGCATGCATCGCATTTTCTAGGTGACGTAGCCTAGGTGGCTTAGTCTAGGTGACTACAGTTCAGAATGGACCCAAGTCTAGGTGACTTATGTCTAGGTGATACGATTTCTTGTGCAAAATCCTTGCGGCTAGGTGCCAGGAGATACTGTCATGCGTGTCCATTGCTTTCATACGCATTACATATTTGACTGGATTTGAGACATGCATAAGGAAATAAGATTTTATTAAGTTGGTTTGTTGGAAAATTGTTCAAATTGCGAATATCATATTATTGTATGTTGTAAATTGTTTCTTATTAAATATTATTTGTGATATCAATTATTATTGGGACCTAAAGGTCCATTAACTAAGCGCATGGTAGCTCACCCATCTTTTCTCAACTTTTCAGAGTAGCCGTTGGTGATCATTGATCTCGGTGGTGGAGATCGTAGCTTGCGCGCTTATCTTCCGTTGCATTTAGGTGGTTGAATAAGCCTTTCTTTGGTATGTAGTTTCCTTAGTCCCTTTCAGCAAAACAGTTGGATGTTGTGTTAGAAAAATTATTTCGTATGTAATCATCCGTGTTTAGGATAAATTATGTTTTCATTGGTATGATTAAATAAATCTCTTATGTTTTTTAAATACCTCGTGTTTTATGGAGAGCTCAAGGTAACAGACCGTATTCAAGCTTCAAAATGGAGTCTTGGGTACGGGGGCCTTACAACAGCATTGTTCGAGGCTTGCGAGTCATGTTGTGTGAAATTAGTATGTTGAGATAATGAATTTGGTTGAAGAATGACTTTAAGGTAATATGTTGGGTTTTTCCATAGGACACCCATGGTGATGAATTAGACATGTCGCCGACCTGTGATTGTATCAACAAGTATATTTAATAACAAACAAGATATCTATGAACATATAAATAGAAATGAATTTAAAAAAAAACACTCACTTGATATATATGGTACATCAATGGTGGATATTGGCTATTGCCACCCATATAAAATATGTGGGGAGGTATTTGGACACCCTAATAGAAATAAACATGAATTTAAGTAAATAAATCAGTTGTTCTTAATTTAATTCAATATTAAATATAAATTTAATATTACCTGAAAAGGCTATGAGAGTGGTGGAGGATGAGGACTAAAACCACCCGTTGCACCAATATGTGTAGATATATCAGTACTCTGTATCATTTCAAGCCAAATGTATAAAATATTTATAATTAAATAAGATGATATATTCTAATTAAATTTCTTAAAACAAATTTACCTTTAATGATTGAGGATTCGATGCCTTCTTGTTCTTTGCCAAGGCTTTCTCCAAACTACTTTTGATTATTTGTTTTCCTCGATGAGAGTCCTCCTTCTTCTTCAATTGCTTAGCTTGGGTGAGATTTGCATTGTCCAAATATTTTGCATCAACATTGCCCTCACATATAATAGAAAGAGAGTTGTGATTGTCCTTATAATGCGGTTGATTTGTAAACATAACACGCCTTCAACTATGTTGCTCAATTCATCAACATACTTCATGAAAAAATTAAATGTTTCATCACTCTCAGAGGCTTGATTTGATATCTTGTTAAACTTGGAGCACAAGGACCTATACTGGTAGGTCTATTGCAATTTGGGATCCACCTCAATGTTATGTCTGTGCATGTCTTGCACAATTTTAGCTCTTGTTTTTCTTGTCCATCATCATAATTGTCCATAAATTTTGATAGAACACTTCGAATCCCACCGGGTCTCTTGAACACATTATTTACATGCTTCAATGCATTTTGCATCATGTGCCATGTACATAGCCTATGGTATGTTTCTGGCATCACGTTTAAAATAGCTTTAGTCATTGCAGCATCTTGATCTGTAAAATGGTTTTTGGAGCTTTGTTTGACATTGCTTCCAAAAAAGTATGAAAAAACCAAATAAATGATTATGATGTCTCATCGTACATCAAAGCAGCCCCAAATACAACAGTTTCTTGATGATGATTAAATCCAACAAATACACCAAATGGTCGATTCTCTTTATTAATTTTATAGGTGGTATCAAAACATACAACATCACCAAACTAGCCATAGTCGATTATCATTCTAGCGTCGGCCCCAAATATATTTGTGATTTGTTCCTCATTATCCAATTGGAAAGAATAAGCAAATGATGGATTTGTTGTTGTTTGACCGTGTAAATATTTCAACACACTTGCAACTTCTCCATAGGCCAATTTCATTTGTCTCTTCGATCTGAGAAAATTCTTTTGATCTTGTTTTATAAAGCCAAGAGATTCCCTTCCACCAACTTTCCTACCCATCAACTCATATGCAGAACTAAGAGGAATTCCATATTCTTCAGCTGACTCCACTTCAATGGCCTATGAGGATGATATTTTTCACTGGGATGGTAGCATATGAAACACTCAACTAATACAAGAGGATAATTATGCATTTCCACAAAATTATAGACCATATACCTAACATTAATCTTGTTCAATTTGATGGACATTTGTGCGTCACAACTTGTCCTTGTATCTGCTTTGTTATTTTTAGTCAAATGATCTCGTTTATCGATACCACGAAAACCCTCCTTACAACAAACAAACACTTTTGAAGTAGTTTGATTGGTATGCCTATTTTTGTTACAAGAATATCTTCTAATACTAAACCCCATTCTCCTTCTGTAATACCATGTCATATGTAGGTTTTCATGAATTATCCATTGATCTGAAAAAATTAGAAAAATATTGAATGTGAAAGTGAAAAAAAAAAACAAAAAATAACCTAAGTAGTGGGTCCTGAGTTAACTGGAAGTAAAAAAAGAAAAAGAAAAAAAAACCTAAGTTGGGTCTTTGAGTCCATGGATGGTGGTTGGTCCACCAGATAAATCAAATCTCACTCTTGATTTTTTTTACATGACAAGTGTCATCCACTAGTTAAAAGTATAGCAAGATCCTTGCAATCCAAAGAATTGTAGAGGATCCGGTCCCATATTCAAACCCCCATCCCCCACCCTTTAAAAAAAAAAAAAAAAAAATAACAAAGAAAGAAGAAGAAATGAAAGGAAAGGAAAAACTGTGGCAGTCAAATAAAACGTGATTTCTATGTTGGTTGTCAATTAAAACACTTAAAAAGTGATTACGTTCACCAGTCAACGCCACTAATTAGCTGACACACTGATATTTTAACCATGCATATTTTGTGGAAGGAAAATGATGCATTCAGTCTCTTGCGCAACATCGTATCATTTTGATTTTATCATAAAATATATATTCGTCTAATGAAATACTTATATTGTGAAAGCATTAATTATATACATATTGCAATAGAACAATATACACTCCAGGTTGTAGTCGGAGCTGTAGAATAGACCCAGTATATCAGTGCGTTCATTGAAACAATTCTATAAATGAACACCCCAATAGACACCATAATTAGTAACTCACACAACCCTAAAAAAGGGGGGGGGGGGGGGGGGGGGGAATTGTCCAGATGCCACTTGACCAGGGGTTTAATTTTTTTTTTTGCCCCTGGACTTTTTTTATTTTTTATTTACCCCTGAAATCTGGTTCTATTTTTTTTTGCCCCTGACCAGTTATATAAATATTACATTTCTGTAATTGATTGTTAAATATATGTAATTGGTTATTATATTTCTGTAATTTATATGTGATACCCGAACTATTCCTTACAGACATTTACATAAATACAGAAATATAATGTGATACATACAGAAATTATACAAATAATTATAGATATTTAATAGTTGTCTACAAAAAATATTAAAATACGCAAATATATTTAAACACAAAATGGTCATATATACATTTTCAATGTCATTACAATATCATCTGTAAGTGCATTTAATGTACGCAAAATTGTTATAGATACAATCCTAAAGTTTCATTAAAATAGATACATCAATTGTTTGAATTATGATATTTTCTTCATATCTTAATGATCAGTTGTAGTCTCTCCCTTAATCCTCTTCATTTTCTTTTGGATGAAATGAAACCCACTGAAATATCATTGAACTAGAAATTCAATGTATTTCATAACGAAAAACGGGCTTTCCAAGCAACATAAAAAATACAACAAACAATCAAACACCTAAATAAATTTATGAACAATTGTAATATTTTAATAGAATTACTTCTTGATCCATGTACTAAACAATAATAAAAACTAACATTTATATAACAACTACAACAAAAACTACAAATGTAATACCCAACGACATAATCTATCATTTACAGATAATTATAAATTACAGAAATATAATAACCAATTACATATATTTAACAATCAATTACAGAAATGTAAAATTAATATATGGATGAGAATCGTGGCACTGGTCAGGGGGAAAAAAAAGACCAGATTTCAGGGTAAATAAAAAATATAAAACAGTCCAGGGGTAAAAAAAAATTAAACCCCTGGTCAAGAGGCATCTCGACAATTCCCAAAGAAAAAAAAATATGGGAAGCTTCTCTGCCTTACCTGCTGCTGCTAAAAGGTTTGTGTTTTCTCTACTCCCTTATGACTTATTGAGCATATAACCATGCGCACATAACAAAATCTTCCATCATCCAGGCTTCAAGGCAAGGTGGCGCTCATCACCGGCGGCGCGAGCGGCATAGGCAAGGCGACCGCGCGCCTCTTCTGTTCCCACGGTGCAAAAGTCGTGATCGCTGACATCCAGGACGGCCCCGGCCGCTCGGTCAGCATGGACCTTGGCGGCCCCTCCGACTGCCTCTACGTGCGCTGTGACGTGATTGAGGAGTCTGACGTCCACGAATGAGACGGTGTACATAGGGAAACTTCTGAATGAGACGGTGGAGACACTTAGAGGATTAGAGTTTGTCTCAAATGGTTTAGAATATCTATTATAATAATAAATAAATAAAATCCAATTTTTTTATGTGGCTGCATAAATTAATCGTTTTTGCATTGATTTCTAGCCCAAATAGCTGCTCTCCGAGAACTTTGGTGTAGCTAAGATCAGTTGTAAGGGTTCCCAGGTTGTCAAGAGACTATATCAAAACTGTTAATATTTAAAGTATAACTAATCTGGTTGTGCTTACGACTGAGAAACCATATCCAAACTGCCGTGTTCCAGCAAAATGCGGTATACTAGATCGTCGTAGCAATATCTATCTTTTTGTAAAAAATAAATAAATCTGAATATAGGTATACTAGATCCTATATTTAAATCCCAACAATCAAATCTTAAATCGTCGGTAGCAATATTTATATTTACTTTATATTTGTCATACGAATTTAGTAATGAAACCACGGTAGTAATATCTACCTTTACTTTAAAAAATGAAATCCTAAATGTTGGTTTAATATTTTAGAATAAGTTATCCTAATTTTAACCATTGTTAAACCTGGATTAGCTAGAATATGGATTTTTTGGTTGTTTGAATTGATTGAATAAACAGGGATTACAAACCCAAAATAAATTGGTATAAACTAGTATTGGAATTCCACATGTGACATGGAATTGAGTTATCCGCATTTATTCAATGTGCGTGAACATGTGGGCTCTACAGGTCATTTCAAAAATATGCCCCAAATGTACACACTACCAATGTGATGGATGTGTGGTAGGTAAAATGTCATGTTAGTCCGTAAACACCAGGGGAAGCCCGGGAAGGTGGGGTTATGTGGTGAGGCTAATAAGCATAAAACACACAAATCAAGTTGGGGAAGGAAAGAGAATAAATCTCACACACACAAACACCATCTTATTGATTGCGGCTAGAGCAACCAATACTCGGATGGTTGAGATACGAGCAACTGGTGCATCAAATGGACGTGAAGACGGCTTTTCTAAACGGAGATCTGACGGAGGAGATCTATATGGAGCAACCAGAAGGCTTTCTCGTCAAAGGTCTCGAAAGCAAGGTATGCAAGCTCGTCAGATCTTTGTATGGATTGAAGCAGGCTCCTAAGCTATGGCATGAAAAGTTTGACAAAGTCATTCGAGAAAATGGATTCATTGTAAGTGAATCCGACAAGTGTGTCTATAGCAAGTTTGCTGATAATCGAGGCGTGATAGTATGTCTCTACGTTGATGACATGCTGATCATTGGCACTGACTTGGAGAGCGTGAAGTCAGTGAAGAGCTTTCTCTCCTCAAAGTTTAGCATGAAGGACATGGGACCTGCTGATGTGATTCTGGGAATCAAGATAGTGAGGTCAAACACTGGGTTTGGTCTAACTCAGTCTCACTATGTAGAGAAGATACTAAAGAAGTTCGGATACTTCGATCTTCCAGAAGTTCCGACTCCGTACGACTACATCAAGAAGCTGAAGGCCAATGATGGGGAACCTGTGAAGCAGCTCGAGTACTCTAGCGTCGTCGGAAGCTTGATGTACGCAATGAGTTGCACGAGGCTGGATATTGCCTATGCTGTAGGCATGTTGGGCAGATTCTCAAGTAATCCTGGAAAAGCTCATTGGGAGGCGATTCAGAGGGTTATGAGGTATCTGAAAGGCACAATGAACTATGGGTTGTTCTACTCTGGTTACCCCTCGATCGTGGAAGGCTTCAGCGACGCAAGTTGGTGCTCAGATCCGGACGAATCCAAATCGACTGGCGGTTATGTGTTCACCTTGGGTGGAGCCGCAGTATCTTGGAAATCAAAGAAGCAGTCCGTGATTGCACAGTCATCGATGGAAGCGGAATTCTATGCGCTGGCAACGACAGGAGATGAAGCTGAATGGCTGAGAAATCTCCTGTATGATCTTCCATTGAGTAGAAAAGAGAAGTGTGCGATCTCTATCTATTGTGACAACCAAGCGACCAGTGCTGTTGCTGAGAATGGCTTGTTCAATGGAAGAAAGAGGACTGTTCGTCTGAAGCACGACTATCTGAATGAGTTGATTCGAGATGACGTGATATCAGTGGTCGATGTCAGATCTTCAGAGAACTTGGCGGATCCCTTGACGAAAGGTCTCAAAAGGGAGTTGGTTGTGAGAACCACCGCTGGAATGGGACTGAGGCCTATGTGATGTCTTGTAATAATTCTACCATTAGATAGAAGTTTGGGTTCAAAGGTTTACCTACCCATGTAATACTGAAGTCTATGGTTCAAAGAAAATATTACTGTAAGGACATTGATGCACAATAAATATTTCAAGTCTCATTCTTTTCTCCTAATGTGCATGTTTCCTGTTGTGGTATTAGGCTGGTCTGGGACCTTAATAAGTCTATAGCACTTTGACGTGTGGGGTGGTTAACAGGAAGCACTCTTCATGGACTTACCTATGTGAGATTGGAGATACAGGCCGTCTCCTGTGGAATTTATAAGCGATTCCTAGTAGCTCTCACAGAACAAAAATTAGGCACAAGGCCTTTAATGTGCGTTCTTTCTGTCGTGGTATTAGGCTGGCCCGGGGCCTTAATAAGTCTATAACACTTAAAAGTGTGGGGTGACTGACAGAAAGCACTCCTTATGGACTTACCTATGTGAGAGTGGAGATGTGGGCCGTCTCCTATGGAATTTTAGTAATTCCTAGTAGCTCTTGCAGAATCAGGAATAAGCACACGGCCCTAAATGTGCTACCAATCAGATATGGCTATTAAGTTTCTGTGTGTGTGCTGATGAACTGGTTGTGATGCTTAGTTCAAGGCTTAGTCCACTATTGCATTATCAGTCACAGATTTAGTTACACTAAGTGTAGATTCAAGTCTTCGGACATCTACATTAGACGCAGTAATTTGTGGGATAGAACTCGTTGGTATTTTGAAACTTGTGGGGGATTGTTGGTTTTTTGAAATGTTTTTCAAAAATAAAGTTTCAAAATTATATGTTTAAATATATTAATTTATTTTGACTCCAAACTTGATCCCTCACATGCTTTCAAATAATAATCAATTAACTAAGTATAGGGTTTGGATATAATATGGACAAGGGCTATATATATATGGATGTGTAGTACATGGCATTTGGATGTGGACTTGGCATGATTCATGTGTGTTGGCTAATGGAGTAGGTACATTGGACTCTAATTATGTAATTAAATATGCAAGGTTCATTTGTGTGGAATTCCTAGATGAACCTAGGATGGAATGAACCATATTTAATGCATTAACTATATAGAATTCATGTATGTAGAATTTCTATAATGAACCTAGGGTGGAATGAAACATTGAATATGCAAAGTTCTCATTTCAATGATGCATCTAGGTTGGATACATGAATTGAATATAAATGAGTCCATTATGTACCTTGAATTTGCCATTCCCATTGAATAGGGACCAATGAATCATGCATGGAATAATTGTGAGTCCATTATTCCTAATTGAATGGGTGCTTTGAATTTGGAGGTGACTCTTGGGCAATCTAGAGGCCTATATAAAGGGACCCATGTATGTCATTCCATCCATCGAAGTCACAAAGTGTGTATCCACTCAAAGAGAGAGAGTCTCTTGTGAGAGTTTGTGAGAGATAGCCCTGACGTCCTATTATTCCGGTAGCCCGAGTGCTTTCGTGGTGATAGAGTTCTAAGCCAGTTTCTGATTCCACCTGAGCGTGCACTCTGTGTGGCTTGCTGGATCCTGGGGGCGGTTCGGTTCGTGACTTCTGCACCGGGAGTGGCCGAATAACGCCTTAAGCGTCGCAGCGGCTTCGTCCATCCATTTATCTCTCACTCCTTTTGATTCTCTCTGTTATTTCAGTATTGTATTTTGCTGAATTTTTGTATTTTCACCCTATTTTCATCTAATCCCGTAACAATAATAAATAATGTTCTTATATATATGTTTAGAACTAAATTATAGAAACAATTTACATTATATTTGTAGTAAAACAAATCTTAGTATGATAGTGATGTAGTGTAGATTTCATATTCTGATTTTGCAACAAAATAAATCTTTTAAAAATCTCTAATAAATAGTTGCAAAAAGTCATTTATTACACAACAAAAATTCAATATTTTTCTACAAAATTCAATTTCATAATCAAAAGTCATATCTTTTGTTACGAAATTCAAATTTTGCAGAGAAAAATCATATCGATTTTTTTTTTATAAAAAAATAATTTCACAACCAAAAGTTACATCTTTTGCTAAGAAAATGAATTTTGCATCTAAAAGTCATATCTTTTGCTACGAAATTCGACAAAGATAAAGCTATTCCCTTCGAATTTGAATTTGGCTAGTAAAAGTCACCTTTAGCAACAAAATTCAATTTCCCTGAAATTTTTTTATTGCTAATACCCAATTTATTGTAGTGAAATGTGAAATGAGTGATCCTATCATTTTTTTAAACAAAAAATGGTCATATTCAAACCCCCACCCCCCACCCTTCAAAAAAAAAAAAAAACAAAAGAGAGAGAAGAAAAGGAAAGGAAAAACTGTGGCCGTCAATTAAAACATGTTTTTTTTGTGTAGGCTGTAGTCAATTAAAATCCTTAAAACGTGATTATGTTCAGCACCACATAATTCAACAGTCTTATCTATTGACTATGCATATTCCGTGGAAGGAAAATGATACATTCAACACGTTCGTAACACCAAATCATTTTGATTTTAAAAAAAATATATATTTGTCTAATGAAATACACATTTATTGTGGAAGCACTAATAAAATACATACTGCACCGTAACGATATACACTCCAAGTTGTCGACGGAGCTGTAGAACAAATAAGTTTATCAACGCGTTCATTGAAACAATTCTATAAATTGGCACCCCTATAGACACCTTAGTTACTCACACAGCACTAAAAAAAATAATATGGGAAGCATCTCTGCCTTACCTGCTGCTGCTAGAAGGTTTGTGTTTCTCTACTCCCTTATGAGCATATTTATCCATTCGCATATAACAAAATCTTCCACCATCCAGGCTTCAAGGCAAGGTGGCGCTGATCACCGGTGGCGCGAGCGGCATAGGCGAGGCGACAGCGCGTCTCTTCAGCGCCCACGGCGCGAAAGTCGTGATCGCCGACATCCAGGACGGCCCCGGCCGCTCGGTCAGCGCGGACCTCGGCGGCCCCTCCAACTGCCTCTACTTGCGCTGCGACGTGACCGAGGAATCTGACATCCGCGACGCCGTGGATGCCACGGTCTCCACCTTCGGCGGGCTCGACGTGATGCACAACAACGCGGGCACGATGGACCCGTACAGTCCCCTCGCGGAGATCGAGAAGTCGCGCTTCGAGCGCGTGCTCGCGGTGAACCTCACGGGGTGCTTCCTGGGCACGAAACACGCCGCGCGCGTGATGGTCCCGAAGCGGCGCGGGAGCATCGTCATGACCGCGAGCACGAGCGCGGTCACGGGCGTGGTCGGCATGTCGGTCACGCCCGCGTACACGGCGTCGAAGCACGGGCTTCTCGGGCTGATGAGGCACGCCGCGTGCGAGCTCGGGCGGTTCGGGGTGCGCGTGAACTGCGTGTCGCCGTATGGGCTCGCGACGCCGCTCGCGAAGAAGGTGTTGTGCGTTGAGAGGGATGCGGAGGTGGAGGAGGCGTTCGGGAGGTACACGGCGCTGAAAGGGGTGGCGCTCAGGGCGGTGGACGTCGCGCACGCCGCGCTGTACCTCGCGAGCGAGGAGGCGAAGTACATGAGCGGGCACAACCTCGTCGTCGACGGGGGGTTCACGTCCAGCGTTTGCCTTCCTTCGGATTATTCTTTCTCGGACAAGAAGTGAATCCATTTTTATATTTGTATTTGTCTAAATCGGAATATAAAGTGGGGATGAATGTTATTCCAACATTTATGTAAAACAATAAATCATCATATATTTTTATTTTAAGTTCGAGATATCTGTTCACATTTTATCTCGATTATGTTTTATATTAAACATGATAAGTTGTTCTCTTTCACTTATCCCCTCCCTCATTCCCCTACCCTGTTAGCTGGGTGACAACAGAGACTAAAACAATATTTTTTTTAATAAAACAAGGATTTATGATGATTTAAGAATTTTATAAGGACTAAAACGAACTTAATTAAGTTTACACGGAGAGTTGTATCAATTATTTTAAAAAAACGAAAAAAACAAAAGATGCTTTCAAATTATTAAAAAAATGATTGATGATGATGTTCACCAACTACTATCAATTGAGTCAGGTGGAGAGAGAAATTAAAAAAAATAATTCAGAACTGACTCCATATAGTAAACAAAGGGAAAAGGTAAACAACCCTAGACGGGAAGGACTACATTTGCAAATTTGATGGAGAGAGAGACATGTATTTGAATTTTGAACAAGATTACATGTGCTTTTGAGCCCGTCTTTTTTTTTTGTGTTTGGAAATACGTTAAAATAGTATAATTTTGTATGAAGTAGCTTACTAAACTGGATTCCTAGAAATATAACTTTCTTTGCTTTTTAAAAACATACTTTTTATATGAAAAACTAAAAACAAATTGTTTGTATGTAAAGCTATAACAAATTTTTTAATGTAGAAAGTGTTGGAAACTTGGGTTTGATCAAGCTTTTTAAGGGGCTGTTTGGTAGCACTTATTTCCAGTGCTTATTTAGCTGAAAGCTGAAAATCAGTGATAAGCTTGTTTGGTTATACTTCAAAGAAGCACTGAATGACATCCTCTTTCAGACATTTTCGGCCACAAAAATTCAGCCCACGATACCTACTTTTTTTTCCGACAAACGCAATAAGACATTTTATCCGCCTATGAAAAGACGAGATTGCCCTTGTTAAATCATGGTATTTACATAGGGTATATAAACCCTATTTCACTGTAATCGACCCTCACTCTCCTTCTACTTTCTGCGCCAACTTCCCTCATTGAACCCACGATGGAACCCTAACAGAGGAACCCTAATATAATCTGCTCGAGCTAAGGTTTCATCTGCGCCGAAAACCTCTTATCACGGACGACTAAACGGCCATGGTGTTCGTCGACTGATTGCCGCCTCCAGGAGAAACACGAGGATACACTCTGGTTTTCCCTCTGAACGTCTCCAACAAACCCTCGACGTTCTGATCTGCTTTTTTTGCTTCTTTGGATCTCCTCCCCAGCCAACTATCTAGGTAAAACCCAATCCTTATCTCATCCGTTCATGTATTTCTTTAGATCTGTTGTGAACTAAAATTTGTTTAAGGTTTTATGGAAATGAATGTTTAGGGAGAATCTTTTACGTTTGTGTCTTTTGAACAATTTATTGGGTTGAATTTTTTAGCATTTTAAATAGATGAAGATCAGGTCAAGCTTTGGTTTTTTTTTTTTAATCTTTGGTTGTTTCATGTTTGTTTTGATTTTGTGGGGTTTTTGGGAGGTGGGTTTTTATTTTTTGGGGGTTTCAGAAGTTGAGGTTATGTTCATGCTTTTGGGTATTACATACTGGGAGCTCCAATGATCAAGTTTTCTTGACAATGTATCTATCTATTTGACCCCTAAGACTGCAAAAAAAAATTTCCATGAGCCACTCTATATCTTCATGTCATAAAATCTAACTCAAGCTTGACCATTTGTGGTTCTGCAATAGTTGAATTTTTTTACCAGATTCAAAGAAGCTTTCAAATGTCCTGCTGTTGGCTTTTTGTTGAAATGGACTTTATGCATTGGGAAAATGACCCAACAAACAATTCATCTGGGAGTCACAGAGTGCCCAATTAATAAACCAAGACAGATAGATAGATGGGTAATGTTACTTTCATAGGTGTTTCCATGTTTATAAACATCCTATACCCAATGTACTTGCATTTCAATCAGGATTATGAATTATTGAAACTCAATCTTTAGTATTTATGTTAGATGGAACCAGTCCAATGTGATTAAAAATGCATGTTTATCAATTGCTGTGAAGTGTGGCTTCTTCTTATTATTTATGACCCTTCACATGGCCCTTGATCAATTGCATGTAATTCTATCCCATTTCTGTTATTTGATTTCCTGTGCTGGTTCCTATGACAAATTTTTGAATTGAAGGTGGGAGAAAAGATCTATGGGTGTGAGCAATATGTGATTTATATTATTTGAATTACATTCTTCGTATTTGCTCCATGAAAAACAGTTTTTTTGGGTTCAATCCATAGGGTTGGTGGCTCTCCAATTGGACATTCAGGTCATTCTCCAATTGGACATTCCTTGAAGCTGAGATAACTTAGAAATGAATAACCTTCGTAAATAGAGAATCAACAATCTAGCTTTATCAGTGATAGGAGTATCCAAAGAAACCTACAGGGATTGTGTGTTCTCAGAGAGCCCCTTAGGTTGTAGGCTCTGATTGGGTTATTTTCCAGTTGAAAATTCAAACCAAACACTTTTTTGTATGTAGGCGTTGGTCTGGAGAGCATCCAATAGGGTCTGAATAACAGGAATTGAAAGCCCCACCCATGATGATTGTAGTAATGAAGATATATATGCTTTTTTTCCCTCTTTCAAGTTATCATTTTATTCAATGCCAAACACTTATTTAAGCAAACATACATCCCTGGTTTCCCTCACAAACCTGTCAATCCATATTTAAACTTCATTTTTATCTACACAAGTGGGATCTTGCCCAAGTGCTTCAAACCTGTTTTTTTTTTTAACTAGACAGTGGCAGGACCTAGATGGATTTTTTAAAATTTCAGAACACAGGATAAAGAAATCAATGGATGAACCTTAAAAATATTCTTAAAAAGTGATGTAAATTGACCCCACTAAACACAGTTTCTGATTGAAAAATAAAAAGGTGAATTTTTTTCAGGGCCACACCCTTTTCAAGCAATGTGGCCCTCACAGAGATTTAGGTGAGACACCCTAGTTCAGGTAATTGATTATCAATTATAAATAAAAGAAATAAAAAAGGGTTCAACTTGTTTTCACCTCCAACTTTCCCTTATTTTAGTCTCCTTTAATGGCATGTTTACCTATGGATTAATTACACAAATTCCAAAGATGTGTTGCCATACCCATAGTTCTCCCTTTTGTGAAAAACCTAGAGAGATTATGACAAGATAGTGATAAAAAAGAAGCCATATCATTAATACAAGAAACAGCTAGACAAAAGATCAGGAATATTAAGAAAAATATAGGGCATGATAACACCAATCCCCCTCCCCACTAAAAATAGAATTTGTGTTCCTCTACAAACTCAAAAATAAGGAACCAAGAACAACAAAATGGCGAAACGAAAAGACAATGTAACAGATTCTTTTGAAATGATACAATGATGCTGCAGCACCACAGCGCTCCTCTTTATCTTTCAAACAAGTTTAGTACCTGATGTTTGCTTACATGTTTTTATTTATTATAATAGTAAATGCCATCTATACAAGTAAAAGACCCTTGTTAGCTATCATACCTTTAAATTACTATCAGAATCCATGTTATCAACTTCTGCTTTAAACATAGCTATCATACCTTGTTAGCTTAAATTAAAAAATTGACAAGAATTATTACATGATTATTTGAAACGCAAAAGCTAATTATAATAATAAATAAGACAAAAACATTTCACACTGCTCAATGTACTCAAACATGAGTCTTTCTTCATTCATCCCATTAATAAAACTGTACAGAACACTCAGTAAAGGAGTTGCATGAGAGTTGAAACCATGCAAACAAACAATAGGGGATATAGTAATAAAAAGGAAGGTTGGTTTTAAAAGTTTGCTTCCCCTTCAGAAACTGTGGCCTCTCTCCATCCCTTTATGTGGAGAGAGCAGTTCAAAAAAAATATCAAAGAAAAAAGTGATTACTAAAACAGTTACATGTGACTACTGTTTTTTTGTATGCACAAGGCAAGGATATAGCTTGCCTTCCCAAACCTTTCCTCAGGGAAATGGCCACTCCCCATCTGTGTTGATGTGTGCTGCCCATCTTATATGTATTCACAACCTCCCCTCCCCATTCTATCATGGATGCACATTTCTTTTTACTCAAATGTACATAGGACTTTTAAGAGATTTACTTCCTAAAGTTTCTAATGGCAAGTTTATATGTGAACATATGGTTGGTTTCAGTTTATAAAAGAATAGATTTGAGCTTGTTCTTACATCATAATTCTTAGTACATCTCCATAATTTGAGCTTGTTCATGCCTCATGGATTTGTGTTTTACAAGGGCCCAATATCCCACAGGTTGGAATCACATGGACCTCAGTCTTCTTCTTTGAATGCTTAACAAAGAGAAGTTGGATGCTCTCCCCTTCTCTAGGGGCTCATGCATAGTATTTACAAAGTAAAAGTTTATAAGCATATGGTGTTTTCATGACTTCTTTCTGATCTTTTTTTATCCTTTACGCGTAGTGATAAAATTATGCCCACAATCATCAGATGCTGTTGAAATTCTTACTATGAGTCCATCTGCTCCTTATAGCTTATGGGTAGCTTTCCAGTTTCTTGTTCTCATTGCTAGCTTTGTTTGATTTGGCACTTTGGCTGTTGAATTTCCTTAGAGATGAATGTTGAGTTTTATATGAAATGTTTCTTCTTATCGCTTCATCTAGACACTCCAAATTGATGTGTCCTTTTTTCAAATAATTCTTTGAATCCTTTCATCTTTGTTGGATTGTACTACTATGAATCAATTTAGTTCCAATACATTAATTTATGAATTCAAATTAAATAAAAGAATGAAAAATAGTCCACCCCATTTTCATTTGATATGTTATATATTGATCCATGTCTGCGAAAATAATTGATATATGCAGATACATTCTGTGACCCTATGAGGTTTTAGAGGCAATGGCATTATTCATAAAATTGCGCATAGACTGAAAAACAGAAGCGTATGACGGGGCAATGCATGCCAATAATTAACACCTTGAAAAGGTCATGAAATTCTATTTAAGTGTCTCAAATAACAACATTGAACCATACCTTATACCTGCAGTGTCTCAACCTTAATTGAAAGTGGATTGTTGTAACTGGACATAAATACATAATCTGTTGATTTGTGCAATATTGGCATTTTGCTCTTTCACTCATTTTATCCTGATAGTTTTCTTGTGCAATTATATTCAAATCTACAGTCATTAATCTAGTTATTAAATTCATTCTAACATGCCAAACTCTTGCAGCACCTGAAGAAGAATGGAATAAACTGCTGATTGATGGTTTGACTATTGGAAAGGGAAAACGAATTGAGAGAACACTGATCCAAAATTACATGGAGCACCCATGCCAGATATACAATCTACCATATACCAAGAAAAATTGATATTATCTATTCTGTGAGGAGGAATTACTTTTCCCAGAATGCATAGGCAGAGCCATGTTGTTACTCAACTATATAGGAAGGATAGCATTTAATTGACAAGTTTACAGTGAATTTGTTTGATTTTAAACCACAACTTTACTGATAATCAGTACTTCTTTGGATGTTGTTCATGTTTATGTATCATTTTGATGGTTTTTGTGATCTTTTTTTTGCTTGTACTCCTAACCATCAAATGACTGTAGAAGTTGAATTATGAAACCAACACTGTAATGTAAATATTCACTGCTCTAGTTATATATTTTTTTAGAATGTTATAACATTCTCATGTATTTATCTATTGTAGCATAAAAATATATGCAGCACAAGTACTATGTTTGTGTGCTTGGATTATGCTAGATGATCTTCAGGTTTTTTTTAATTTGAATAATAAAATGTTGTACTAGTTCTGTTATATTTATAATGTGTAGAATAACATGATATGCAACTTTGTTAACTTTAGGTGAGAATTGTCAAAATATTTCGAGAAGTATGTCATTACACCTACTTTTCAAATATGGTAAATATAGATTGTATATTTACCGCTCTTAAAAAGCATACATATCCCGAGTTATTTTTTAAAAATCTGTATAGGCTTGTATCAGGTTCTAACAAGTAATCAAAGTGCAGTATAGAATAATTTATTAAATAGACAAATATCAAAACATATTTTTTTTAATAAACAAAAAATATAAACAAATAATTTTTTTCAACCAAACATCAAATTACATTCAGCACTTATTAAATGGACCAAAACACCCTTAGCATAAGCTCTTATATTAGTACTGAACCAAACACACTTATTTTCATAAGTGCTAATAATTTCCGCCGAACCAAACACTTTTTTCAAAAAAAAATCTTAAAACTTATCAGGACTTATATAATCTGCACTTATGAATCAGGATTTAAAATCAGCTTTCCGCTGAACCAAACGGCTCCCAAGTAAAATGAGTTCGGATTCCATTAATTATTGGTAGTGAAAACACATTGGATTGCGTTCCTCTCGTCAATGAGATAAACATAGTATATTTACTTTATCAAAATCATTTTCGGGTAAATGAGAAAATTTGATTAAAAGTTTTCTCAATAACATGGTTAAATTGGTTGGTGGTTGGGGGGAAAAGTTTAAGTTATACATTCGAAGTT
The DNA here is from genome assembly GCA_030737845.1 of Acorus calamus. Classification (NCBI taxonomy): domain Eukaryota; kingdom Viridiplantae; phylum Streptophyta; class Magnoliopsida; order Acorales; family Acoraceae; genus Acorus; species Acorus calamus. The sequence goes on along the minus strand of CM060865.1, from coordinate 23,829,458 downwards.
GGGAATTTTTTTTGAGAATTTATGTTGAATCTTCTTGTATCTATGACAACTACTAAACGAACGTTTTCAGCTATGAAGTTTGTTAAAACAATTTTCGCACAAAAATGGATGGTGATTTTCTTGCAGATTCTACAATTATCTACATTGAAAAAGAATTTGTTAAAAATATTGACTCAAATTTGATCATAGATGATTTCTATTATCTAAGGATTGTCAATCACAATTTCAATAATGTATTTTCTAGAAAAAAAAAACTTGAACTTTTGTTTGATTTTGAATTTTTACTTATGCATGTTAAAGTTTATTAGAAATGACTTATGAACTTCTTTAAATTCAAATTCTTTATTAGATTTTGAATTCGTGCTAGCTCAGACCCCCTCATATAAAATCCTCATATTGAGACATAAAGTGAGGATAAATGGCATTTCAGCCTATAAATAGAATAAAAAATAATTATTTTTTCTCACATTTCCTTTCCACATTCTTATACATCAAAATATGAAACTAATACTAACTCCACCTTACAAATTTGACTCTGTGAAACATAACATATAAACTTAACGTAGAAATGGCAAAAGCACAAATTCAATTCAATAACATTTTATTTTTTGAAAACACCTCGTCTAGATTTTTTTTTTTTGGAGTGATAAGTATTTTTTTCTGATTAAATCTTCATCTAACCTAGGTCCCATCCATCCTACCAAGAGAATATTCGATATCTCATCCAGATTTGATTCATTGCATCCCCGCGAAAGGATCGTCCGTCGAAGCGGCGCAAACTGTCGTCGTGAACCCCCCATCGACGACCAAATTGTGCCCGCTCACGTACTTCCCCTCCTCACTCGCGAGGTACAACACAGCCTGCGCGACGTCCTCCGCCGCGAGCCTCACCCCCTTGAGCGCCGAGTACCTCTCAAACAGCTCCTCGACCCCCGCGTCGTCTCCGACCCCGAACGCACCCCTCGCGAGCGGCGTCGCCAGCCCGTACGGCGACACGCAGTTGACGCGCACCCCGAACCGCCCGAGCTCGGACGCCGCGTTCTTCATCAGCCCGAGCAGCCCGTGCTTCGACGCGACGTACGCGTGCGTGCTCGACCTGCTGACCCCGCCCAAGACCCCGCACGTGCTCCCCGTCATGACGATGCACCCGCGCTTGCGCGGGACCATCACGCGCGCGGCGTGTTTCGTGCCCAGGAAGGACCCCGTGAGGTTCACCGCGAGCACGCGCTCGAAGCGCGACTTCTCGGTCTCCGAGAGCCGGCTCAGCGGGTCGATCACGCCCGCGTTGTTGTGCATCACGTCGAGCCCGCCAAAGGTGGAGACCGCAGCGTCCACGGCGTCACGGACGTCGGACTCCTCGGTCACGTCACAGCGCACGTAGAGGCAGGAGGAGGGGCCGCCGAGGTCCGCGCTGAGCGAGCGGCCGGGGCCGTCCTGGACGTCGGCGATCACGACTTTCGCGCCGTGGGCGCGGAAGAGGCGCGCCGTTGCTTCACCTATGCCGCTTGCGCCGCCGGTGATCAGCGCCACCTTGCCTTGGAGTCTGGGTGGTGGGAGAATTTTGTTATGTACAGTGATAAGATTATCAAGAATGAATAAAATTTAGAAAACATATTATAATGTGATTTTGGCTATATGAATTTTGAAAAATAATATATTCAGTCCTGCTTACAGTCACGTGTGTGATCCACATCAAATTTTTTTTATTGAAAAATATACATTCGTCTATTGAAGCAAATACTGTTATATTAATTGAAATATATATTACAATACATTAGTGCATTTTTTAAAATAAAAAAAATTAAAAACATCATATATATATATTTTTTTTTGAAGAGAAAGCATCATAATAGAATTTATACAATACGATAGTGCGGGATACAGTGCACTTTCGTATGATATGTGGCTATGGACGGGAATACAAAATGGATTGAGATGCAAAAGCAATCAATAACCTATTTAGAAGTGACATTTTTTGTCTTTTAAATTAACATTTTTTTCCTACTAAAGATGGAATTGAAACACAAACCTTTTAGCAACAGCAGACATGGCAGAGATGCTCCCCATTTTATGTTTGTTGTGAGCTTGTAAGGTGACCTTGGGGTGCATATTTATAGAGATTTTTTTAATGCATTATGCATACCTAACAAGGCCATAACTCATAAGGGCAATACTGTTGTGTGGACGGATGAGTTGTTCCCTATGGTCCATATTGGTGAGCTCAATTTAATTATTGTTTGTATCTGTTTTTGTATTTATGTTTTGTTTGAATACTAAAAACAGTAAAAGAGGGGCCTATATGGGCCTGTGACATTCAACTTAGTGCAGCTGTACCAATGTTGTGAACTTGTGATTATCCTTTGTTCCTTTTCATTTTTTTTTTGGGCACGGATAGACCCACTACCCAACTTAATTTTCCCACTACCCATAATTACGAAAATGCCATTATTTATTTTAATTTTTTTAACCCTTTCCCACTACCCAGTTCGACAGCATCCTGTCGAAGTGTTCTTCACTGGGACGACAGAGGTCCGTCGAACTGTCTTAGCAAATGTCGACATAGATGTGTCGAACCCTTCAAAACAACAACTTTCTTCTAAGAATCAATCACTTATACAATCATTTACGTCCTTATGAAAAACAAAAATATCATTTAAGTTATTTAAGTATTTTTGAAAATCATTCATATATATATATATTTATTTAAGTATAAGAAACAGAAATATTAAACAAATAGTTATTTGGACCAAATAAACAGTAAACATTTCATATAGACAAAAAATATTATTTTCTTTTCTAAACAAGTGGAGTCTTTTCTAAACAGACTCCACTTGTTTAGAAAAAAAAATAATGTTTTTTTTTTCTATATGAAATGTTTACTGTTTATTTGGTCCAAATAACTATTTGTTTGATATTTTTGTTTCCTATACTTAAATAAATATATATATGAATGATTTTCAAAAAGACTTAAATAACTTAAATGACATTTTTGTTTTTCATTTAGACTTAAATGATTGTATAAGTGATTGATTTTTAGAAGAAAGTTGTTGTTTTGAAGGGTTCGACACATCTATGTCGACACTTGCTCAGACAGATCGACGGATGTCTGTCGTTCTAGTGAAACACACTTCGACTGGACTTCTGTCGACACTTATTCAGACAGTTCGACGGACCTCTGTCGTCCCAGTGAAGAACATTTCGACTAGACGCTGTCGAACCGGGTAGTGGGAAAGGGATTAAAAAAATTAAAATAAATAATGACATTTTCGTAATTATGGGTAGTGGGAAAGTGTAACGTGGGTAGTGGGAATAGTTTTGCCCTTTTTTTTTTGGTATGTTGTGTGGTCAAATAAGTGAGCCTTTTCTTTTTTTTGACCACACAACGTACCCAAAAAAAATTCAAACTTAGTGCAGCAGCCGTACAAGTGTTGTGATTACCCTCTGTTCCTGTTAAACAAGGTCAAATGACATACAGTCCTTAACCATCTTGATATTTTTTACAACTATATATTCTTTTAATCAAGTACATGATATTATAAAAAAGTAAAATACATATTTTATTTTTTCTTAAAAAGAAAATAAAATTTTCATACACTGTAATAGTAGAGTATATATTAATTTTTCATATACTACAAAAGTGTACACACCGCTTGTTCTAGTTTTTGTAGTAAACTAAAAACAACTTGTAGAGTTAGAGAAAATCTAGGTTAAATAGACATGAAAAAATTAAAATTTGATAAAAAACAATGTCATCTTATCATTTTTTGACCGGGTGGTTATTGATTCAATTGGTCAACATTACCTTGGGTTATACAATTGGTCAAACTTTTGATTACTAGATCATTTTCCAAAAAAAATGATACATAGGTGACATTTTATTTCAATCATTTTCGGAGAAACGAAAAAATAATACATGCCCTTTTTAACAAATGATTTACTAACTGTTTAATCAAGTTTTAAATGACTATCACAAAAATTTATTTTCTAATGTTGATGAGTAAGAACCATCACTTCACATGTAGTGATATAACAATATAATATAATTTAATTTAGGCAAATGCCAATCATTTTATCTATATAGGGAAGTGATTCGGTGCGGGAATGCGGTCGTGCGGGAAGCGATCACGGGCCGTCGATCACGGGTCCATCGCATCGGACAGTCGGGGGCGATTCATCTCGACCGTTGGATGCGATGGACCCGCGATCGAACGGTCGACGTCGTTTCCCGCACGGCCGCATTCCCGCACTGAATCAGTCGTGTGTGTATATATATATATATATATATATATATATATATATATATATATATATATATATATATATATATAAAATAAGTTGACAGGTTGACAAGATTTTTCAAGGGTAGATGGAATTATCACGTTGTCCACCAAACCATCCATTGATTCAGATTAAAATGATAGACTATTCACTTGGAAATTGACTAACTAGGTTTGGTTTAACACACAGGTTGACTAACATAGCTTATACTTAATATATCAGCTTTAAATTTTAGTGAATCTACATGTGTTGTGTGTCTATAAAAGGCCTGGCAATCCTTTCATTTTATCTGAGTCATTGTTCAATCCACTGTTAAGACTTTAAGGGGGTGTTTGATTGGGCTGAAATTCAACACTTATTCCACTTAAAGCTGAAAAATAAGTGATAAGACCGTTTGGTTGGTTGTCTTCGAAACACTGATAAACTCTCTCGTTCAGTAAAAATAACCCGTAAACATTCAACAAATATAGTTCACTTATGTTTTCGGCTCTCGCATTCAGCATTTTCGTTCTCCACATAAAAAGACTTCACTACCCCTGCACATCTAAATTATTTGCAAAGCTATTTAAACCAAACTTTACCTTATCATCGTCTCTCCTCTTCAACAACTCTCCTTGTTGAGCCATAGAAACCCCTTCCAAACACAGTCCATCTCCACTGACTGTGATCAACCCCACCCAAGCTCCTCATGAAATCCACCACCACCAGATCTCCTCTCCCTCCCATTTCAATCGCCGAAACCCTAGGACATCTGATTGATTTTTCACCGGTTCGACCACCACCTTCACCTGAGATTGGTTCATCTTCACCCAGAGACTCTGCGTCACAAATTTTCAGGCAGCACATCTTCGGTTCTCGACGGCTTAAGGTAATAAAACCATGGGTCTCCATCTTCTCCTCGGATTTGTGCATATTTTTCTTCGATTTGAGTCCCCTTTCGTGGATAAGGTTTGTGGAGTCATATAGATCAGTTATGTTTACGATTCAACGGATCTTTAGAGATTTTCCTTCAATTTTGGCATTCTTTTTTATAGATCCTGGGTGGACTAGATGCGTTTGGAATGGGTTTATCTATTCAAATATTACATCTTTCTCGTAATACATTTTGGTAGTTGAATTTATCAAAAAAATTTGTCTGTTCGGTGAATTTATGTTAGATGGAATAAGTCCAGTGTGATTAAAAATACATGTTTGTGGAATCAGTCCAATGAACCGAAATACCCTCTTAATAAGCACATATGTTCAGTGGTCAACCAAACGACACACTTATTTAAATAACTGTATAAAATTTTCTGCTGAACTCCAAAAGATTATCAGCATAACCTCTTTCTGCACTTATTAATCAGTACTTAAAATCCACATTCCGCCGCTGCCAAACGCTACCTAAGACTTCACTATTCAATTTATAAGGCTCCCCAACCAAACTACCTTTATTTCATACACATTCTAGAGAGACTCCCCTCCACTTAATTATCACTGTGTATGCCATTTTATTTTATAGAAAAATCATTTTGGTTCGAGCTTTTGTCGTCAACAATTATCCATATATATCCTCCATTCCATTAAGATCTAGACGTCTGAAAGGGTCATAGTCTGTTCACGATTTCTCTATATCTTGCACCTTAGGGGAGGAAAATCCAAGTGGCCATATCTCTTGATACCGAGATCCAATCAATCCGGTATGCGAGAGAGTCCTATTCATTGAGGCTAGTCTAGCTCATTTCCATTTTTCTGGATACACATTTCTCACTCCGCATTTCTTTACATGTAATCGGAGACAATTTGATTGAGTATTCAGGCATCTAGCACCACCAGATAGCAGATGAAATTTGGATATATAGAGACACTAGCATCCTTGCAAATATTATCAACACTGGGGCACCAAGCCTCTTGCAGCTACAAGATGTGTTCACAGAAATCTGGAGAATACATATGCCTTCAGATTTGTATTAATATTCAAAAGGTGATATTTTTTGATGTAGTTAATATCGCATTATACCGTCCCATGTGTAGGGTCGCTTTTTTTACCAAAAATAATAATAATTGTGAATAGATATAATTTTAGTTTGGCATTCTACTATAGTTTTTTGGTTAATTTTAATAGTAGGTTAGTAGATTTTATTAATGCTAAGGATAATTTTAAATAATCAAAATCTAAATTTCCACTTCGGCGAACAAAAGTTTAATCAGTAATAAACTTCTTTGAACATTCCTAAAAAGTTCGGAGTACCTTGTGATTATGGTCACCTCATCAATTCACGTATCCATCAATTCAAGAAATGCTTTTATTTTCACAACATTCAAAACCACATGAAAAAAAAAATCATTGCTTGTCAAAGTAATTATTGATCGACGTGTGGACCTGTATGGTTGAAATGAAACCTCCATAGATATTCAAGTCCCGCGAAATTGTTATTTTATCCAATCTATTACATTGGTATAAATGGACGCACATCTTAAATCAATTGTCTTCTCTAGTCACAAATCTAATCAATTTTTTCTAAATCTTTACCTACATTTTATTCACAATTTATTATGGTCATTCAAATAATAAAAAATTTATTGTTACGTTTTTCAATGAGAATAATTAAAAACACATACTCAAATTTCAAAACCACATTCACTGCGTGTCGAAGTAATTAACGATCGAGGTGGGACCAGAAATGGCGGACGTGAACCCCCCGTCGACGATCAGGTTATGCCCACTCACGTACCGTCCCTTGTCGCTCCCCAAGTACAAAACCGCGTGCGATGTCCTCGGCCGCAAGCGTCGTCCCCTTCAGCGTCGACATTGTGTCAAACATCTCCCTACACTTAAGCTTGAAGTGGAGCACATACGGATCGAATAGTCTCATATCCGTATCTGTATCCAAAGATATAAAAAAAAAATGGATTCAAATCGGATATGTAATTTTTTATAGATAATTGACAGGTTTACCTGCACTCCTCTCCTCCTACCCCCAACCCCTGGACAACGGCGTCACCACCCCGTTCAGCGACACAGTTCACCCTTACCCCGAACCTCCCCAGCTCCGCCGCCGCGTTCTTCGTCAGCCCCACCAGCCCGTGCTTCGACGCCGTGTACGCGTGCGTGCCCGTCCACCCAATCACTTAACACGCGCTTGCGGTCGCCACGATGCACCCGCGCCGCGTGCTTCGTGCCCAGGAACGCCCCCGTCAAGTTCACCGCGTGCACGCGCTCGAAGACCGACTTCTCCATCTCCGCGACGCGCCGCAGCGGGTCCGACATGCCCGCGTTGTTGTGCATCACGTCAGCTTCCCGAAGTGGGACACCGCAGCGTCCACTGCATCGCGGACGTCCGGCTCGCTAGTCACGTCACAGCGCACGTAGAGGCAGTCCGTGGGGCCGCCGAGGTCGGCGCTGACGGATCGGCTGAGTTTGTCCTGGACGTCTGCGATCACGACTTTCGAGGCGAGCCGTCGTCTCGCCCATGCCACTCGCGCCGCCAGTGATGACCGCCACCTTCCCTTGAGGCCTGGAGAACATACAATTAACAAGTCATATACAGAGAAGATGTGATCTTGTGAGGTATTATCAATCCCACACGAAAGAATGACACATGGCACACATAACATGAATGGTGCATTTGGATGTGTGGTGTGGGACTCGGCTTTCGACAATCAAGGAGTAGTAGAGAAGCAGTGTTTCTGCTATTTCTGAAACACAAAAAATACCTTATAATGCGTTCTTTTTAGAAATACATACGCTATATTTTTGTTTGGATCTATGATGACACCAGATAGTGTTGTCCATCACAGAATCCATCTTACTGTGGATCCAAACGGAGCCAAAATGTCATAAATATCATGTACAAACGGTACAAGACACGTGATGTTGTTACATGTCAATTTTTTATTGATTAGATCTAGCTACCTTAACAGGATCCAGTCTCTATGAGAAGCTCTACATACCTCTTAGCAACTGCAGATAGGGCAGATCAGTGGCGGAGCCACCATAGGACCAAGGCCCCCCTGGATGTTTTTAATTTATTTTCATATCCATTTTACTTTTTTCTAAGTCCTTATAATTTTTGTGGTAAATTAATGTTAATTAGGGTCCATAGATCATATGCCCCACCTACATATAAAATTTTCTAAACAGCAATCACTCACAACTAAATAAAATAAAAATAAAATAAAATAAAAACAATCATATATTATTCATCTGGACCATCTATGTGTATGGTGTGCACCCACCCCTTCTTTTAATTAACCTTCCCCCCTCCACATAACACAAAAATCATTTTTAACTCTCCTTTTTTATTTACCTCCAAGCCTCCTTTTATCCATATCCCACAAACAGCTATAGAGCCATGGATTCCACTTTTCATCATCTTCACCTAGGTGTCCATCTTGAAAAAAATATATTTTTGAATATCTTTTCTTCTTTTCTTCTATATTTCAACCGTTCCTAATATCAATCTTTTTCTCTAAATAATTTTTACTTTTTGTTCCATTAAATGTCTCACAATTGAGAATCTACAATCTGTATTCTAAAATAATCAAATCATTCAACATTTTCAGAATATGAAACCTTATCGAAGTCAAATTTAAATGTATGTATTGCTTATGTTTTGATATTTTTTTTATGAATTATCAATATGAAATATGACATATTGTTTTAAAATATGATAATTATTTTTTATGATTATTAAGTGATATATTTTATATGAATGTCTTTATTTCATTTTATACATATTTTTAATCTATGCTATTGAAATAAAAAAACATAATGATAAAATTTTAAAAAATATTTATATAAGTCACATTAGACTCTCCTTTATAAAAACAATAATGATTTTTGGGCCCCAATTGTTAGACCCCATCCCAAGCCCCATGAGGTGGCAAGTTTGAATTACCCATAGTACCCCCACCTAATTAATCTCATTAATTTTCCCATAACCGCCCCCATTAATGCCGAGCAGTTATGATTTAGACTATTCTTTCCCTTTTTTACGATATCAAATCAAATGGATTACTAGAAAATCACAGTTATTTTTTTTATACAGATTGATGAATAGAAAGGAAAACAAATATCAATTTGGACGATTGCACAATTCGGTGAACCGAGCGAACGAAAGAAAAGAAGAAAAACAGAGATCGGGAGTTCATCTGATCATCTTCACCGAAAAAAATTGTCAACAATGGCGAAAAACAAAGGTTAGATCATCTTCCAATCGTCAAAACCTCCCCGTGTTTTTTTTTTTGCGGCATGAACATGTACTTCTTGAAAGGTTGAAATCAAAGATGAAATCGTCGAAGTACCTAATCTTTTTTTTCAGTTAATACCGTAAATCTGAGTTTCTGATACAAGTACATAGTTAAATGCATTTGACGTTGTTAATCTGAGAATTTCATATTCATTAATATGGAAATCCATAGAAATTGGTTATTTATTATGTAATCATAATCTCGAATTATATGTCAAAAATGTGTCTGATGCGTTATCTTCGTTTAAATATGAATCTATATTTGAGATAGAACCATATTTGATATTCTGCAATTGTTTTAGGTTTTCCTGTGCACACTGGGCATTTTTTGCTTCAAAATGGTAGAACAAATACATAATGTCAGATACTTGTATCTGAAAGTCCAATTACTGTGTGTTGGATTGATAGAAATTTTCATATATCTGAAAATGTTTTAAATTTTAATGTATCTGAAATAACAAACTTCTTATAACATTTTTTGGTGTGGATTTTGGCTGAATTGCATGTCTCTGAAAATATAGATGATTTGTCATGTTTTGTATATCTGCTTATTTGTTGTAGGAACTGCTGATTTTTGTTTCAGATACATTGTATCTTAAAAGTATAAAGTGCATTACTATGTCAACATATACAGTCATTTTAGAGTATATTGATGTTGTATCGATTACACAGAAATTGTTTTTGCATCTAAGAAATCAATATATGCATAATTCTGTAGTTCCAAAAGAAAGAGTTGCTGAACCCAGAAGAAATAAAGCGTACTACCCTCAATATAGATCTACGATTCACAGAATTTTCAAAACGTTCGCTACAATGGAGTTGAGCAAAAAACATTTGGACTTGCTTCAGAGAACTCCATTCTGGAATCTATTTAAGGCCTTCACCAACAAGTCTTATGATTACAGCAAGACAAAGAAGAATGATGATGATGTACTGTCCATCATCGAGATCAGGAACAAAAAAAGTCGAAGGTATAAATTTTTAATATAGTTTATTCAATTCAAATTTTGAAAAAGAAATTTATTTTGCATACTGTATCTTGAAGTTTACTTTTCAAACTGTATCTTGAAATAACTGACACAAACTATAATTTTTACAGAGTTTCATTTGGAGGGAAGCCAGAGACATGGAAACGTGACGAGGATCATATGGTCAAGCAAATGTACACGGAAACGTGAAGAGCAGCAGATTTGAGTTCGTATATGAAAAACAATTAGGGTCTCATTTGAAAGGACAAATTTCTGTTAATTTTTTTATACAAATTTTTATTTCAATGTAATGTTGATGAACAATGTTGATGAAAAACTAATTAGTATTTAGTTATGAGATTAACATCATATCTGATATAGTTCAGATGTATCTGGATTTGAAATTGTGCCTGAAAAGTTATATTAGACACCTATATAAATTGCAAATACAAGGTCGATTGTGTGTGTAATGTAATTGCTTATTTTGATACAGTGTATCTGAATTTCATGTGTGTATCTGAAAACCTGTATGTGAATTTGCAGTACAAAAGATGATTAATATATGAAATTGTAATGATACAGTGTATCTGAATTTCATGTGTGTATCTGAAAACCTGTATATGAATTTGCAGTACAAAAGATGATTAATATATGAAATTGTAATGTGTTTTGACATCATTATGTGTATAAAATGGACCACATAAATCTGAAAACAGCAAGCTCCCATTTTATATGATTTAATTGAATTAAGATACACTTAATAAAAACTCCTAGATTTTGTTAAGTACAGAGAACAAGCTACATGTTTCATTTCATACAATTACTAAGTATAATTTACATACCCATCACATTGTAATACAGATTTCAGATACACTTTACAAATCCAGATATAACTGAATTGTACGAGATATGATGTTAATCACAAAACCAAAAACCAATCAATTGTTCATCAAACATCAACAATACATTGAATATAGAATTTTATATTCAAACATCAACAAAAATTGTCATATCTACCAGCCAAATTGTTTTTCATATATAAACTTTATTCTATTCTTGATGAAGGTTTCATGTACATCTGTCTGACCATGTGATCTTTGTCTGTATATGTACGATGTTTGTCATTCAGAAATTTATGCATAATGTGTGCCCTTATTGGTCTACACTTCTTCTTGTCCATCATATGTGTGGTCACTTCCTCGTTTGCAGCATATTGTTTCATGATATTTAGGATGACTGGACCACAATCCATTCTGCAATAAAACAATTTTTTTAAGATACAGATAATAAACTGAATGTTGAACTTTGGTTTTGAATTACACTTACGACATTCAATCTTGCTGCGGTGCATCTGCCACTGATATGATTTTGCCATCTTTGTTGCCACTCAAGTGTTTTTCAAACACTTCCCTCTGTTTTAAATTTTAGATACACAGAAAAAATCAATTTCAGATATACCTTTCAAGATCTCATGTTGTTACACTGGTATACAAACACATTACACCTTATAGATTCTCATAAACAATTGTAGATTTTCAGATACATGTATCTGAATTTACTATTCGTTCTATCATTTATGTTTTAGACCAAAAAATGAAGAGGATGCACAAGAAAACCAAAAATAAATTAACAATGTCAAATAATTTTTTTTTCAAACCTAGATACACTGGTGAACGAAATCAATGCATCAAACACAATTTCGTTACACATTTGAGATTACAATTACCTAATAAACAACCAATAATTTTGGTTTTCAAATATTTGTATCTGAAACACTCATATTAACATTGTGCAATGTCTTGAACAAAATCTGAAACACTCATATTAACATATTCTTTAGATGGATTTCAAATACACTCAGACTAAAGATTAACAGATGAACAATGTGTGGAAGAGAATTTTGACGATTGAAAACGCTTCAAATACGATTTCATCTTTCAAGAAGTGAAAAAATAACATCTAATGTTTTTGTATATTTCACCAAAAAAAAAAACGAGACGGGTTTCGATTGTGGCAAGAAATCGAACCTTTTTTCTTCGCCATTGTTGAGGATTTGTTTGGGGAAGAGAATCAGACGATATAAACCCTTGATCCCCGATTTTTTTTCTTTTTTCGTTCTTCTGTTTTCACCCAATTCGAAACCCTGGGTGGTTTTTTTTTTTTTTTTTGAAAAATCTTCAATCGGGAGGGGAGGTTTAATGATCCCGCATTTATTGGGATATCAATTCGAGGATTAATGATGGTATGATTTAATTGGATCCAATTTTTTTAACTTCTCATAAGGGTAGTAATGTCTTTGTGTTTTTGGTTGTTAGAAAAAGTCAAACAGGGAACCAATAAGAGGATGCCACCTATTGGGGCTCATCAATGGGGCCTAATTTTTGGGGCCCAGGTAGCAGCACTGTTATAAAAATCCTGGCTCCGCCCACTGGAACAGATGTGCTTCCTATTTTTGTGTTGTGTGAGTGAGGTATGTATTGTAAGAGGGGATATGGAAGTTAGAGATTTACATTCAATGAATTGTCCATATATATATTGCTGGGTTTAAATATGTAAATGCTGTGTTATGCATGTAGTAAAAAAAGGTGCCAGGAATGCCATGTTAGTGAGATGAACAAACAGAACGACTGAATATTTCTGGTCAATGAAGTTTAATTTTCATTGCATCAAGCAATAAATAGTTTTGTTTTAAAGGATCTAAAATTCCAATGGTAGAAAATGGACAGAAGTCAAAATTCGGGTGCCATGTTAAAGGATCACATTGATTTTTTTATAAAAAATATTAGGGGATTATATATATAAATTAAAAAGAATGAATTAAAGATGCAAACAGAAGCATGTCAAGATTTATTAAGACAATTTTAGTGTGAATTTCCATCTCTTAAACCCCAAAGTACATAAGTTTCATCTATTACAATATATATGTTAAATAGGAGACCTTGGTGGATAACCAGGTTTTATTTAAAATCCTTCACCCAACTGTTATATCTCAATATTATAATTGAGGTGGTTAATATCATATCTTGTTCTTAAATTAACTTGAAATATCGAAGGGATGCTCGCAAGTAATTAATTATTTTCATCTAAGAATTTTTTATGCGACCCGTGACCAGAGGTAAGCCCAAATGCTTGGTAGGGAACGCTCCCGACGTGCAGCCCATCCATGCCGCGAACTCAATTTCCTCCTCCATCGTGATATGAATCCCATGCATGGTACTCTTCTGCTTGTTCAACTTGAGGCCCGAAAGTAGTCCAAAACAGAAGACGATGAAGCGCAAGCCCCAGACGCTCCCACCCGATGCTTCGCTGAGCAATATAGTATCATCGGCGTATTGTAACACCGTCACCTTCCTTCCCGAAGGGCTGTTGGAGATGCCCTTAACCCAACCCGCCTCCTCCGCCTTCTCGCACAATCTCCTCAAGACGTTGGCCACCATCACGAACATAATGGGTGAGAGGGGGTCACCCTGCCGCAACCCCCTGTTGAGGGGGAAGAAACCTGCGACCTCCCCGTTGACCACCACTGATGCGTGCACGGTGTTGATACACTGTTGGATCATCCGAATCCACCGAGCTTGGAACCCGTGTTGTGCGAGCAGCTCTAGTAGAAACCCCCGATCCACACTGTCGTAGGCTTTTGCGAAGTCCAGTTTGAACAACAGACCCTTCCTTTTATCTTTGTGCAATGACGTCACCAGTTCCTGAGCCGCTATGAAACCGTCTTGCAATAACCTCCCCGGGAGGAATGCTGATTGCGAGTCCGCCACTAGATCCCCGCACACCTCCTTTAATCGGTTAGCCATTACTTTAGCCACCATCATGTAAGCACCATTCACCAAGCAAATCGGTCTGAACTCCTCAACACGCACGGCGCCCTCCTTCTTTGGAATTAAAACAAAGTGTGATGCGTTCAGACATCCCACGCTTTGTGTCCCCACGTGGAATTCGTCGAACATCGCACATCCTCCTTGACAATACTCCAATATCTTTGAAAAAAGACCAAGCCAAACCCGTCCGGGCCCGGGGCCTTGTCCCCCTCCGCCTTTGCCAGCGTCTTGTGTATCTCCAACTCATTAAACGACGCCTCCAGAAAGGCCTGCTGCTCCTCGGTCAGCTTTGGTAGGTCCTGGTCCTCCCAAGTCGGCTTCCACCCCCTCCTTGTCTTGAACGCATTTTTAAAATGCTCCACCAATTTCGAGCTGATGTCCTATGGATCATCCCATATTCGGCCCTCTATTTCAATTTGCAGAATGCGGTTCGCATGTCTCCTTTGGCTCGCCGCGCGATGGAAGAACTTCGTGTTGTTGTTGACCGCGCAGAGCCATAAAGCCTTTGACTTCTGGCGCCATTCGATCTCCTCCATCTTTAGAATATCAGCAAGGTCGCTCTTGGCTCTGCTCCTTGCGGCCCGTTCCTCCTCGTCAAGCGTCGCCCCCTCCTCGATCTGATCCAGTTCTTGTATAACTTGAAGGAGTTCCTGTTTCTTCTCCACCCTTACTGCCCTGACCGTTCTGCTCCATTGCCTCAAGACTCTTTTCAACCTGCGTAGCTTGAACGCCACACGTCGTGCCCCCCGCAACCCGCTCGCGCTTGCCATCCACGAGCTCCGTATCAACCCCTTGATCCCTTCCGCTTCGCACCACCACGACGCAAAGCGAAAAGTACCTGGCGTTGTCCTTGTCAGTTCTGAGGTCAACAAGAGAGAAATATGGTCTGAAACTGTCCTCGGAAGACCCTGCAGCATACTGTTCGGATATGCGCGCTCCCACTCGTCATCCACAAGGACTCGGTCCAACCTCGCGAGGGAAGGCTCCTCACGCATGTTACTCCACGTAAATGAGTTGTTTGAGATCGGCAAGTCGATGAACCCCTCCTCTTCGATCCATGCAGAGAAGTTAGCCATGGCCGGAGACATCTCCCCACCCCCCGGTTCCTCACCTCCGCCCTCCTAAGCACGTTAAAATCTCCCAAGAACGCCACAGGGACATTCCATTGAGCTCGAATGGCAGATAGGTCCTCCCACAGCGCCACGCGCTCCAAGTCCTCGTGCGGCCCGTATACGCCCGAGCATCCCCATCTCCTCCCTGTTTGCTTATCTTCCAACAAAATGGACAGGGAGTGTCGCCCCACCGATCTATCCACGACCCGCCAAAAGCTTGAGTTCCAGCAAAACAGAATCCCTCCGCTACCCCCCTCGCTTCCTTATACGCCCATTCATCCAAAAGACCGGCCCCCAGTTCCTGAATAATCCTCCTATCCACCACCACCATCTTAGTTTCCTGGATACAACATATTTGTGCCCTGTGCGCCGCCACCATATCGCGAATTGCCCTCCTTTTTGCGGGGTCGTAAGCCCCCTGATATTCCATACGATGCACTTAAACATAAGAACTTTGAAAAAACCCTTGTGTCACTCGGCCCACGAAATGCTCCTTCAGCACCTTGCGCGTCTGCTCCGTGTAGTGAGTATGTTTGGCTACCTCCGAGCCATGGATGTCCACCTCCCCATTCATAGCCCGCAACTCCTCCGTACTGTCGTGCATGCGTGTCCCACCGAACGCCTCCGCGTCCTCTTGCACAAACGGCCCGTAGGGCCCAAATTCCCCGCGAAGACTGTTCACGAAGCCATACTGGAATTTCTGGTTTTGGACCTTGAATCCCATGAGCTGTGCACGGTCTTGAGCCACTTGAACCCCGATGGGCAACCGAGTGCAAGACTCCGTACGCCTTGGCGGGTTTGGTGTTAGCGCGCCTCGAGGCACAAGGGCTACAAGCGGCGCAGGAGGACCAATGCACTTGGAGGTTTAAGTCCTTGGGGGTTCACTCGGTCAAGAGTGCTTATGTTCAGTGGAGGATGGATCAAGCGGGGGGCGCGGTGTCGAACGTGAAGTACGTCCAAACCTGGAGGCCAAAGGTTCCACTGAAGATAAAGGTATTTATGTGGTTGTTATACTTAGAACGCCTAATGACGAAGGCGTATCGGGCAAGATGGGCTCCCACGGAATCAACCGAGTGTGCCTTATGCTCGGGGGAAGTGGAGGCCGTCGTACACCACTTTTGCACGTGTAGAGTGGCTCAGGATTTCTGGGCGATGGTGGGGAGGCAAACGGGAATGCAGCATACATTTCATACATTGGAGGACATGTGGGCGGCGGGAAAAGCGATGAAGAGGTCAGATGACAATAGCATGGGTGCGGTGGTCTCGCAAGCCATAGTCCCGACCGGAGCTTGGACGATCTGGAAGACGAGAAATGAGGTCGTCTTCAACGGAACGAACGTGTACCAAGAAAACATGTGGGACATGTTTCGTGGGTGTATGCGGGATTTGGGTCGCCATATAGCGAAGGCGGGGGATGTCTACTTTCGCGATGGGAGTTTGCGAGTCGTGGGGTGATCACGCGAGCGGGACTCTTCTCGCGGTTAGATGCCTCTTCTAACTTAGAGAAGATAGTCTTTTTTACTCTTATGTCTTGTTATTTGTAGTGTAATCTTTTCTCCCCCCTTTCAAATTTGTAATTCGAGATTAGAAATGAAATCGGATAGCAAACTTTCTACCTTTCTTCAAAAATCTAAGAATTTTTTAGTAAATAAATTGTGTGGGAGGATAAAACAACGAGCTTCCAATGAATGCCACGTGTCAATTATGACTTGGTTGTTTAGTTCCTATAAGCCAGGCCAGGTCAAGATTGTGGAAAATAGCCCCTCAATCATGGGTGCATGGGTGACTATCTTTCCAACAACCTGGAGTTTCTTACATGTCACTGTCGAGATATGTCACGTGGTGTCTAGCTACCCGTTGGTTCAACAACACACGCATATGCTCATGTCTGGTTCGAAATAAGCATGGAATAAATTAGAATTAACCGAAATAACTTTATTATGAATGTTTGAATGACTGAAATAAATGAGAATTGTATGCTAGAATTAATTAGTATAAAGTGGTATATTGATTCTATCCACCCATGTGAATTAAGTTATTCCAGGTTATTCAAATAAAAAAATACATGAGCCTACTGTCAAATCAACTGTCATCATTTTTTTATCTTTTATAAATTCTTATCTACACTTTATTCATATTTTATATAAACAACAAAAACTTTATTATTATGTTTTCTAATGACAATAACCCAAAACACAATCAAACACAATCTATTTATCTTTATTTATATTAGAATATTCATGAATCTTATAATAATTTAATTTTTGAACCAAGCATGGGCATAAAGCGCACACTTGAAGATCGAGATGAAGGTATGCATATTCATTGTTATCTAATTAAATATTCTGATTAGTTTTACAAACTTACTAGTGTGGTTTACTGTGTTATCTTCGGTTCCATGTGAAATATTCTTGGAATGGACACGTCACCATTTTCGTTGTGGAAACTTCTGATATCCACTCCATCCTCTTCGGTTCCATGTAGAGCGGACACGTCACCATTTTTGTTGTGGATATTTTCAGCTCCTCAAATCGGATTCTTAAATTGACCAATTTTTTTTATATAATCTCTAATATAAAATAAGTTTTGATTGAGATTTCTCCTTTTATCAATTAATGTTGGAAATATGTAGTTAAGTTTTACTAAAAAATATTATATTAAACAAAGATTATACCAAGTACATAATAGATATACTATACTAAATATATTCTATAAGTAATGCACAATAACATAATTATATTATATATTGTTTATACTAGATAGTAGAAATGAAGTGGAGTGTACTGGTTTGTAGATGAATGATTTGTGTTGGAGAAAAAGAGACCGGAGTTAGAGTTAAACTCTATGTGCTTGAGACAATTTTTGCTCTACTCCCTGTTGTGTATTCGCTCTTTGTGATAGATTGGCTGTTGCAGTGGCTATTCAAGGCACCCCTTCAATGATGTATTTACATATCACTGCAACTCTTCAACCAAACTGGTAACCTTTTAACTGAACTTGGTTGGAACTTAGAACTTTTTTTTAAGAGAATGTAGTTGTTTCCATTTTAATAAAAGTATCAGAATATAACATAGCTGAAATTGGAGAGAATAGAGAGAATATAGAGAAAACTTAGAACTTAAATGGTCCTAAACACGTTTGTTTAAACGTGTTTAGAAATTATATGATTATTCAGGTATGTTAGTTACACATTGATACTCTTTCATTTGTGAGCACATCCTTTCACTCAAAGGATCTTAGGTTTTTCACATGAATATGGACCAATAAAATAAAATAAAATTAGTCCATAAATTAAGTATAATGTTACGTACTGTTCCATTTCTAGCTTCAATTCCAATCTACACGTGTTTCAATTTTTTTTAAATAATATCTTATTTAATGATGTACATGCTTTTATAAGAAATGAAACATATACTCTAATGAATTGCATTAAGCATTTATAGAAAATATAGGAAAATTTCTATCGAAGCATATATCATGTTAATATGAATATATGCTCCGTTAATTTTCTATCGATGCATATAAAGGGCTAAAAAAAATATTGTGTATAACAACACTCATATAAATTAATTATGCGCATGCGATCCCGAAACTAACCAAAAAGGGCAGGGATTGTGGAACACACACACATGACTCTTGAGCCATGAGACCTAAAAAATTAAAGAGAAATTAATTCTAAATTTTAACCCTTTATTTGTTAAAGATCCGTTTTAGCCATTATATTTTTTAGATGTCGTAGATCTGTTTGTTTTCTTTTTGTTCAACTATGTTGCTTTTACGTAGTACATTGTTATACACTCTATGTACATGGTCAAATCATAACTAACCCATCTCATATACATTATTATTATTTTAACATTGTAAATTGTTATGCATCATATGTACAAATCTCGTAAAATATTAATCACTTCATGTACATTGTTAACTAACTTACACATATGGATGGCATTGGATGAAAGACCTAGAAAAAATAAAGACTACTAATGGGAAGAATTTTGATTTGCTAAAAGTTAAGGGACCTAAAAAAAAATACATAGAATTAATATTTTCAAAAGGAAGATAACAATAAAATTTTAAAAAAATAAATAAATTATTGGGTGAATTGCCCAAATATAGCCAACCCCTGATTTTTTTTTTGCCCCCAGCTTTTGAATTATTTTTTTACCCCTGTAGCGAATATCTAATTTTTTTTCTACCCCCATCCCTTTAATTCCCCCAGTCCTACAAAATCATAGTTTCCCCCAAGTGTATATATATATTCTGTAACTTGGATAACACAAAATGTAACTTCTATAAATATTATCTATAAATGCATATTATGTCATGCAAAAATGATAACTTGCAAAACACTAGAGAAATATACATTAATGCATAACATTAATATATATGTGGTTTTTATATTGTCATGGAGTACACATTTGTTGATGTTTGATCTATTTGAGTGTTTAACTAATTATTGCATCTATAATATAGTTTGAACTGCGCTTTCTTCTTAATAATGTACGTATGCTAACTCGAAAGTGTAACAATAAATTTAATTTCAACCAAAATGACATCAAAATGATCAGATTAAATACAACATCTTAGTTCATTAGGAGTTCATTAGGGTAGGGAAAGAACATTGGAATACAAACATGAATTCAAGTGCTTTGATGTATTTATTGTGATAAATATTTTCAGGTATTATGCATTAATGTATGTTTCTTTAGTGTTTTACAAGTTATCATTTTTACATGACATGTATAGTAATGCACTTACAGATAATATTTACCGAAATTACATTTTATGTTTCAAAAATTACAAAAAACATACATGTAGTTAGAGGGAAAACTACGATTTTGTGGTGCTGGGGGAATCAGAGGGATAAAGGTAGAAAAAAAATTAGGTATTTCCAGGGGTAAAATTTTTTTTTCAAAAGTTGGGGGCAGAAAAAAAATCAAGGGTTAGCTGCAGGGGTAATTGGACAATTCACCATAAATTATTTTATTAAACTATAAATAAATAAATAATTGTTTAATTGCTCCCAGTCCCACGCATGCTCCAACAAAAAAACAAATTGGACCGTCCTCCTTGTTTCATAGCACTAAGCATCAAACCCTTTTTAAAAAACAGAATTCAACATAAAAAATTAGATAGTCATGTACAATCTCGAATACAGACACCACATGTTTTAGTTTTTAAAAACAGTAAATTTCAGCAAATGAGATAAATGTTTTGATAAAAATTGTATACCGTTGTATTTTAAATTGAATAAAACCATTCTTAGGAGTGCCAAAATAGATTAATGAGTTATATATCTCATGTAAGCAGAGGCAAAACATAAGATGGGGACAGGGTGAGTTTAAGCTTTTCTCACAACTCACACACAAATCTATACTACTATAAAGAGACTTGAGGGCTAAGTGGTGCACCGTAGCCAACAAATATCCCACCATTCAAAACCCAGTAAACAAAAACCTGGATACCCCGGAAAAAAACACTCTACAAATTAAAAACAGAGGCCAAAAAATAAAAATAAAAACAGGGAAGAGAAGCCAAAAATAAAAACAGAGGCCCCTTTCATAAAATAATTGTCTGATGAGAGATCCATAATACTCTACAAATTAAGACTTTGTAATTGTATACAGTAACTCTTACATTTAATATTTTCACTTTTAACATGTAACACTTTAACTAAACTAGCTCACGGGCTATTTTAAAATTTACTCAACGGTTTAAATATATACTTTATTACTTCTGGTCACTTTGTTGTCTAACATTTTGTATACATACAAACTTTAAATATATACATGCCTTGCCGGATTTGCTAATTAAATATTAAAATGTGACCTGATTCCAAGGAGAGAGGCTCATATGGGAATCAAGAGGTTATGGTTCTCAAGGTGGTCAATGGTCAATGGTTTGGCATCATGCATTCCATCTTCTAGGTATAAATATACATCATATTTTAAATTATTTTGTTCACTGTGCATGTTACTGTTGGAAATATAGGCTTGAACTTAAATTTTTTCACCAGTGTAAATCAAGAAAGAACTAATATTTAATCAACTAAGCACATAGTCAATATTGTAAACAGAGAGCATAGAAAACACAGAAAATTTTACGTGGTTCTCTCAAACTTGGGGTACATCAACGGGACTTAAGTCCAATTCCACTATCACCAAATGTTTATAGATGGGTTACAAGAAACAAATGTCTCAAAAACACAAATAGGTGTAGTTCAACAAAGACTCAAATTACCAGAGAAAGACCACACCAAATAGATGAACCAAAGCTCTAAGAAGAGCTAATAGAATGTACTGAATGCAGCCCAAAAATGATGGACGAATGACTGCGTGAAGGATGAGCTATAGAAACTTCACCAATATAAGCTATTGCCAAGTCTCACGAAAAGCCAAGATACAAAGAGCCTACACCAGCCATTAATAACCCTTTTTTTCTTCCTCCAAAAGCTCTACCCCCCCGTTTGGGGTGAAGAATAAAGGGTAGATAGGGGATAATACAGTAGAATAAGCCCAAACAGCTGTTTGTTTGACAAGAATAAACCTTAATAGCTATGTCTGGATAAGCTAAGATAAGGCCTGATAACTATTCTAAGAAAATGGTGAAATTGCTTATCAGGGCTTATCTATGCCAATGAATAAAAATACCCTTATCTGTCATTTTAAAATATTTATCTCACCTAACACTCTCTGCACACATTCCAAAAATTGTCACATCTATCATATCACACTCATATCTCTTATACTTATTCCCAAACACAAATAATTTATGCAGGGGTATAATTGTCATTAAAAAGTCATAAACTCTTATCCATCTCTTATCTACCACTTATTCTTATTTTATTCAAGGTGAACCAAACAACAAAAAGATAAATTTTACGGGATGAGAACTCCTGTGAGACTCTCACAGGGATGGCCTGTGAAGTCCAATGGGAACTCAACAGGTGGCTACCTTTGCACGTGAGATGGCACGTGACCAACTTAACCAACAACACAGGCTGTTTTCATGTGTTTGACGGGGTTAAAATTCACGGCAGTTCACGGCGTCAGCTTCTTTTCAAAGTTCTTCGAAGACTCTCTGTCTGCAGCCCACTTCATCATTTTCTAGGGTTTGTGAAACCCTCACCACCACTGAAGCCCCGCTGATCGACCGCGACCGCCACCGCCGACCCGAGACCACCCCGTCGCAGCTTCTTCTTCTTCTTCGACCGCCACCACCGACCCGAGACCACCCCGAGAGGTACCCCGTATTCGTCATTGCTTCTTCTTCTTCTTCGACCGCCACCGCCGACCCGAGACCATCCTGTCGCTGCCAAATCCAAGGTGGCTCCTACGCAAATCCTTTTTTCGATTTCTTTTTATTTATATTTGATTTGTGTTCTGGATTCTGATGGATTTTTTGGGGGATTGGTTTTTTGGATTTTGATGGTTTTTTTGGATGAAAATTTTGATTTTGATTTGGTCGATTTTGATTATGGATAGGTATAGATGTTGATGGCCTGTTTTAATGGTTGATTTTGATTAGTTGCAAAAGTAATCACTAATGACATTTTTCATATATGATGAACGATGAACGATGAAGGTCATGATATGTTTTTTTTTCACTACATTAATTTTTTATGAAACTGGATGTGTTACTATGACAAAGCTTGTTGTGCCTCACTTAGATGTATAGGGAAAGTTATATTGTGTTCATGTATTTAATTAGGATAATCACTTCTTATTTTTATGGGATTCAGGGTGCAGGTTTCTGAAGAAGACATTTCATTTTGGGAAGAAAATGATGTTATTAATTGATGTGTCTGTTCTTTTGTAGCAACATGTCACACATGGCTTCATCGAATTATTCTTCAAGGAAAAACGTTAGTCAACTATCTTTCAAAAATAAAGTTTGTATGAAGTGTAAAAATAAAGCAGTTGTTAAGGTATCTGAATCAGAAAAAAAAACCCCGGAAAACTGTACTACTCATGCAATGCTAGAAATTGCAATTATTTTGAATGGATGCATCCAATTAACTATGAGGATCATGATGAAAAGTTGAAGAAACGTCCAAGCCAACACCGCAAAGGCTGTTCGACACAACAGAGGTAGTTAAAGAACCACTGCTGGCTGGATGTTTAGAACCAACTCCTTCAATCCAACAGAGTATGCCGCCTGTCACAGTTGGGATCTTGTTTGCGATCCTGTTTTTATTAGTTATTATTGTAATTCTTCTCTCTCTCATCCTCTTTCGTATGTAAGGATGATGTACTTTCTTGCTTTGAAGAATCTTATGAATTTTGAAATGAATGATGTATTTGATCATAAACAGAGCGTATACAGAGGAATATTAGTACCTTGACAGGTTGCCCGATGATGAGAGCGGCGATGATTTGGAGTCTCCGAATAAGTTGAGGGAGTCTCAGAGCTTCATTGGCATGGGGAAGGGAATGAGAGATATAGAATTGCAGAGATGAGGAGTGGTTTTTGGTGAACCATTGAAAAAATGTTTGGGTTCCTAAAAGTAGAAGAGAATTGTGTGAGATTGCTATTGTTACATGTGTGTATATAATTTATCAAGCATCGTATCTTGATTGTAGTTTATTTTAGTCAGTGAATTGGAGAAACCCCAACTTTTAAGTTGTAAGAATTTTTCATGTTATGATTGTGATTTTGAAGATTACATTATAGTTGGATCCTCTGTTTAATTGGTTTTCTTCTGTAATTTATTTAGAAATTCTGCTAATGCACCACTTATTTTGGTCTTTAAGCTTAATATAATAGAATATTTGTTACACCCAAAAAATGATCTACACCTCGCTAAACTAATTTGACAATATGAAACTGAGTGCATTTAAATATTTCATTTGGACCGGACCCTGAAGAGGGTAAAGAAAGGCATCTAAAACATATGGGAAGTTGTTAAGGCTGTAAACATCATCTAATAAAGCAAGTCATGTATTTTATACTGATTAACTAAAGTACTGCCTTCAAGAATCTGCAATATCAAAATTAGAGGTAAGACAATCCTGCAAATAAGACTTATCAGATCCTGAATGTTAAACTACATGAAAACACACTGACAGAACTGGAGGTGCAATATTTGTAACCACCACTAGAGGTGAAATAATATTTTACTCCAAACTTGTGATGCTATTCAAATGCTGGGCACTACTATCAGATCCTGAATGTTAACCTACATGAAAAGACAACCAAAATACACCCAACAAAGACATCCAAAATCCAGTGATACTACACAATAAAGACACCCAAAATCTAGTGGTACTACACAACAAACCCATACAATAAATTCAAGTTTAAGACATGATCAAATTAAATAAAACCCAAAAATCAGAACATTCTTCAGTACAAGCATAAAACTATGATCCACTCAGTAGTCTGTATTTCTCCTCCATTCTTCAGACCAATTTGGTGAAGATTGACTCATTTGAGTAGGATAAAAAAGAGATTCTTGTGCCTGTAATACAAATTCAGTAATTAATGCACCACTTAATAAAGATATATGAAAGTAAAATATATGAAATATACCTGAAGCAATTGAGTCATTGAAGGCATTCCTTCACTATTATCATAGTTCCCAACCATTGGTTGAAATAATGGAATGCTCTCAGTCGCAGTATGGGGTTCATGTTGAGTTTGAGAGCTTTGACCTCGTGATCTCCTTTCCATCCCACCGATCATCTTTTTTGAGGTTTCCCTCCCACAGTCTTCTTTTCTCTTCTTTTAAAGCCTTTGGCGACCTCTTTGTCCATAGTGAGTTCCATCTCATCTTGCACATTATCATCTACAAATGTTGGAGAAGATTTTCTTAAATCTTCCTCAACCTCCTTCATCATCTCATTTGTGCGGCGTTTTACAATATTTGTTGAATGGTGTGTTTCAGCCGCCTTTGATGCCACTTGAATGAGGCCATGACTTAATTCTTGGAAGCGTCTTCCCAATTCAGAAATAGAATCAACCTGTACTGAAGAAGAACACGAATCATGCACAACGCCAGATTTTGCATCTCTGGTCCACCTCTTCAAGATATATTGTTGTGGAAGCTCTTTGATGTTTCTGTGGTCAAGCACTTTTAAAACATGGCAACATTGGATACCCATAAATTTAAATTTTTTACAGCTACAAGTGACAATATCAGTAGAGGAATTATAAATAATGGTCCTTTCACTACCACCATATCTATGAACTTTGTACTGTATCATATGTCCATCTCCCATGAATGTAGATAGAACAACTAAGAGATTTTCCATACTCTGCTCGAAACAACTCAAGGATCTCTGGCGTGTAAACTACAGCGACACATGACACCATCGGAGCATGAAATGGAATTACGGGGATCCTATCCATCATCCTGAAATCAGCATTCAATTCGCTTTCACGTCGATAATCCATAACCCTATCAAAATGCTGAAAGAAACGCAACGGATCATGCTTTGAGTTCAAGTAGCGCCTCAAAAGAGCATTCAAGCTTTCACTACGTTGTGTACTCTTCATGTCTGCGCAGAATGTGTTTCTCCCATACACTAGAGCCCATTTCTCCTTTTCAGCAAAAGTTTGTTGTAGCCATCTATTACCTTGAAGATTGTATTTTTCAAGCATCATTTTCCAAGCATCTAAGAACTCCTCCTCCGTCTCGTACCCATAAATACAAGCATAGAAGTCACTTTTGAAACCTTCAGTGGCATAAAAGTGTCCAAGATGCTTTGTTGCATTTTGAGTCAAGTGCCAGATACAGAGCCGATGACGAGTATGTGGTAGAACAACTGAAATAGCTTTGGCCATCGCCGCTGATTGATCTGTTAGAATAGTCTTCGGATGTCTTCCAGACATTGCTTCAAGAAAAGTTTCAAATAACCAAATAAATGAGTCAGCCGTCTCATCATAAAGTAATGCACCACCAAAAATAATTGTTTGTCTATGATTATTAACTCCAACAAATGGTGCAAATGGTCTTCCATGATTATTTGTACGATAGGTTGTGTCAAAGCAAATTACATCTCCATAATGTGCATAATCGACAATAGACCTAGCATCGGCCCAAAACACATTGGTTATTTGTTCATCGGCATCAAGTTGCATTGAGTGAAAGAAAGATGGATTTTGCTTTTGCTTATTCTTAAAATACTGAATCAAAGCACCCGCAATTCCATTTTCCATTCTTGTTTCTCGTTTGGTGCGGAGGTAAGACTTTACATCATTCAAAACAAAACCAAGATTCATTCTACCTCCAACTTGTGCACTCATCAAATCCAGAACTGTCTTCGTGCTAATCCTGAACCATCTATGATATCAACCTGCGAAGCTTGAGCCTTTCCAATTTTTCTATGTGACCTCAAATTATGGCGCAAAGGGGTCAGAACAAGATCATGATTGTGGTTTTCTTCAAATTTAGTGACATGATACACACCAGAAGACTGATAAATGATAATCATATGTGCCTCACATCCTGTTCTTGTCTCGGGCTGTGGTTGCAAGGCTTTTCGTTTATCAACCCCTTTGAACCCTTCTTTAGAACAACAGAATTTTCGCTTTCGCACTATGCCATTGGACTTATGTGCATCGCTTCTTCGAATGCTAAATCCAACTGATCTTGCATATGTGTTGTAGAATTGATAGCATTATCTTTGGAATCGAATGCCATACCGATTTCAGGCATACTATTATAACTACATTCTTCAACATATTCATTGTCTCCTTCCATGTTAATAGAATGTTCAACTGAAACCCAATCTGTACAAAAAAATCACCCAAGCAGGCATGAATAAAAAATGAAATAAAAAAAATATGAAAAAATTCACTCAACCCTTAGAATCAAACATTACAAGAAACTTTACAAGCAATAAAAACTAGCAAAGCAAACTCCTAACTGATGCATACAAAAATAAAAACAAGTTTATTTTTAAAAAAAATTAAAACATTCCAGATAAAAAAAAACAAACTGTAACCCAAAAAAAAAATTTCAACTAAGCAAACATAGATAAAAAATGAAATCAAAATACATAAAAACTCTTATAGTCAAACATTCCATACAATACAATAAAATGAATATCAGAAACACTAACAAAAGAAAAAGAAGAAGCATGGTTCACTTCGATTTTACAGGGTACCTCTCGGGTGGTTTCGGGTCAGTGGTGGCGGTCGAAGAAGAAGAAGAAGCCGCGACGGGGTGGTCTCGGGTCGGCGGTCGCGGTCGATCAGCGGTGCTTCAGTGATGGTGAGGGTTTCACAAACCCTAGAAAATGATGAAGTGGGCTGCAGACAGAGAGTCTTCGAAGAACTTTGAAAAGAAGTTGACGCCGTGAACTGCCGTGAATTTTAACCCCGTCAAACACATGAAAACAGCCTGTGTTGTTGGTTAAGTTGGTCACGTGCCATCTCACGTGCAAAGGTAGCCACCTGTTGAGTTCCCATTGGACTTCACAGGCCATCCCTGTGAGAGTCTCACAGGAGTTCTCATCCCAAATTTTACGTTTTCCAATGAGAATAACAGAAAAGACAACCAAACAAAAATTTACTTATTCAGCATGGATTGTTATATATCCCAGTATAACTATCAAGAGCAAATAATCTTATGTCACACCCTAAACGGGCCATACGTATATGTGTCCAAGAGAAGTCAAAGAAAGTGCAATGTCTTTTCCACTTCTACAAAGAAGTCAAGAGTCAACAACAACATTTAATATTGGTCTGACAAACCACATAAGAAGGACACCCAATAATTACATCATGTCACAGTTCTTTGTAACCCACCAAGAATAGCAAATCTTTGGCTCGTATAAATTGCACTCTTTGGGATGAATCAAACTCTTCTGGGAATTTAGAATCAAGTGTTGTTTGTATTCATAGAAGGAAAATGTTATGCAAGAGTAGTTTTGCAGTCATTTTTTTAATGTTTTATCTTGTTATGATCTTGGATTTGTTGAAATCTTCCATGATACACACGAGTCACAACAATTGATATCAGAACAATATGGGTACTTTTCCCCCTTTAAATAAAACGGAAAACGCAAAACAAAGTAATTAGTATTTAAATAGACACAATCAACATATATGAAACAAGAATAAACAGTGGTTCGAAACTCACTAGATCCTAGCCCATAAGTCTGCAAATCAATTTTCTGTTAATATTACATTCAGAAAAAACCAATGGGTGTTGTTACATTCAATCATTTTTATCAATCAAAATACAGTTATATGTATCTTGTTAGAAATCCAATGAATCATATACATCGTTGGATTTTTTCCTTTCACTTACTAAAAATAAGTTCATTCAACTCGGAATGGAGTGATGTACATTTTTTATCAAAACATATACTTCATTAGATGATGTTTACCATTTAAACAAAAATAAAAACATGTGTTATTTGAGTTTTGATTGATAAAAACCATTGAATCTAACATTTTCTTCAATTAATACAGGAAAATGTCAGTTTATAGGGCCCAACATTTGCATCTCTCTCTCTCTCCACCACCACTCTTATTACTAATTTATCATTCCCTTCCATTCCTCCCTCAACCCAATCACATCCAATATGTCAAGCCTACCCGCTCTTTCCACAGCTATGAAGAGGTAAGGGTAATCTTACACATGGGAGATATTAATTCATATATCTATATTTTGTTTTAGTATATACTTGTTCTATTTGTTTCGATCTGTTTTTATGCCACCACCAGGCATCGGTTTGCCATTTCTCTTTATTGGTTATTCATCTCCTCATCTTCGCCAATTGTAGAGGACGAAATTTCACAAATTTGACTCGACTTACCAAATAGGCTTTAAGGACTGTGAAAGATAAAGGGCAAAACTATTCCCACTACCCGACTTACTATTTCCCACTACCTAAAATTACGAAAATGCCATTATTTATTTTATTTTTTCGTCTCCCTTTTCCACTACCCAGTTCGACAGTATCCAGTCGAATTGTTCTTCACTGGGACGACAGAGGTCTGTCAAACTGTATGGATAAATGTCGACAGAGGTTCAGTCGAAGTGTGTTTCACTAGGACGACAGAGACCCGTCGATCTATCTGAGCAAGTGTCGACATGGATGTGTCGAACCCTTTAAAACAACAACTTTCTTCTAAGAATCAATCAAAAATACAATCATTTAAGTCCTTATGAAAAACAAAAATGTCATTTAAGTTATTTAAGTCTTTTTGAAAATCATTCACATATATATTTATTTAAGTATAAGAAACAAAAATATCAAACAAAGAGTTATTTGAATCAAATATACAGTAAACATTTCATATAGAAAAAAACATTATTTTCTTTTCTAAACAAGTGGAGTCTTTTATAAACAAACTCCACTTATTTAGAAAAGAAAATAATGTTTTTTTCTATATGAAATGTTTACTATTTATTTGGTTCAAATAACTCTTTGTTTGATATTTTTGTTTCTTATACTTAAATAAATATATATGTGAATGATTTAAAAAAAAACTTAAATAACTTAAATGACATTTTTGTTTTTTTATAAGGACTTAAATGATTGTATAATTGATTGATTCTTAGAAGAAAGTTGTTGTTTTGAAGGGTTCGACACATCCATGTCGACACTTGCAAACACACTTCGACGGGTCTCTGTCGTCCTAGTGAAACACACTTCGACTATGCCTCTGTCGACACTTATTCAGACAGTTCGACGGACCTCTGTCGTCCCAGTGAAGAACATTTCGACTGAACGCTGTCGAACTGGGTAGTGGGAAAGGGAGACAAAAAATTAAAAAAATAATGGCATTTTCGTAATTAGAGGTGGTGGGAAAGTTAAGTAGGGTAGTGGGACTAGCACTACCCAAAGATAAAAGGGTGCATCTATTTGCACGCCCCTCCAATTTGTATTTCACTCAAATTTTATTGAATTTGTATGCATGAACATCCGGTTTACGCACCCCCATATATGAAACACAACTTGTCACCGGAATGTCCTCATCGGTCCACCAGTCCTCATCGGTTCGCCATTTCTCTTTATCGGTTATTTATCTCCCCATCTTCATCTTCTCTTGGGCGCACGATAAATGTGGATTTAACACGTGGGCATGAGAATGTATATGAATTTTGTGAATGTTTCTTAAAATAAAATGAAACTGAACAAATTAATATGTATGCAAAATCATATAAATTTAAATAAATCCAAATTGCATTTGGTGCAGTGGTTAGGACACCCCCCAAATCATTGGGGGAGTAGGGTTTGACTTTTGTCGGTGCTGAGAGGAGGGTAAGCTTGTCAATTATCTAAAAAAAATATCCGCATCCGATCCGAATCCATATCCGAAAATGCAAAAAATATCCGATATTCGAAAAATTCGTATCCGCATCCGAAAAAATTATCCGTATCCGAATTATTTCAGTTCGGATACGGATACACCTCTATCCGATCCGAAAATAATCTGATATCCGAAATAACATAGTTGTATGCATATATTATATATATTTGATATTTAAGATTGATATGAGCCCTTGGATCTGATCCAAGGGCTCACGTTTATCACTTATATACTAACTTTTAGGGTTTACACACACCCAACCCAAGCAGCCGCCTCTTCAACCCCATCGTATACTCTCTCACCATCACCTTCACCTCCACCTCCACCAGTCGCTCCCTTTCAATCTCCACCTCCACCTCCACCAGTCACCACCCTTTCAATATTTTCCGGTATATGCACTCTTCATTTCTTCTTCTTCTTCTCCTCCTCCACCACCCCCCCCCCCCCCTCTCCCTCTGTTTTTCACAATTTGAAGGAAGGGGCTTGCGATGAAACAAGCTCACAAGAATGGCATCAAGAATCCCCGCTGCCACAGCCACATCTCCACACCAGAGGAACCTTTTGTCCACCACCTCCTCCTTTAATGGGTTATTGATTTCTTGTTTCAATGGGTTTTGATTAACACCATCTATTCATCTTAAAAGTGAAACCATTTTGGGTTGATTTTGATTGTTTTGATGTCAGTTTTTTTTATTTTTTTTTTATTAATACCATCTATTCACCATGTTTATTTGTTTCGGACCAATAGGATCAATATCATCTATTCATCGTATTTAATTGTTTCTTATTTCAATGAGTTTTGATTATCATCATCTATTTATCTTAAAAGTGACTGTTTTAGGTAAATTTGGATTGTTATGATGTGGGTTTTGATCAATATCATCTGGTCACCA
Organism: Acorus calamus; assembly: GCA_030737845.1. NCBI lineage: Eukaryota > Viridiplantae > Streptophyta > Magnoliopsida > Acorales > Acoraceae > Acorus > Acorus calamus. The sequence continues at coordinate 23,797,879 of CM060865.1, read as the reverse complement.
TGTTTAATCGTCTAATATCATGAATATCATATACCTTCGATATCATGTTTCATTGTTTCAGATATTTCAGATAATTATCCGAATCCGAATCTGGATGTTCAGATCGGATACGGATACCTATTTTTTAATATTCATCGGATATCGGATACGGATAAATTTTTAGATATTTAATTCGGATACGGATCGGATATTAGACATATCTGATTCGTATCCGTCCGATTGACAGGCTTAGAGGAGGAGGGGGGGGGGGAATGGGAAAACAACCATTAAGCTATAGGTTTGTGGGCTCTGCTCACTGTCTTTTTTTGTTGGCCCAGGTCTATGCAATGTTGCCCTGTCCGAGTCTTGTGTTTGTGTACCAAAAAAAAATTAATAAAATAAAATAAAATATATATATATATATATATATATATATATATATATATATATATATATATATATATATATATATATATAGTCGCGATTACGTGCGGTGTGCGGTCGGTGCGGTGTGCGACGTGGGCCGTCGGATCGCGGGTCCATCGCATCCAACGGTCGACGTGAATCGCACCCGACCGTCCGATGCGATGGATCCGTGATCGACGGTCCGTGATCGCGCACCGCACCGACCGCACACCGCACGTAATCGTAACTCATATATGGCGAAATAATATATAGCGAAATAATAATGTGGTCCGTGCGAATCATGCATATACACCCCTTTAAAGTGTATATGCGTTAATAAATGATGCATATAGCCCAGTGATGTGTATGCTTCAATGAGCAGATATGTTTTCTTTATCGATGCATATACCTTGATAAGAGATGTATATATGCGGTTCATACAGACTGCACCTAATCATGTATATATATATATATATATATATATATAATATAATATAAATGATTAGGTGCGGCCATGCGACAGGTGCGAACTGCGTATATACATCACTTATTGTGGTATATGCGTTGATAAAGAAAGTATATACCTTGATAAGCTTTAATAAGGCATATGTTTCAATAATCTGATATACTATCTTTATCAACGTATATATTATTATAAATAATGTATATACACGATTCATATATGCCGTACCGCACCTAATCATGTCCCATAGATGGTTTGATTGTTGCCGCACCTTTATATACACACACACACATAAATGTAGAGTACCGATATAAATTGACCTGCAAACAAACTCCTAATTTCCGATCGAATTCTCCAGAGGGTTTGATTGTTGCCAAAATTACATTGTATAAAAACAAAAAGAAATGTCACATGCCATATCATGCACAAAGAACTAACAAAAAAAAAAAGATAATATATACTTTTATAAAGTCTACCAAGATAAGCTGGAATGCATAATGCCAAACCGTTAACCTTTGACCACCTTGAGCATCCAAACTCCATGATTCCCGGGCCAGGTCCGGCCCGCTTAGTCCAGCCTTGTAATTGATATTTTTCGTTAATACAATTAATCTGTTTTGCAATCAGTGACTACAATTTTATATACTGTGATTATGCAAGAAGCTGCATCCCACATCTTTCTTCAATCGTAGCTTTTGTACATTATTTGTCTGAAATCTATTTGTAAGAAGTTGCGATTGCAAAATTGTTTGGTTGCACGATTATAGAAATAGCGTTTTACAAATACAAAAGTTGTCCAATCACATAACCAAACGCGGCTAAATAATTATCTAAAAAACTATCTAGAATAGGAAAAATTGATTCAAGAAATTGTCCTCTACCACCTGGCCGAAGTTTACAGGATATAGGGCCCAATATATATTTTTTAATATAGTACAAAGGCCTACATAGGGCAATAGTCTCAATTATTGACAACTAGAGCACACTAGAACTGAGTATGCAATGCCAATGGAAAATTATACACTCAGTCACATTCACCAATCAAAACTCAGACTTCAAGTGTTTTTATTTTAAAAATAATAGTAAACATCATCTAATGAGTATATGCTTTGATAAAAAGTGCATATTGCTCTATTTCAAATTGAATAAACTCAGTTTAGCAAATGTAAGAAAAATTCAATGAGGTATATACATCATCTAAAATGATATATGCTTAATTAAATCTGTAATGAGACATATAGGGTCTGTGTTTTGGACTGAGAATAAAACTGAGTGTAATAGCACTCGAGGCCAATAGGGCCTAGAGAGTACAAGGGCCGAAGCCCAGCAAACCCAGCCTTGCTAATTAAATGTTGAAAAATGATACACTCCGATCAGTTCTCAATTCGAAACTCAATCCTACGTCAGATCCTACGTAGAAACTCAGTCAAGAAATTCAGTTAATTATATACATCGTTAGATAATGTATATATCTCATTAAATTTTTTCTTTCACTTATCAAAAAATGGGTTCATTCATTCGAAATTGAGTAATATACACTTTTTATCAAAACATATACTTTATTTGATAGTGTTTACCATTAAAAAAAATAAAAATATGTGTTATCTGAGTTTTAATCAGTAAAAACTACTGAATCTAACATTTTCTTAAATTAATAACGAAAATGTCAGTTTATAGGGCCCAACATTTGCATCATTGACTGACTCTCTCTCTCTCTCTCTCCTCACCCCCACTCTCATTAGCAATTTATCATTCCCTTCCATTCCTCCCTCAACCCAATCACATCCAATATGTCAAGCCTAACCGCTCTTTCCACAGCTATGAAGAGGTAAGTGTAATCTTATACATGGGAGACATTAATCATATATCTATATTTTGTTTTAGTATATACTTGTTCTATTTGCTTGCGATCTGTTTTTATGCCACATGTTAATCTTGAATTACAAAATCTGATGATCTGCTTAATCGGCAGGCTAGAGGGGAAAGTCGCGATCATCACCGGTGGCGCGAGCGGCATAGGCGAGTGCACCGCCCGCCTCTTCAGCAACCACGGCGCAAAAGTCGTCATCGCCGACGTCCAGGACGACCTAGGCCGCGCCGTGTGCGAAAGCATCGGCCCGGACTCCGCCCACTACGTGCACTGCAACGTGACGAAAGAACCCGACGTCCGGGACGCCGTGGACGAGGCGGTCGCCAAGCACGGGCGGCTCGACATCATGTTCAACAACGCCGGCGTCATCGACAAGCCGAAGCCGTCCATCACGGACGTCGAGAGGGGGGACTTCGCGCGCGTCCTCGACACGAACGTGGTCGGGCCCTTCCTGGGCGTGAAGCACGCCGCGCGCGCGATGATCCGCGCACGCCGCGGCGGGTGCATCGTTTCGACGGCGAGCACGGCGTCCGTGCTGGGCGGGTCCGCGACGTGCGCGTACACGTCCGCGAAGCACGCGGTGGTGGGGTTAACGAAGGACGCCGCGGCCGAGCTCGGGCGGTACGGGATACGCGTGAACTGCGTGTCACCGTTCGGGGTCGCGACGCCGCTCGCGAGCGCGTTCGTGGGGATTGGCGCGGAAGAGATAGAGGAGCTGATGAGCGCGCACGCGAACCTGCAGGGGGTGGGGGGGCCGCTGAAGGCGGCAGACATCGCGGAGGCCGTGCTGTACCTCGCGAGCGACGAAGCGAGGTACGTCAGCGGACTCAACCTCGTCGTCGATGGCGGGTTCACTGTCATCGGTATGAATCTTAGGTCTGCAAGTAATACTTGATTTCAATTACAAGTTTCTTTATTATGGATCATGGAATTTTCATTATTTCGCTTGGATGGATTAATGAAAAATAAAACTTGATTGAGGTTATGCCATTAAGTCTCCATTTTTGTTTCTCTATCTATAATTTTAGATCAATTTGATAACTCTGATCCACAAAGAGAACTTTTTTACCCTAGAAAATCAGTTTTAATAGTTTTGTAGAAAGAGAATTTTTGTTGGAATGTTTAAGAATGAAGGTTTTAAACGTAATTTTTTTTAGTGTTCTAGTAAAAGAATAAAAATGAGCTCTTAAGCACTTCCATTTATTATTAATGACAAAAATAAAAAAATAACATGATAAAAAAATATAATCAAGTTAAAAAATACTCCCATAGTTGTGTCTAAAAATACCAATATAATCTAACCCAATAAAGTATCCAAAATGGACAAGTTCAAGCAGATGCAAAGTCTGTATCAATGGGTCAACAATAGTGAATGTAGTTGGTGTGTCTATCAACAAGTGATTTTGAGTTGGTTTTTTTTTTTTTTTTTTTTTTTTGGTATACATGCCCCAAATAGGGCAGAGAACAAGTGATTTTGAGTTGAATTCTCAAAACGGGTTTGACCCTTCACCCTCCTATCAAACAAATTGGGGAGTCCATTTTGTTTCCATTGGAGAATAAATGGGAGCAACAAAACAAAAAAATAATTGTTTGTTTGTAAAATATTTTTCAGTGTATATGATACGGTTATCATTTTATCACCGCCTGATTAAAAATCAATTAAAACGGATGGTGAGAATATGATCCATCACCCAATATTTTTAGAAGAGAAGGGGACCACTTCAAGAGAGAATGGGTTCAGAGAAAAAAAAAGAAAAAAAAGAAGTGGGATCATAATCCTGGGAGAGAGACAGTAGACCAAATCCAGTCAGGGCTGGATCCGATCAGTTCGGTCAGTACTGAACTGGACACCTCTTTAATTGAACTGTACATTGTATAAATCGAACTGCATAACCAATTGTTGGGTATATATTTCACTCTCCTACTATATACTGATGATACTTAGAATTTCATATTTTCTCAATAGTTGATTGGATCCAATAAGAGAGTGAAATATATATTCAACAATTAGTTGTGCAGTTCAATTAAAGGAGTGTCCAATTCGCACTGACCGAACTGATCGGATCCAGTCCTGATTGGATCTAGTCCCGAGAGACAATAGTTCATTGAGTGATTTTTTTATGTTAAGTGTAAAAAGAATTAAATGTTTTTTGAATTTTTTTTACAGATATAAGAATTTAGAGTGCTGATACAAGCAGTCCGTTTTGCAGTTCCATACGTTATAATAACGTAGTATATACTGCACTATCATTGCGTATGAGGTTTTATCATAGTGTATGACCCAAATTTTTTTATTTATTTTTCATCATGAAAAAAAATACATTAATGTATCTCAATATATATTTCATTTCATATAATAGCATGCACTTTAAATGATGAGTATATGATTTTTTAAATAAAGAAAAACATAATAGACTGCAATTGAGGCTGCAATGGAGGCTGCATGTATCTTTTTCCAAGAATTTAAATTCCACATAAGTGGGCATGGACTAAAGCCCAATTGTCAGAGGACGAAATTTCACAAATTTGACTTGACTTACCAAATAGGCTTTAAGGACTGTGAAAATAAAAGGGTGCCTCTATTTGCACGCCCCTCCAATTTGTATTTCACTCAAATTTTAGTGAATTTGTATGCATGAACATCCAATTTACGCACCCCCATATGTGAAACACAACTTGTCACCGGAATGTCCTCATCGGTCCACCACCCCTCATCGGTTCGCCATTTCTCTTTATCGGTTATTCATCTCTCATCTTCATTTCTCTTGGGCGCACGATAAATGTGGATTTAACACGTGGACATGAGAATGTATATGAATTTTGTGAATGTTTCTTAAAATAAAATTGAACAAATTAATATGTATGCAAAATCATATAAATTTAAATAAATCCAAATTGCATTTGGTGCAGTGGTTAGGACACCCCCTAAATCATTGGGGAGTAGGGTTTGACTTTTGTCGGTGCTGACAGGAGGGGGGGGGGGGAATGGGAAAACAACTATTAGGCTATGGGTTTGTGGGCTCTGCCCACTGCTTCATCTGAGTCTTTTGTTGGCCCAGGTCTATGCAATGTTGCCCTGTCCGAACCTTTTGTTGGCCCATGTCTATGCAATGTCGCCCTGTTCAGGGTCACGACATCGCGGAGGCCGTGTTGTACCTTGCGAGCGACGAGGCGAGGTACGTCAGCGAACTCAACCTCGTCGTCGATGGCGGGTTCACCGTCATCGGTATGAATCTTAGGTCTGCAAGTAATACTTGATTTCAATTACAAGTTTCTTTATTATGGATCATGGAATTTTCATTATTTCACTTGGATGGTTACTGAAAAAAAAAACTTGATTAAGGTTATGCCATTAAGCCTCTCATTTTTTTTTCTCTATCTATAATTTTAGATCAATTTGATAATTCTGATCCACAAAGAGAACCTTTCAGCCTTAGAAAATCAATTCTAATAGTTTTGTATATAGGGAATTTTTGTGGAATGTTTAAGAACGAAAATAAGAATGAAGGTTTCTAAACGTAATTTTTCTTGAGTGTTCTGGTAAACAGAATAAAAATGAGCTCTTATGCACTTCAATTTATTATTAAAAACAAAAATAAAAAATACTCCCTTAGTTGTGTCTAAGGATACCAATATAATCTAACCCAATAAATTATCCAAAATGAACAAGTTCAAGCAGATCAAAGTCTTATGCCAGTGGATCAACAATAGTGAATGTAGTTATTGGTCTATCAACTAGTGATTTTGATGTTTACCAAAAAAAAAAAAAAAAACACACTAGTGATTTTGATGTTGAATTCTCAAAAAGGGTTTGATTCTTCACACTATCTGACAAATTGGACAGCCAATTTTGATTTTGTGTCCATTGGAGAATATATGGGAGCAATTAAACAAAACATTAATTGTGTGAAAATGACTTCTTTTTTTTTGTCTTTTTATTTTTAAATCCCCATAAACTAGAGGATTTGGTGATCGATCCCTCACTTCTTCGTATTTTGGTTTTAGTCCCCAGATTTAAAAGATATATTCCTTTTTCGTCCTTCGGAGGGACCTATCCCTAAATTATTTGATTTTTTTAGTCCCTGAGAGGGATTAAAAAGGAATATATCATTTAAATCTATGGACTAAAACCAAGATACGAAGAAGTGAGAGATCAATTACTAAATCATATAGTTTATGGGGACTTAAAAATAAAAAAAACCATTTTTTTAGGCCAAATCTTTTTTCGTTCTTTTGTGGCATCCATTGTTTGAAAACTATTTTTGAGTGTATATACAAATGAATGATACACGGAGGACACCATACTATACGGTTATCATTTATCACCGCCTGATTAAAAATCAATTAAAACGGATGGTGAGAATATGATCAATCACCCAATATTTTTAAAAGAGGGGGATCACTTCAAGAGAGAATGGGTCCATGAGAAAGAAAAAAAAGGGGGATCATGATTCAGGGAGAGAGACAGGAGACTCGATCAATATCGAACTGGATACCCCTTTAATCGAACTACAAAATGTATAAATCGAACTATACAACCAATTGTAGTTATGTGTCTATCAACTAGTGATTTTAATGTTGAATTTTCAAAAAGGGTTTGATTCTTCACACTAACAAATTGGACAGCCCATTTTGATTTTGTGTCCATTGGAGAATATATGGGAGCAATTAAACAAAGCATTAATTGTTTGAAAATGACTTTCTTTTTTTTTTTTTTTGGTTTTTTATTTTTAAGTTCCCAAAAATTAGAGGATTTGGTGATCGATCCCTCACTTCTTCATATTTTGGTTTTAGTCCCCAGATTTAAAAGATATATTCCTTTTTAGTCTTGGGAGGGACCTATTCCTAATTGATTTTTTTAGTCCCTGAGAGGGATTAAAAAGGAATATATCCTTTAAATCTATGGACTAAAACCAAGATACGAAGAAGTGAGTGATCGATTACTAAATCATATAGTTTATGGGGACTTAAAAATAAAAAAAACCATTTTTTTTAGGCCAAATCTTTTTTCGTTCTTTTGTGGCATCCATTGTTTGAAAACTATTTTTGAGTGTATATACAGATGAATGATACAGGGAGGACACCATACTATACGGTTATCATTTTATCACCGCCTGATTAAAAATCAATTAAAACGGATGGTGAGAATATGATCAATCACCCAATATTTTTAGAAGAGGGGGATCACTTCAAGCGAGAATGGGTCCATGAGAAAGAAAAAAAGAAGAGGGATCATGATTCAGGGAGAGAGACAATAGACTCAATCAGTACCGAACTGGATACCCCTTCAATCAAACTATACAATGTATAAATCGAACTATACAACCAATTGTTGGGTATATATTTCACTCTCCTTTTGGATACTGATGATACTTAGGAATTTATATATTTCTCCAATAGCTGATTGGATCCAATAAGAAAATGAAATAACAATACGTTGTGCAATTCGATTAAAGGGGTGTCCAGTTCAGTACTGACCGAACTAACCGGATCCAGTCTTGATAGGATTCAGTCCCGGGAGATAGTGGTTCATTGAGTGATTTTTTTATGTAAGTGTAAAAAGAATTAAATATTTTTTTTTTACAGATATAAGAATTTAGAGCGTTGACACACGTAGTCCGTTTTGCAGCCTCATACGCTATGATAACGTAATATATATACTGCATTATCATTGTGTATGAGGTTCTATCATAGTTTATGACCCAATTTTTTTTTCATTTTTCACTATGAAAAAAAATACACTAATATATCTCAGTATATATTTCATTTCATATAACAACACGCACTTCAAGGGATGAATGTATGTTTTTGAAAAAAGAAAAATAGAATAGACCGCAATAGAGACTGCAATAGAGGCTGCGTGTGTCTTTTTCCAAGAATTTAAATTCCACACAAGTGGGCATGGATTGAAGCCCAATTGTCGAGGATGAAATTTCACAAAGAGTGTTGCTACACTCAGTTTTATTCTCAGTCCAAAACACAGACCTTATATACCTCGTTATAGATTTAATTAAGCATATACCTCGTGATATGATGTATATACCTCACTGAATTTTTTTTACACGTATTAAAAATGAGTTCATTCAATTCGAAATGGAGCAATATGCACTTTTTATCAAAGCATATACCTCATTAGATGATGTTTACTATTTAAAAATAAAAAAAACATGTAAGGTTTGAGTTTTTGTTGATAAATGTGACTGAGTGTATTATTTTCCTTTCACAAATTTGACTTGACTTACCAAATAGGCTTTAAGTACTTTATGTGAAAAATAACACACAAGTGGGCATGGACTGAAGCCCCTCTAATTTGTATTTCACTCAAATTTTAGTGAATTTGTCTGCATGAACATCCAATTTACGCACCCCTATATGTGAAACACAACTTGTCACCAGAATGTCCTCATCGGTCCACCACTTCTCCTCATCGGTTCGCCATTTCTCTTTATCGGTTGCTCATATCATCATCTTCATCTTCTCTTGCGCGCACGATAAATGTGGATTTAACACAGTGGGCATGAGTGAATGTATATGGATTTTGTGAATGTTTTTTAAAATAAAATGAAACTACACAAATTAAGATGTATGCAAAATCAAATAAATTTAAATAATCCAAATTGTGTTTGGTGTAGTGGTTAGGACACCCTCCAATTCATTGGAGGAGTAGGGTTTGACTTTTGCCGGTGGTGACAGGAGGGGAAAAATGGAAAAACAACCATTAGGCTATGGGTTTGTGGGCTCTGCCCACTGTCTCTCATCTGAGTCTTTTGTTGGCCCAGGTCTATGCAATATCGCCATGTCCGAGTCTTGTGTACCAAAAAGCATATATATGTGTGTGCGTAGAAAATCTAAATAAAGAATGAGTGGTGTTGATTATACCTATTCAGTTGTGATTTATTTTTTTATAAGGTTAAATACACATTTTTTATGCATGTTCAATTACACGTGTATTAAATGATTACAAATTCAGTTTTTTTATGTGTAGAGACCTATTAAGAACCCATTTGTAATTCTAGTCATTATGATGGGCAAAGACGAAATTTGGATTATCTATAAATGGTTGGGGTCCCCACTCCAAACCCTAATTTTTCTTTCTCATACCCGTCTCATCATTGTGTAGGGCTGCAACTTGGGTTGGGTTGAACCCGATTTGTACATGGGTTGATTTGACCAAATCGGGTTCGGGTGGGCCAATTCGGGTTGACTCACAAATCGGGTTGGGTTCGGGTTGACCTCACTCACAACCCGACCCAACCTGAACCCGTAAATTAATAGTTAAAAAAAGATCATGGCCGTCCATTATGTAGCTTCTAATATGGGTAGTCTAAATTTTAGGTAAAATTAGTTAATCTTACGGGTTGGGTCGGGTTGATTTATGTAATTTACACATCATGTTAGAAATTCAGGTTGGGTCGAGTTGGTCTAATTCGGGTTGGGGTCGGGTTAGTCCAATTCGGGTTAGGTCGGGTTGGGTCAGGTTGATTTATTTAATTTCAGGTTGGGTTCGGGTTGGTCCAATTCGGGTTGAAAATCGGGTTAGGGTTGAGTAGTTTGGAATTCAGGTTGGGTTCGGGTTGGGGTCAACCCGAACACAACCTGCCCGAGTTGCAGCCCTAATTGTGTGAGAGAAGGCAAAAAAGAGAGGGACTTAGAGGCGGAAGATCTACCTTCAAATCCTCAAAGCAATGTCGACATGTACGTATATTATTGATTTTTCTTCATTGATCTACATGAGATATATGGTTTAGGGGTTTTATTAAAATCCTAACAGTCAAATCTTAACATAGTTTGTTAATTAAATTATTCAGTTAAAATTTGATCTTATTCAATACAACTCAATCAAACTTTATTCTTAATATTTTTTACATATATAAATGTAGAGTCTAATAGACCTGCAAACAAACTCCTAATATCCGATCGAATTCTCCAGAGGGTTTAATTGTTGCCAAAATTCCAGTGTATACAAACAAAAAGAAATGTCACATGCCATATCATGCACAAAGAACGAACAGAAAAAAAGATAATATATACTTTTATAAAGTCTACCCACATAAGCTGGAATGCATAATGACAAACCGTTAACCTTTGACCACCTTGAGCATCCAAACTCCATGATTCCCGGGCCAGGTCCAGCCCGGCTTAGTGCAGCCTTGTCATTTATATTTTTCATTAATACAATTAGTCTGTTTTGCAGTCAATGACTACAGTTTTATATATTGTGATAACATAATATATACTGCGCTATCAGAATATATGCATGGGACCTATCATAGTATTTGGAGGTTTTAATTTTTTTCATTTTTTCAAGAAAAAATATATTATTGTATCTCATTTTATATTTCACTTTTTGAAGATTATTGGTGACACAAAAAAAAAATTCAAATTAAAAAAAATCTACCATTGTATTCCAGTATATACTTCATTTTGTATAACAACATGTACTTCAATGGAAGAGTGTATAATTTTTTTTTAAAAAAAAGAAAAACAGTGTGGAATGTGAATGTGATTGCAATTGGGACTGGACATATTATTTTTCTTACTTCAATTGATGAATGCATAACTTTTAAAAAAATATAGAGTACATGTATTATTATTTCAACCTTGTAAATTGTTATGTATCATAGTACATTGTTAGATCTCGAACAATATTAATTACTACATGTACGCAGAGGAGTTTTTGCAGTAATTTTTGTAGTGATTATTTTGTTATGATCTTGGATTTGCTGAAGCCTTCAGTAATACACACACGCTCTGACAGTTAATAACAGAACAATTTGGATACGTTTTCCTCTTTAAAATTAAAAAAAAAAAAGAAAAAACAAATGCTAAACAAAGTAAGAGCCAACATTTTTTTCAGTATAAAGATCCAAACAAAATGACACAGTCCCAACCATGGTAACTCACTAATTATTATTTAGAGAGGCACGAATCAGTATGGAACTAGAATAAGGTAGCGTTTGGTAGCATGATTGCAAAAGTGATTTTATGTCAATGTTGGATTTAAAACTAATTATGTAGGAAGTTGCCTCCCCTAATTTTCTCCAATCATAACTTTTGAGTATTATTTGCCAGAAATTTATCTGTAAGAAATTGCAATTGCAAAGCTGTTTGGTTGCACAATTGTAAAACTAGTGTTTTACAAATGCAAAAGATGTCCAATCATATAACCAACGTTGCCTCAATGGTAATCTAAATAACTGACTAGAACCTGGTCCATAGGTCTATAAATATTATAGTTAGGAAAAACTAATTCAAGAAAATATCCTCTACCACCTGGCCAAAGTTTATAGGGCCCAATATTTTGTTTTATAGTACAAAGACTCACACAGGGCAGCAGTCCCAACTATTGACAACTAGACCACACTAGAACTAAGTACACAGAGGCCAACATGGCCTAGAGAGTACAATGGGCCGAAGTCTAGCAAACCCAGCCCAATGGGTTATAGAACATAACTTTCCAAACACCTGCAGTCACCCCCTCGCAGGGTTTGATACATCAACCCCCTCTTAAAGGGAGGTGTCCCTATCCGTGAGTGTAAATAAAGATAAAATGGTTTTGTATTTGGTTGTGTTTTGAATTATTCTCGTTTATATACGTAAGAATAAATGTTTTGTTGTTTGGGTAAAATGTGTATAAAGTATAAATAAAGATTTATAAAATGTGAAAAAATGATGACAGTTGATTTGACAGTGGGTTCACATATTATTTAAGTGGAATAACCTAAGATAACTTTAATTCCAGGAGTTGGTTGGAATCTATATACCATTTTATACCAGTTTATTCTGACATACTTTATCAAGAGTTATCCCGGGTTTCCAAACACACCAAAACCTTTATCCGGGATTATCAAGAGTTTATTCTCAAAACAAACGGGTCAGAGTCTCTATTCATAGTGGAAGCAACATGTGTTTTATATATAAAGGGAGATCAGAGAAGAGATAAAAGAAAGAAATGGCGGTGGGGTTAATTTTTTATGTGTTTTATGTATAAAGAGTAGTGGGTCTAAGAAAATTAAAAAGTAAACGGTGTGGAATCAAAATGATGGTTGGATCTAAAAATTAGGTAGTGAGTCTTATCTGTTCCCTTTCACTATCCCCCATCACCACTCTTATTAGCAATTTATCATTCGCTCCTGTTACTCCCTCAACCCAATCACACCCAATATGTCAAGCCTATCCTCTCTTTCCACAGCTATGAAGAGGTAAGGATAATCTTATACATGGAAGATATTAATCTATATATCTATACTTTGTTTAGTATATACTTGTTCCATTTGTTTGGATATCTTCTTATGCCACATATTAATCTTGAATTACATCGGCAGGCTAGAGGGAAAAGTCGCAATCATCACCGGAGGCGCGAGCGGCATAGGCGAGTGCACCGCGCGCCTCTTCAGCAACCACGGTGCGAAAGTCGTCATCACTGACGTCCAGGACGACCTAGGCCATTCCGTATGCGAAAGCATCGGCCGCGACTCCGCCAACTACGTGCACTGTGACGTAACAAATGAACCTGACGTCCGAAACGCCGTCGACGAGGCAGTTGCCAAGCACGGGAGGCTCGACATCATGTTCAACAATGCAGGCATCATCGACAAGCCGAAGCCCTCCATCACGGACGTCGAGAGGGGGGATTTCGCGCGCGTCCTCGACACGGACGTGGTCGGGCCCTTCCTGGGCGTGAAGCACGCTGCGCGCGCGATGATCCGCGCGCGCCGCGGCGGGTGCATCGTGTCGACCGCGAGCACGGCGTCCGTGCTGGGCGGGTCCGCGACGTGCGCGTACACGTGCGCGAAGCACGCGGTGGTGGGGTTAACGAAGGACGCCGCGGCTGAGCTCGGGCGGTATGGGATACGCGTGAACTGCGTGTCGCCGCACGGGGTGGCGACGCCGCTCGCGCGCGCGTTCGCGGGGATGCGCGCGGAGGAGATGGAGGAGCTGATGAGCGCGCACGCGAACCTGAAGGGGACAGGGCCGCTGAAGGCGGAGGACATAGCGGAGGCCGTGCTGTACCTCGCGAGCGATGAGGCGAGGTACGTCAGCGGGCTCAACCTCGTCGTCGATGGCGGGTTCACCGTCGTCGATAGTAGTCTCAGGTCTTCAAGTTATACTTGATTTTGAGTTAAATGTTTGATTGTTATGGATCATGAAATTTTCATTTATTTGGCTTGGATGGATTAATGGAAAAGAAAACTTGATTAAAATTATGCCATTAAGCTTCCGGATTTTGTTTCTTTTATCCATGATTTCAAATCAATTTGATAATTCTGATCCATAAAAATAATTTTCCTTCAAACTATCAATCAAATTGGGCAGTCATTCTGTTTCCATTGGAGAATGTACGGGGGCTGAAGGTGCGTATCGCCTCCAACAAGAGATGGGGGTGTCGGAGCTCTACCTCTAAGTATCGACCTGATTCTCCAGAGAATGAACGTGCACCCGGAGAGCACTTGACACCGGTGTGGTGCCAGCCAAGTAGTCTCCAATGCTCAAGTCAATAGTCAATTTTGTATTTTGAGAATACCATAGAATAGTTAACCCGGGATAGATTGATTACATTCTCTCGTCCCTCTCATCCCCTCTCATGGCCGAGAAAATGATAAACTCCCAACATAATTGTCTCTTTGACTTAACAGAATATTTTGTCAGAAAAGATTCCATGAGAAACGACACCGATTGATTTGTTATGATGTCGTGGCACATGACGTTAAATCATACGTGTCAATTATTTGTTCATCATTTGGGCTTGGTCAGGAGTCCAACCAGATTGCTCATTGTTTGACCTAATGGACGACGCGGGTCTGCATGTTAACTTTATTCAGTAGGCCCATTTTACTCTATATTCTCCAATTCCCTTTTATTCATGCAGTCTTATTCCTTATTCTGTCGTGTATAGATTTGGTTTCTACAATTGTTATACTCAAATTTTTTTACAATCTAAAATACAGTCTTATATACATTGTAGAAATCTAGTAAAGCATATATCTCATTCAGGGTGGAGTTAGAAATTAGAGTAAGGGGAGGCGAGAGGGCTAAGAGAATTGGTAAGATTAAAAAAATAATTATAGATGTGTAATAAGTTAAAATGAAATTAAGACAGTTGTATAATGATGAAATCCTTAAAGTAAAAAAAGAAGAAAAGAAATTAAGATAATTTTATAATGATGTAGAATAACTTATTGAAGATCTAGGAAAATTTTTAAAATTTCATTATTCCATCACAAAAAATAGAAAAGTTGAAACTTCAAAAACAAAACTTTTCACATTTTTTTGTAAAAAAACCTACAACCTCAAATCTCAATGGGCACTAATACACTCATTCTATTTTTTGCAGTCTTATTTTTATTTTTCATGTCTAATGCACTTGAAAAAACGTAAATAAAATATATATTATTTTATATGAACATGTACTTCATTTCTATAGCGTTATAAGTATACACTTCAAAAAACTCAAATGTATGCATGCTATCTAAAATGCAAACGGACTACACATAACATTTTTCAATTTCAAACCCACTCATTTCAAATACGATTTTTTGCATATACTTCTGAAAAATTCTTGTCTTGTCAAAATAACCCTAATAAATTACTATTTTTAACAATACCACTCAAAAAGATAGTTACAAAATTTATGTTGTGCAAAATACCCCTTAAAAAAAGGGCATTGATGCAAAATTTAAAACTTGGGAATAGAATTTGAAAGGGGGTATTTGATATTATAAGGTTTTGGAAGGGTGTATATGCAAAAACCCTTCAATTTATTCATTACCCATGCATGAATAACACCTCTGTGGGCCCATGCCTTGGAGGGCCTGGGCCCTAGCTCGCCCCCCCCCCCCCCCCCCCGGCTCCGCCCCTGATCTCATTAGACAATGTATACACCTCGTTAAATATTTTCGTACACTTACTAAAAATCGGTTCTTTCAACTCGAAATGAAATGATATACATTTTTTATTAAAGCATATACCTCATTAGATGATATATTCACTATTTAAAAAAAAACACGTGTGGTCTAATTTTGATTGGTAAAAATGACTCAATCTAACATTTTACACTAGTCATTTGGCATGTGCAAATTCACGTAGTACATCAAATCTTATATAAACTAAATAACACATCTGTGATTATAAATTTACAATGTCAAATTACATATACATGTACATGTTTTAGTTCGACTTAAAATTCTCACAATGAGATGACACAAGTATAATTTCACATGATCTCTTTAATATACTAAAAGATTTCACAAAATTATCCTTTAGTGAAGAAAATCTTGTTAACACTGAACTAAAAAATTTCACAAAATCCTCCCTCAGAGTGAAGAAAATCTTGTTAACATCGAACTCCTCACAGCCTATACAAGTCATGAAAGACTATTAAACACACAAATTTTGAAACAAATCTTAGAGATATTTCAACAAATATAATTTTTAGGGTTACATATTGAAGAAGAAAAAAAAACTCAATGTAAAATATTCCATGAGACTGAGTGGATGTGATGTGGATGTAGATACGATATTAGATTAATTTGATTAATATCTCATATTATCATTTACCAAATCCTCCTTAGTGTGAAGAAAGCGACTTATTCCTCACAACATATACTGTTGTGCGTGAGAAACAAATATAGGCTAAACACAAATTTTTATAATTATCACATCAAGAACATAAACATCAAATATATATGAAGTCATGCATAATCTAAAATATATGTAGTAAAAACATGAAATAAAAGAGTAAGAGATTAGAAAAATGTATCCAGAAATGTGAAAGCGAGTGAAACACTCTGTCCTCGGTGAATAAGGTCCTCTCACGCACAGGGTTGAATGACTCCTACCACTGAGAGATACGACCACAATAGATTTTGTTTTTCTGGGTGCGAGCTACGGAAGAATCACGATGAACAAACTGCGATCTTTTCAAACCCCAAATAGATTGAAATATTAAGAGATTGATAAGTGGAAAGGGAATAGATGATTTATTCTCCCAAGAATAAACATAATGTATTTGATGTGGAAGAGTCCTAAGCATGCTACTCTCTTATATCCTGAGGCAGCTACTCATAAGCCCTATATATACACATTCACAAGTGCTACCAAAGTAATTTCCATTAAATGCCTTATAAAAGAATATGACAATTTTGAACGTTTCAAAAGACAAAACGTTCTAAAATAAAGCACCTAGATAATGTTGAAATTAAACTGTTATAATAAATTTATAATCCATGCAATTATACAAGGAGGTTAAAACTTCCAACACATTAAAAGAGAAAATTGTTAGAATTATGTGATTTGGTCACAAAATTCCAACATATACTGTTTATCAAAAATTGTTAAACAAAAATTTTGAGAACATGTCTTACGAATATTTTGACAATATGTAATTTTTTATTTTTAGGAGTATATATATGAGAAATAAAATGTTGAATGTGATTTAATAAAATCATATTTTATGTAGTTTTATTTATTTACTTTGTATTGTAACTTTGAGTTCTTGTAAGGAGAGTTTTCAAATAGTCTCACATTGGTTAAAAGGTTTAGATTGGAGTAGTATATAGGGGAGGACAAAACACACATGTTGTTAATGTGTAACAAGTACAAGTGCACATGGGGTTTGCGCGTGCACCGCATGTGTGCGCTCACGTGCATAATTTTATTCTTAGCACTTAGTACTTAGCACTTCGCACACTCGCATCAATTGCATTAAATTCTAATAATGTTTTAATAGTGCATTAATTTTTTGCATTATTTTTAAACATTTTGTGTGATGCATTATGTGTGTAAATTCGATTAATTAAAGACCACCGTTGGATCTATGAGATCAATCAAGAGCCGTTGATTGATGATAAGATCAAGCAGTTGAGATTAAATTCGAAAATCGAATTTAACTGCTAGGCAGTTATAACTGTCCCCAACTGTTGGGAACAGTTGTGATAACTGTTGAAAACAGTTTTATACGGTCTTTAAAAGGTGGGATCGAATCTGCAAAAAGACATCTTCTTCTTCCTTCTCAAAACTTAACTCACCCAATCCAAAATAACCTGTTAGACTTGAAATCCCTATCTGCCATAAACACAGCATCCAAAAGAGTCACTCTTAGACTTTCGTTTTGCTGACCGCAAGTCTAACAAGGCTTCGTTGTATCCAGGAGTGAGTTTGCAGAGAATCTCTACAACAACTTCGTTTTGAAGTGGGAGCAAATATCGCTTAAAGAAAGCGTATTCGCTATGCGCCTCGAAGTCTATATCATTTTCGGTTCCATTCATTTCTTTTCCAACATAAAATTCAATTGAAAAAATTCTATGAGATAAGAGTGGATATGGATTACAGTGCAACGAAACTCCCACAACCATTTTTTAAAAAAATGGACGGCCCGTGATGAATTACATAGATGCCCTCTTTCATTTTAAAAAATTGCCACATTGCCCGGTATAAAAACATAATTGGGTTTTGAATTTCAAACATAAAATCAACTTGAAGGATCCAAATTATCTGTGTGACCACCCAAAAGAGAGACCCTATCACATGTGTGACAGCTTTTTTATAATCAAGCGTTTACTTCGAATATTTTTGTGACGTGTTACGCACCCCCATATTAACTGAAGATGTCAACTTGAAACGTGACTGGTTCCATAAGATCCACCAAACAAGGACACTAGATCCAGTCAGGACTCACTCCTCTTCAATATTGAACTGTAAAGTGCTATTAATTAAATCGCACAATTAATTATTAAGTACATGTCTCACTCTCCTATTGAATTCAATCAGACCTTTGTACTCAGTAATTGATTGTACAATACGATTCATAAGCTGCGTAGTTTAACTCATAGAGAAGTACAATTCGATATTGATGGACTGACTGGAGCCAGTCCTGACTAAATCCGGACTCCCGTATTGCTGTACTTGGGTTTGGATAAGTGTCACATCTAAGGAAAGGAAAAATCTATATAACAACCCTCTACAAATTGTCTTATATCCATATAACCTCCTGACTTTTCTTAAAATTCATATAACCCTACAAACCCGTATGTATATCAAAATAGGTCCTTCTGTCAGTTAACTTAACCATTGGAACCTTTAACCTCACATTAAAAATTACTTTTTGGCCCCTATAAAAACAGTAAACTCACTCTTCCCTCTCTCCAAATCATCTTATTAGGGTTTTTTTTTGTCCCTAAAACAGAGGAGTTCGAGAACCCGAGATCGATCGGACCTACTAGTGTTCCATAAATTGATAAAAGAAGAGAACATATTGAGTTTTTAGTTTTTCTTTTGTTTCTCTAGTGATCCATAGAAGGTGTTTTAGTTGAATGTAATTATTAGTTGAACTTTAAAGGGTTTTGATGTGTAACAGGTGTTGGAGGAGAGGATGGGGAAGGAAGTGGGTTTTGTATTTATAAGGAGGGGTAAAATCGTTATATAGGTATTTGAATTATTCTTAGATTGTAGGGGGTTAATAATATATTGTGTTTTCATCTTGATTTAAACTTGTTAGAAACTTTTGGATGAAAGTTTGGATTTCCCCCATTTTGATTTCAAAATGTTTCAAATAAGTTTCAAAGTTTTAAATGTTTTGGAGGGAAAATGCTTTCCCTCTATTTGTTTTTATTAGTTTGGGACTTCAAAACACAGTCACATATTGGTTATTTTTGTTTTTCAATTCTCCTTATAAGGAAGAGAGTTGGTACTTGGGTAGGATCCCAAGGGAGGGCAAGGTCTGGGTCAAGAAGAGACAATAGAGATAGAGAGAATCTCGTCTCAAGCGTAATAGTCGTGAAGAACTGTAACCGCCGTGATTAGGGCGACGCGATTTGTAACCGTCTTGATTAAGGCATCGCGTGATTGAGGCGAACGTTTGCGAAACGTTCCATCCGTTTTTTCAAACGGCTCTCTTCCTCTATCGCCTATATAAACAGGCTATAGGAGGACTGCAACAAGCATGCAATCTCAGCTCTCTCTCTTTTTCTAGAAAAGTTGTCTTTTATTCTCCTTTTGGCGATTGTTCGAGTCAGCGACCGGTTCACATTGTCTTCTTCCTGTTGCACCAGAGGAGAAGATCAGCGATGCTAGGTGGTTGTATCCGGGGAGCAGATTTTCGAGTACCCAGTGCGATTGAGGGGGCGATTCTGTTCTTAAGACATCGTTCTACATGCCTCCATCTAGGCCATCTTGAAACCCTTTCTGTTTTGATCTGTTATTTGATCCATTATTTGTTTGTTTAATCTGATTTTGAAAAAAAAGTTTTTCAACAAAACTAACGGACAATCCACATCACATTCCTAATTTGTTAAGTGATTTTTAGCTAAGGAGCCTATTTAGATATATGCATATGGATTTGTAGGGGGTTATATGAATTTTAAGAAAAGTCATAGGATGGATATCAGACAGCTTGTAGGGGGTTATATGGATTTTTCCTTTAAGGAAATTATATATTTCCAAGCATCTTTTAATAATCTCTTATTATGTTTTAGATCCTTGAACTTTTTGAATAAACCAAAAACAAAATAGTTGTTATATTTTTTTCAAAGTCTTTCTATGCAATGCGCCATATGTGTATGTGTGCTAATTAACAATGTACATATGATGATTGATAATTTACAAAATTTATCATTGTATATATGGTACATTACGACATAGTGACCTAAAAAAATGTAAGCGTTAATTCATGAGTGTTTTGATATGCTAAAAAAAAATTCCATGGACCTTAAAAAATATGGGGTGTTGAAAAAATGCCTGGAATTCAATTACCACAACTATAATCTTTAGGATAATGTTTGGACAATCCCAAATACAATCTCAAAAACAGTACATGCATGTTTTTATTTTTTAAAAATAGTAAACCTAGTCTAATGAGATATTTGTTTTGACAAAAAATTTTAAATTGAATTAATTTATTTTTAGTAAGTATAAATTTTTTTAATGATATATATATATACACCTCATTGGAAGACTAACTAGATATATGAGACTATATATGAAGCTATAACTAACAATTCTAATCTTTAATATTTCAAACCATGAGACAGTCCAACATGCCTTAATCTTTTCTCTCTTTTTTTTCCATAATGCTCCTCTAAAAATATAGATAAAAATACAAATCATCTTTACATAATTAATGAAATATGCTATTCTATTCTTATTAAATTAACCAAAATGGCTATGATAGAATCAATGAATCAATTGGATGGGCGGTGGATAATGTTATATTTCCCACTTGCAGAACTTATATTATTATTTTTATATCACTACATGTGATGTGATGGTCTTTTTTCTTCGAAGAAAAATTATCATGTGTTCTTACTACTCATCAACATTATAAAAAGAAGTGTTTGTGATAGTCATTTAAAAGTTGATTAAACAGGGTCAAAATATATGAGCACGTGTTATATATTAGGGAATAATCTTCTTTTTACTCCCTCAAATCTTTTTTAAAATCACAAAAAGTCCATCTAAAATAAGAAAATCATCTTAAGTCCCCATAAAGTGTATATGATCAACAAATTTAGTTCCCCGATCAAAAGTATATTGAAATTAGTCCTCAAAAACTTACTAAAATTGGATTAAGTCCTTACAAATCTTATAAAATCAGATTTAATTCTTTTGTAAGACAAAAATACCCCCGTCATTTTTCAACATCCCCATGTCCTGAAATGTCATCATCATCTGTAAAAAAAAATATCATTTTTCAACATTTTTTCCTCCTCAATCTCATTACAGAGACTGAACAAAAAAAAAATTACAGTTTCATTAACTCCATTACAAAATCAGTAGAGAAAACAATTTAAAAACCAAATCAAAATTCTATAATACATTCTTAACTCAAAATTACTAGCAATAAAAAGCATAACACCTTGACTATAAAACTATAATTTATTTAATAAAATTTTAAAAAATCAGTATATATTGTTAGATAATAACATGGATTTTTTATGATTTTTAGAAGATTTCAGGAAGTTATGACGATTTTTAAATTTCACATGGACTTTTTTGGATTTTCAGAAATTTTCACGGAGTTATTTCGATTTTTTAACAAAAAAAATAAATTTTAAAAGGGTATAACAATAATTTACCATGCATAGTTAGGTGAACCACACATCTGGTTAGTTATAGGGACTAAAATAAATATTTTCTAATAAAATAGGGACCTGAGGGGATTTACCAATTTTACAGGGACTTTTTCTTATTTTCATAAGTTTTCAAGGAGCTAGATCGATTTTTCCCTATATATTAATATATGTACAAGTTTGTAGTCCACAAATTTAACATAATATATACAAGCATCTAATGAAGCACATACTCTATTGTTGGAAAAACTTTCTTACAATCTATTGTGTTAATACATATTATATTACAAAGGCGTAAATATATGGATTTCAATTCATACAAATTTTATTTTTTATAAATAAAAAGATGTACTCTATTACTCAATCATATACTTCAAAAAAATCAAAACTTGTGTCGATCACAAACAAAAAAATCAATACTTGTGTCGATCACAAACATTCCACATTTGCCGTCCTAGACCTTTGCCAATGATCTTGTTAAAGAGTCATTATTAGGAGAATATTATGTCTTTATTATCATTATTATGATACTATTAGTTTCTTAGTTTTTCTATTTCCTTTTCTAGTATTTTAGGTATTCATTTATGTATCTATAAATAGAGCATTGGATTCCTCTAATACAATAACAAGAATTCCCTTGGCTGCCTCTGGCAATCCTGCGATCACCTCAGGATTTCAAACACTAAATTGGACCTTACTTTCTATCCGAAGGTCCGATTAAGGTGTTCCAGGGGTCCGTTTCACTCGATTTTTCGTTCTCTATGCATCTGTGCATTTTTTTCTTCATCCGAGATCTGTACGATCCTCCTCCTCGTAGATATGCACACCTCCGCGCATCTCCCTGCGGCACCAACCGCCCTCTCGCGCTCTCCGTGCAATCTCGCGACTCCACTTGCACACCTCCGCGCATCTTCTTGTGGCACCGACCACCCTCTCGCGCTTTCCGTGTAATCTCGTGACTCCTCTTGCAGCCTCCGCACATGTCTTCTTTTATGTGCGCTCTTTCTCTTTTTGCAGCATTGCTGCCTCCGCACACGTCTTTCTCTATGTGCACTCTTTTTCTTTTCGCAACATTGCTACCTCCGCACACGTCTTCTTTTAAGTGCGCGCTTTGTCCTTTCTCTTTATTCTTCAAGCTAATTGCGCCGTCCGCGCGCATGTTCGGGCCCGTCTCTACACCCGTCCGCGACTGCAGCGCCCCTGCACGCGCCTCTGTCGCGCCTGCAATGCCCCTGATGCGCCTGCACATGCCCCTGCCGTGCCGTGTAGCGCCTCTGCCGCGTCATGTCGTGCCATGCCACACTGCCCATCACTGTCGTCAGCCTCCGCAACCTTTTCATTTTTGTGCAAACTCTAAGGGTTCTACCCTTCAGAGTTTGGGAGGGGGTGTTAAATAGTCATTATTAGGAGAATATTATGTTTTTATTATCATTATTATGATATTATTAGTTTTGTCATTTTTCTAGTTTTATTTTTTGGTATTTTAAGTTTTTCTTTGTGTATATATAAATAGAACATTTGGCTCATCTAATACAATAACAAAAATACTCTTTCCTTTATTCTAATAGATCTTATTATAAATAAATAAATAAAAACTATCTTATTCAAACAAGAAAACAAAAGAAAAACAAAAAAAGGCTTCGATGGTTATTATAAGTACATTTATTTTATTTATTTGAGGGTGGGAGGGATGGGGGTGGGGGGGGGGGGGGGGGGGTGTGTTAGGTGGGGAGTGTTAGGTGCTTAAACGTTTGTTTGTTTATTTATTCGTTTTCTGTATTTCATGTTGACCTTGGCCAATTGACAATGGGCACCACCATTATTCATTATTTTTTTAATTTTTTTATTTGGTGCATGGTTTTGGGCACCACTTATTTGACCAAACAACAAACGTACGTGGCACACAACCCTTGATGTACTCATCCATCGAAAATCATCAAAAACTAACTATAAATTAGCATCCCATATTCTCCTTAGAAACTCACTTAATAGCACCAAAAATAAAATGGGGAGCACCTCTGCCCTTTCTGCAGTTGCTAAAAGGTTTGTGTTTCTATTCCCTTTCTTTCTTCAACAAAGCTATAATCTCTTGTTAGTAAGAAAATAAATTAAGGTTGCATTCAACAATTTTGGGAGTTGGATTTCAGAGATTTGTTTTCAGACAGAGTTTAGAAATTGATTTTAAAAAATGTATTTACTTAAAGCAACCTTTAAATAAATGATGTCACTTATAATAACTTTTCTACAAGTATTTAATATGTATTTACGTCTTAAAATGCAATTATGTGAGAGTCATAGAAAGCCGTCTTTATATATATATATAATACTTAAATTGATAGATGATCAAAACGAGTTTAAATTAAATATGATTTTTTTTAGTAATATAATTTTCAAATTAGTCTAGTCTGAACGACGTCTCGAGATACTCAAGCAAGAAGTTGAACCTCACACTTTTTGTTGCTATCTAAAAAAGAAAAAGCATCCAACCTATGTTTGGCATCAAACTATATATCCATTCATAGTTTGTTATATGGTCCACACTAAAAAGGATATTCCTTGTATGTGACTTGATATTACAAAAAAAAAAAAAAATTGGTTGACTATTATTCCTTGTTCCATAGCATACAATTGACTTTTAAGATATTGACCCAGTTTGGAGTGAATTATCAAATTTATTATTATTTTTTTATAAAATAAAATTTTCAAATAACCAGTTTCAAATGTAAATTTAAAAAAACTAAAAATTTCATTCAAATTTGATTTTTATGTGTTAAAAATCAATAAAAAAAATTTAATGAAAAATTAGTTTGACGTGATGATAAGCAATTTACTAATCAAAAGTGCTACAAAAATTTCTTCATTTTGGATGCTCTTAAAACCAATAATGCACATAACAAAAGCCTCCATCACCCAGGCTTCAAGGCAAGGTGGCACTGATTACCGGCGGTGCAAGCGGCATAGGGGAGGCGACCGCCCGCCTCTTCCGCTCCCACGGTGCGAAAGTCGTGATCGCCGACATCCAGGACGATCTTGGCCACTCGGTCAGCGCGGACCTCGGCGGCCCCTCCGACTGCCTCTACGTGCGCTGCGACGTGACCGAGGAGTCCGACGTCCGCGACGCCGTGGACGCCGCGGTCTCCACCTTCGGCGGGCTCGACGTGATGCACAACAACGCGGGCACGATCGACCCGTACAGTCCCCTCGCGGAGACCGAGAAGTCGCGCTTCGAGCGCGTGCTCGCGGTGAACCTCACCGGGTCCTTCCTGGGCACGAAACACGCCGCGCGCGTGATGGTCCCGCGCAAGCGCGGGTGCATCATCATGACCGCGAGCACGAGCGCGGTCTTGGGCTCGGCCACCGAGGCGAGCACGCACGCGTACGTCACGTCGAAGCACGGGATGCTCGGGCTGATGAAGAACGCGGCGGCCGAGCTCGGGCGGTTCGGGGTGCGCGTGAACTGCGTGTCGCCGTACGGGCTGGCGACGCCGCTCTCGGAGGGCGTGGTGGGCGGCGTCGATGCGGCCGCGCGAGTCGAGGAGCTCTTCGAGGCGTACTCTGCGCTCAAGGGGGCGAAGCTCACGGTGGAGGACGTCGCGCAGGCCGTGCTGTACCTCGCGAGCGAGGATGCGAAGTACGTGAGTGGGCACAACTTGGTCGTCGATGGGGGGTTCACCACCACCGTTTGTGCGCCCGCCCGCGCCGATTGATAATCCTTTTGTCAATGAATTGATCAATTGTTCATGCATGTCTTTGCAAATCATGAATATGGAATAAAATTGCATTAGGATGCCGATACTCCCACCACCTAATTGCATTAGGATGCCGATACTCCCACCACCTAATATGGAATAAAATTGCATTAGGATGCCGATACTCCCAAGTGTTTCTTGAATTGGATTTGTGATTTTTAAAGTATGGAATAATGAATGAAATTGCATTAGGATGCCGATACTCCCACCACCTAATTTATGAAACCCACAGCCTTCTTAAACCCCCCACCTGCACTTTGGTTTTTCACCAAACCCACAACCTAATATATATCTCTAAATTAAATACCCAATCCCACCACCTACAATTCACCGAAAGTAATACCTCTCTCTTTTCTCTGGTGACTGAGATTTCTCACTCTTTTATCTTTCCCGCTCGCTCCCCTCCCATCATACAAACGCCACCGTGCGTCAGTCCACCGTGCATTAGGGTTTTCGTAGAGAAAGTTAATGATTTTGGTAGAGAAGATTAGGATTTTCATAAGAAGTTAATATTTTTGAGAGAAATGTAGGGTTTTCGATCAATTTGAATTTATGAAGACTGAGAGTTTAAGGTTATGAACGATTAAAAAAAAGGTTGGAAATGTGAATTCACCATATTCAGTGTCAAATATGGTCCCCAGGTCGATATGACTCTGTCAATCTCCATCACGTAACTTCAACAGAACCTCTATCGACCTGCAAATACATTCATTTTCAGGGTCGGCTTCGACAGGGATACAATCGAACCGGGTTTAATTCCTAGTGAGTGTCAGTCAACCTGAAAGCCAATTGACGTTGACAGAGGTGTCAATGCTTTGTAGGTATAAGTCAATTCCTACCCATACCTTCCACCTGTTATTTGTGGAATGTGGTGGCATCAATCGGGGAAACCTGGAGTTTTCATGAAAACAGAAAATCTGCTGAAGATAAAGAATATAAGAAGAAGTGAAGAAGAGGCAAAGTAAAGAAGAAGGAAGAAGAAAGATTGATGGGGAGAATGTTATTGATTTCATCCTCTTTCATTTTCATGTTTCTCGTTGTCTCTTAATAGAGAATGTGCTGATATGATAAGGGGTTTGTACCCAGATATTTGGTTGGTTGTTAGAATTAGAAGAAGATCAGCAAGAGGAGCTGTGAAAAGATTGATCATTGGGTGTGATTTGTTATATGTCTTGTGATTTATATTTTAGTTGATCAAATATTTTATTGAAATTCTTATTGTAAAACAAAATCCAGATATTAGTGGTTGTGTTGGTAGTTTTGAATGAATGTTGCATAGCAAGTTCCAGTTCGACCGGGAGCCGGTCGATTGCGGGCGACGCCTATCGACATCAGCTTTGTTGAACATAGCATATTTAAGCAGCAAAAAATACACACATACTCGATAGGACTGATGTCGATTATTGGTGACACTGGTCGACGGATGATCTGTCGAATAGGGAACGATTTTATGCAATTAAAAAAAAATCTTTGAAGGGGAAATCATCGACGGAAGGAGAAACTCTCAACAAGAGGCATGTCAATTGATATTAATACTATTTTATAGGTGGTGCGATCAATCTTGTTTTATAAAAAAAAAGAAAATCATGTATTTTGGTAATTTTGAATAGTTGGATTAATAATCAGGGTGGTGGGAATAACCGCACCCATTGCATTATATGAGTGTGGGAAATGATATATGGGCGCGGATATCGGCACCCCACGTTGCTAGAAACCCATCCCTTTAAAAAAACAAAAAAATTTGTGCACTATAGTAGTAGGAGTAAACCCACCCCGAGGTTGGCATTCCCTTTGATGATGGTGGTGAATTATGGTCGACTGAGAGTTTGGCGTATGTACCAACCCAGGTCGGCAACCACTTGGGCGACGGTATTGAAGTATGGTCGACAATCACTTGGGCGACGGTGTTGAAGTATGGTCGTCAGAAAGCCCGGTGAGCTAAACTCTGAGAAAATAAATTTACATTGTTACAAGTATCAAACCAATTATGACAAATTTCATGTAAACATATAGAATAGACAGTTATTGTTGCATTTATAACACATCAAAATAAGAT
This sequence comes from Acorus calamus, assembly GCA_030737845.1. Classification (NCBI taxonomy): domain Eukaryota; kingdom Viridiplantae; phylum Streptophyta; class Magnoliopsida; order Acorales; family Acoraceae; genus Acorus; species Acorus calamus. The sequence goes on along the minus strand of CM060865.1, from coordinate 23,770,293 downwards.
ATTAGCATTCCATAACCAATCATATATGTGACTACACTACAAGTAATTGTTTTTATGTTTATTTTTATTTTTTAAAGGAGTAATTGTTTTTATTGGATATATTATTTATTTTTATACATGAAAAAAATCGATATTGTCACACGAATGGTTATGGAATTTGAACATGTATTTTGCTATGTAATCACATGAATAATTAGTTATGGAATGCGAACATTGTATTTTGATGTGTCATGAATATTATATGTGTTTACATGTGAAATTTGTCATAATTGGTTGAAAACTTGTAACAATGTGAATTTATTTTCTCAGAGTTTAGCTCGTCCGCCTTTCTGACGACCATACTTCAATATCGTCGCCCATGTAGTTGACAAGCATACTTCTACACCATCGCCCAAGTGGTTGCCGACCTGGGTTGGTACACACGCCAAACTCTCAGTCAACCATAATTCACAACCATCGCCAGAGGGAATGCCAACCTCGGGGTGAGTTTACTCCTACTGCTACAGTGCACAAATTTATTTTTTCATATTTTTTAAAAGGGGTGGGTTTCTTGCAACGTGGGGTGCCGATATCCGCGCCCCAATGATATATACAGCCTCTAATAAATTTGATTTTTTGTTAAAATATATATTTTTATAATGAATTACACACTATTGTAAAAAATGAAATGTGTATATGTAGATAAACTATTACATTTTTTTTTTTTTTTAAATTTCATATACTGCAATAGTGGAGTATGGAGGAGGGCTGCCTTTGGATTGGATAATGTTACATACAGCAGTACAGTTCGTTTTTCCAGTTTCAATTTCAGTCGAGATATAATGATTTTTTAAAAAATAATATAAATTATCTAATGAGGTACATGCTTTTATATAATAATGAAACATATACTCTAAAGAATTTATGCATTGATGCATTTATAAAAAATATAAAAAATTTCTCTCAAAATATATACTTCGTTAATGTGAGTATATAATACTAACAAAACATATAAGACTGAAATAGGACTTAAAAATGGACTATATATAACAACGCTCCTCTAAATTATAGACGAAACTATAAAATAGACTGAAAGTATATGCACTTATATGAATCGATTGATTGTGTGTAATAATGTCCATTGATACTTGACATAGGTTTACTTCACTAAATAAGCCCAAACAAATGCGACCCAATCCAGCCCCAGGACCGCAAATGGATTCAATATCCATATGAGTGCTGATACATGCAACCCGACAGTCCATTTTGCAATTCATACGCTATAATAACGTAATATATACTACATTATCATAGTATATACTGACAATCATAGTATATACTCCAGTCTATTTTTTTTATTTTTTTACTATGAAAAAAATACACTAATGCATTTCAATATATACTTCATTTCATATAATAGTATCCACTTCAAATGGTGAGTGTATAATTTTATAAATAAAAAAACGGGATGGACTGCAATTAGGGCTGCAATGTGGGTTACGTTTATCTTTTTCCTATCCATATTCATGATCTAAACGGGCATCCATTACACTCACTCATTTTTTATGATCCAAAGTGTAGTCTTATATATTTAGTTAGAAATTCAGTAAATCATATACATAGTGTATACCTCGTTAGTTTTTCTTACACTTATTAAAAATGGATTCATTCAATTTAATGAAGCGATGTACACCTTTTACCAAAGCATATATCTAATTGAAACATGTGTGGTCTGTGTTTTTTTATCAGTAAAAAGAATTGAGCGCTAATCTTTTCCTCCAAACAATCAATATCCTTAGTCCAGCTAATAATACTCAATCCCAGTTACACTTTCCAATAGGGGTGCAATTGGGGACCGTTATTGACACCCCCATTTAATGGAATACCACCCCCAAAGGAAACCCACCCAGTCTAATTTTTTAAACCTACAAAATCACCCCATGTTAAATACTAGGGTGTGAACAAGGTAAAACCACCCCATCTCATTTAAGTTTCTCTCTCTCTCTCTCTCTCTCTCTGACCCACTCCCACCGTGAGACCCCCTTTTGATCACCTCAACGACTCCCACCGATTGCCTCAACAACTCCTGCCGATCGTCTCGCCTCCACGGCTCCCGCCGATCATCTCCAGGACGCCTCTGATCGTCGTCCATGAAGCCCGATCATCATCTCATCTTTCACCCGCCGTCCTCTTTCTTGGCCGCCTCCAGTATTAGTAAATACCCTTCCTCCTCCATCTTCTTCTTTTTGTTGTTGATATTGTTTCTATTTTTTTTTTTTTTTTTGTCTTTTGAAACCCTAGTTGATCAATCATTGTCTTTGAAACCTTAGTTGATCAATGAATGTTGATCCACTTTCTAATTTGGAGTTTTTGGGATTAATTTAGGATGTGTTTACTAACATGGCCTTAGTTGATTTTTTGTTTTGAAACATTAGTATTGGAAGGCACATGGAAGTGGTGCTGTGTGCTTGTATAAAATTTTCATCTAAATAAATGCATTGTATAAGACTTGGTACAACATAATTTCACTAATTGTGATAAGAATCGATGGCAAGGTCTCATCAAAATTTGGTGTTTCAGTTTTAGTCATCACAACACTATCCTCATGGATAATGTGAATGGTATTTGCAATCTTTGGATGCAAAAAATGTCGATTGTATTGGGTATCCGGTTGGGGTAGTTCTATCCTCCACCTTTCATGTGAATATGTCAAAAGGAACTCATGGTTTTTCCTTGGTCTATAGGGAGGACCAAATAGAATCTTGGATGTCTTCAAAGACCAAATCTTGTAGCTTGTCTATCTTGGATTAAATATTATATTTTTTTCAACCAAATTTTTACATTTGAATTTGGTGTTAAAAATTGATTGATGGTGGAAAATGTAGTTGAAGGCTTCTATTTGTTATTATTTTTGAGATGCTCACACCTTCTGAGTGTAAGATTTGTAAATGTGTAGTTGCAGTAGGTACTTGCAAGTTTGTATAACAGTTGGCTCAACATTAGATTTTGTATGAGCAGAAGAAAAACCTAGTTAGCTTAAAAGATTTGTTTAAGTTGAGATGGGACGAATTGACTCTCAAAGTGGAGGAAAATGCTTGTGATTTAGATGATGTTGCAAAGGTATGCATTAAGACTGTTTCATCTGTTCAAATCTCTTTATTAATCAATTGACTAGCAAAAGTTCCTTGCAATATATATAAAAAAATCTATTCAATTAACTTGCAAATTTGTAATTGAATTCTCAACACGTAGTCTTCTCTGTAGCTATGAATCTATACATTAACATAATATACTCTGCATTGGGAGGGTGTTGTTACAAGTTGTGCCAACCGTCTCACAATCTGTACATTCACATAATATACTCTAGCTGGGCTTTATAAATGATAAGAGCCTTATTGAAGTTGATTTGTGATTTAGATGCTGTGGCGCCAAGATCTTGAAATGATGAAGTTCAAGAAAATCCACAAGAAGAAGAAGCAATGGAAGATGTAGAGGAAGAAGTAGATTCTGAAATTGATCAAGTTATCTTGAGGGGTCCTTTTCTCGGTGGACCACTAGATAATGAGTTACTCATTGACTATCGACTCCATCTTGCATATCGTATTCACTCTATGCAGTTATCCAACTCAATATAACTTGTTGATTTAAGTGTTACATTTGACAAAAGAGCATCCTATTAAAATTTATTGTGTATTATTTCATTTTTAAGTGTTGTTATCCAACGATGGACCACTAGATAATGAGTGTCGTATTTACTCTTTCATTTGATATCAAATGGGTTACAATAAACAATTATGTGATTCTGAAGGCATCAATATCTCCTTTGTCGAGAAATGAAGGTTCGATCGACAGTGGGGATGTCGAATGAGTTACAGTAAATAATTGTATGATTATGAAGCATCGACATCTCCTTTGTCGAGAAATGGAGCTTTGGTCGACACTGGAGATGTCGAACGGGTTACAGTAAACAATTGTATGATTTGAAGGCATCAACATCTCTTTGTCGAGAAATAGAGCTTTGATCGACACTGGAGATGTCAAACGGGTTACAGTAAACAATTGTATGATTATGAAGGCATCGACATCTCCTTTGTCGAGAAATGGAAGTTCGGTCGATAGTAGGGATGTCGAACAGGTTACAGTAAAGAATTGTGTGATTTCTATAAGCATCGACATCTCCTTTGTCGAGAAAATAAAGGTTCGGTCGACAGTGGGGATGTCGAACAGGTTACAAAAAAGAGAGGGTGGTTTTGGTTGAAAATGGAGTGACATTGGTAGGGGTGGTTTTCCTTTGGTTTTGAAGTTCATTTAAACAGTAAATTAGGGGGGTGGTTTTCTCATTGAATGGGGTGGGTATATCACCCCCCGGTGCAATTTGGGTCGGGTTCAACCTGAATCCGACGGGTTGACCCACGACTTATTTAGAGTATCATATGTTTGTCTACTACAGGTTCGGATCGGATCGAGTTGTCTATAATGTCAACCTGAAACCAATTTTTAGAATTTAACCCATGTAAAAATTGGGTTCACTTTAAGCCCCTGTTTGGAATGGGGATATGTTTTATTCTTGGGTATACATTTATCTGAGCATAAGTGAATATAAATAAGGATAACGTGATTTTGTGCTTGATTGTATTTTGAATTATTCTCGTTGATAAACATAAGAATAATGCTTTGTTGTTTACGTAAAATGTGAATAAAATATGGATAAGATTTTAAAAGGTGAAAAAATAATGATAGTTGATTTGATAGATGATTTATAAGAGTGATGACAATTGATTTGACAGTGGACCCACATATTTTTTGGTGGAATAATCTAGGATAACTTTAATTTCAGGAGTTGATTAGAATCCATATACCACTTTATAACAGTTTATTCTAGCATACTTTATCAGGGGTTATCCGGGATAAACAAACACACCAAAATTCTTATCCGGGGTTATCCAGGGGCTTATACCCAAAACAAATGGGGCTAAATATCTACCTTTGAATCATAATATAAATTTTTTTTTGGACGGAATTAGATTGTTTCAGTGGGTGATTGAAATTTATGAAGTGTGTGTGTGTGTGTTTTGTTAAAAATTAGGGTTGAAAATCATATTTTGCAGGATAGTTCGAGTTGATTCAAGTTACCACAGGTTGAGTTCATGTTAGGCCATCTCCAATCCTTACTCAAACATATATTCAAATTTCACTTAAATTTTGAATAAAAGTTTGATTTAATATGTTGTGTCTCTAACAATCACTTTGTGTTTTACTCAAATCTTTTAAAAATTTCACATCTTCTTCTAATTATTTTTTATAAACATTTTCAAAGTTTTTCCTCAAACATTTTTACTACTCAATTTTTCTTTCCTTCAAAATATTTAAATTTAAAAATTATTATCATTCAATTTTTTTAAAAGGTAAAAGTAATATTTTTTTTACTCAAGTAAAAATAAGAAGTTAAAAAACAAAGATGAAGACTTAAGAAAGAAGACTACTTTTTTTTTATTTCAAGATATGGTGAAAATTTAGGGGGTGAGAAAACATCTAATATAATTAAATTAAAGGTAGATTTGAAGGGAAAAAATATTACATTGAAAGAAAATATGGAGATAAAAGAAAAAAAATGGATGTAAAAAATTTGGGTAAAGATTTGAGTCTCCTTGATTTGGGTAAAGATTTGAGTAAAAGTTTGATTTGGTATGAGTATGGATAAATAATTGAAGATGATTTTGAGTGATTTTTACTCAAATTTAAATTTAAGTATATGATTGGAGATGCTCTTATAGTCATTGGGTTAAAATTCAGGAACACATTTTAACTTTGGGGTGACCTCAACCGGCCCGAGTTGCAGCTCTAAGTTTTCATAGCGTCTCTCTCTCTCTCCAAAAATGGTATTTTCACCTTCGCTTCATCACCTACTGTGTCTCCTCTCGATTTTGGCCTTCAATCCATCATGGGCGAAGACCCAGATGGACGTTCTGACTCGGGACCTCCTGGGTTCGGCTCAGGAGCCCGAGTTCCTCGACTGGTTGACACGTGTCCGGAGGAGGATCCACCAACACCCGGAACTGGCCTTCAACGAGTTCGAGACGAGCGAGTTGGTCCGGTCCGAGCTCGACCGGCTCGGTATCGTGTACTCCTGGCCCGTCGCGACGACCGGCGTCGTTGGCTCGGTCGGGATCGGCAGAGGTCCTGTGTTTTCTCTTAGAGCAGACATGGATGGGCTTCCTTTGCAGGTTTGTGATCTAAAAGTTGGAATCTTTATGTGTTTGTGTTTGATTTTTGAATGACCCATTTGAGGATTTGTTGATGTGTGGTTGAATTGGTGGGGAACACTGTTGGATTGGTTTGTTTGGGTTGACAAAAATGAGGTTTTTCTTTTGTTGTTAAGATTTGTGTGTGATATATAAAGTTGGGATTTTATGAATTTGTGGTGGTGGTTTTGTTTGATGATGTGAGATTTAAATGGTGGGAAAACACTGTTGGATTAGTTTGTTTGGATTGATAATATGAGATTTTGTTGTTAGAATTTATTACTAACATGTTAGAGGAACATCTATTTTTATAAATCAAATACAATAAGACACTATTTGGACTCTCTCATGATAACATCACAACATTCCCTACTTGAAATGACAATATTTTCCATGTGTTTTATCTGTAGAAAATTTGAGAAGACTATAGATGGACTCTGTTTAGTTTTCAAAAAAACAAATTCCTAACATGATGAACCAATGAACTATAGGATCCCATTGTTTAACATGCTAGATTTTTATGATCTATGAAACTCAGTATAATGGGCTCCGTTGCACATATAGTTGCAAAGTTGCACATTTTGTAGGATGTCGCAATGCACGTTAAGCCCAACTTTTCACACTTGATATGGGTCTGGCTGGCAGACATCTTTTGGTCATAGAATGCCATGCGGTAGTCCAGGACTTGTTTGACATCAAATAATGGTGATTGTCATCACATTTCAAAGGGGGGCAACTTTATTCATATGGTATGCCGTATGCAAAATTATGGCCATCTGAGATAGGATTTTATTGTGCTATTGCCTGCGGGAAATGGCCACATTCTGATTAAGGGAAGAGCTTTCTGTGTTTGGTAGAGATGGAATGTATAGCATGAATCCACTAGTGTTACGTATTTTATTTGGTTCTTTCTTTTCTATTGTAACACAGGAAGAAGAACATATAACCGATGTGCGCATGGAATATCTTGATTGAACTGTCTAATTTGGCTTCATGGGTTCAATTCCTAAGTGTGTGTTATCTTTATCTGTTAATTACGAGTCTCCTCGATCTGTTTTTGTGTCGTTTTAAAGGAGTTGGTTGATTGGGAGTACAAAAGCAAGTTCAATGGTAAGATGCATGCATGCGGTCATGATGCTCATGTGACTATGCTTCTTGGTGCAGCTAAGTTGCTTCAACAAAGAAAGGATGAATTGAAGGTGAGATCTCATCACTCACTTCCCATTTAATAAGTATAATTAAACATTTGGGTGTGAATAATGAGACATCCAGTAGGGCTAGATCCCATCGGGTATCATTAATCTCTAATAGGAGACCGACATGTGGCATTAACTGTTTCAGAATACCTGATGGGAACAATTGGTTTTGAAGTTTGAGTTTAGTTGTTATATTACCTATTCACTTCACTATTTACGCTTTAAAAGGGTACAGTTAAGCTCGTGTTCCAACCGGCAGAGGAAGGTGGTGCGGGTGCTTACTACGTACTGGAAGAGGGTGCTCTTGATGACTCAAAAGGCATCTTTGCGCTACATGTTGATCCTTCGTTGCCAACTGGTATGATTGCTTCCAAGCCTGGTCTGGTGCTCGCTGCATCAGGTCGTTTTGAAGCCACAATTCAAGGGAAAGGTGGGCACGCTGCAAAGCCTCATAAAGCCAGAGATCCAGTGCTTGCCGCTTCTCTTGCAATCTTAGGGCTTCAGCAGATAGTGTCCCGAGAGTCTGATCCTCTTGAAGCAAACGTAAGGCATGCTCAACATATCTTTGACTTCAAGTTTCTTGCAACTTGTGTTCCTTTTTTTTGCCTCACCATGAGAACATTGAATTATCATGTCTTAAACTGTAGGTCTGTTAGATGTGTATATGCATCTTATGCTTCTTCTATTGGTAGTAAAGCATGACTTACCTTCAAATTTGTTAGGATTTTGCAATATATTTTGGTAAACTATAGGCCCCCTTTGACAGTTATTTTGCCAAGTATACTACTATCATAGGGTATTGTTATATGAACCCTTTTAACTTTGGCAGAAATTTGGTGTAATCTTTACAATTTTCTAAATATTAATTGATCCCTAAGTAAAATTTGTGGTAATATATACGGGGGTGGTGAGTGATAGATGCATTTTTTTAATTAGTACTTTATGTAGAAGATTTATTTTTATTTATACCAGTGAGTGAAAAAACAATGGTATAAATCCTAGTCCATCTCTTAGGTAAGCTAGTTAAGCTAATGTTTGAGGATTGAAAATGGTCTTCGAAAAAACATATATATCCCCATCATCCTTGCCTGCCAAATGGTATTAGAATATCATTTCAGTTTTATACCATGATCGTATCAGTCAATATACCATTGCTAAAGGGAACCATATAGTCTAGTATACGAGCATTCTGTTGGGATTTAACCAGAAAGAATTTCTTACCTCGAAATGTATTTTAAATTTATCAGGGAAAAAGTCATTTGATTTTGTCTTTCTATTATTTAACATTGCTTCCTGAGTTGCTATCATCTGGGTGGTGAGTGGAGCTTACATCAAATACTTTTGTTAGCTTCACTCTTTTCTTCTAGTTTTCTTAGCATAGCTAAAAAAGATTGAATACACACATCAATATTGGATAAGAACGTCAAATTTGTCACCTGGAGTCACAATGGGTCATGAAAAAAAGTCTAAATGTCGGGGGAAAGAATTTCTATTTTGACTGTCACAAATAAAGAAATCTGCCTACTAAATCTCATATATAAAAGTGAATTACTACTACAGTTTTGGTTATACATGTTATACATATACTCATTCATGGTAACATTTCTTTATATATAATTCATTTATTAATAAAACATATGTGACCACAACATATTTCACGACAATTATAATTTAGTGGTCAGGTATGCCTTTCTTGATTAGAAGGGGCAGTTTATTACAACATTCCATCTAATACAAACTAATCCTCACATAGAATCTGCCCTTCGTTTTTCATGAATCATGACTTCAATTTCAATGTACAGTAAAATGAAAAGGCATATAGTTGGGATGAATTGCAAGCATAAATTGCTGAGTGAAACCCCAATTTTACTGAAAACTTTGCAGGTAGTGTCTGTTGGATTCATAGAAGGTGGAACTGCACACAATGTGATCCCCGAAACACTGAAATTTGGAGGCACTTTTAGAAGCGCAACCATGGAAGGTCTCTCATATCTTTCAACAAGGATTAGAGAGGTACCAAATCTATATCTTCCCCATTCTTACTAATCAAATCATTGCAAAAGATGTGAGAAGGGTGATGTTTGTTTTAAATTTGATATCTTGTTCATTTAATAATCTAGATTCCAGAACCATTGTACTCTTCATATTGTTTTTGTGAAAATAATCACGCTTTCCCAAGGAATCTGAAAACCTATTTTTACTAGTGCTGAGGCATATATGATCTAGGAAACCAACAAGAACAGCGAATCATGCATCATTTTAAACAAAAATAGGAGGGAATTGCATGTGTGAGCATCCTACATAGTTCGTCCGACAACTGACTCACAAAAAATACAGTATGAATGGGGAAGTGTAAAATTCTAATTTTCACAGGGCAAATGAGAAGGAAAACTTTAGGGACTCACTCTTGCAATCCCTTTTGCCGCCTCTAACATGTTTTGAATTATTCCGAAGGTATAAACTTGTCTAGTAAAGCATATATATATCTTTACAAAAGATGGAGTATATGCTCGAATGAATTTAATGCATCTTTTTTGTTTTTTTGTTTTTTTTGGTATATAATAGGCCAAGGGAAAGTGGGAATTGCAAAAGGGATTGCAAGAATGACTGTGTGTATCAACACCCAAATTATAATGTCTATCCAAAGTCCATATAACAGATATACATTGACTTTTGTCATATACATTTGCAGATCATAGAAGCTCAAGCCACAGTGCACCAATGCACAGCCACTGTGGATTTCTTCAAGGACAGGATACCATACCCTCCAACAGTAAACGACGAATCGATGTACAGCCATGCAAAGCGGGTAGGTGAAAGCCTCCTCGGTGAAGCCTCCTTCGCAAAGTGCGAGATGATAATGGGAGCAGAGGACTTCAGCTTCTACTCACAGAAGATGCCGAGTACCTTGTTCTGGATCGGCATACGAAATGACACCCAAAAACCGGCTCACCCACTGCACTCCCCTCACTTCACCCTCGACGAGAAGGCTCTACCGATCGGGGCGGCCCTTCACGCGGCGGTCGCCATGACTTACTTGGATAGTCATGCTTGAGAATTGCCTTTGTTGATGTTTCAAGACAGAAGGTTCAGTTGAATAAGCCTTTTTTTTGTGTTTGACATGTAAATTACACACCCTTTCAGATGTACTGTCTATACTGGGACTGAGAGGGCATCTTTTTCTGATGCTTTGTTGATAAGGGGGCTGACACTCAAAGACACTCTTGTTGTTCATTATGCAATCATTATGACACTAACATTGTAAATAAAATGACTTAATGCAGTATCTATTTTACTATATTAAACAAGTTAAAATGTATGCATTGAATTTATATAAGTATATATTTAAGGGAAAATACCTAAAAAAGTCTACTAAAGATAAGAAATGCTCAAAATAGCTTTATTTGAGAATTTTATAGAAAACAATCTCAGTTAACAATCTCATGACCTTGTCTCATATATTTTTCATCGGTGGGTGTAGCATCTTCTTCTGATAAATTAATGTAATCCGTTAATCAAATTTGTGATTTACTTTAAGGGGATTTATTGATTTTACACGAACTTTTTTTTATTTTCATAAGTCAAATTTGTGATTGACTTTTTCTGGTTAACATTAGATGAAAATATAATATACCAAAAAATTCCTATAATGTATTAAATATACGAAAAGTAATTTATAAATGATGATTTTACCCTTTCAGATAGGGTTTATAATCTATCTGAAGTGGTAAAATCATCATTTACATATAGTTTTTCTAACAAATTATATGGGGTTTTTTATATTATGTTTTCACTCAAGGTTAACCAAATAGAATAGTTACAGAATATTCTTCATCTGTCAACAGAAGTTTAACTCAAATGGTTGTTTGAATTTACATAGGTATTTTCATGGGGTTATATGGACTTTAGGAAAAGTCAGGGGGTTATATGGATTTCAGATAGTTTTCAGGGGGTTATTTGGAATTTTCCCATTATTATAACATGAAAAATGTTAGTATAACATAAAAAATGGGGTTCTTCTGTTTTTATCTCAACTAACGTAATACAAATTCTGTCATACCATTCTTCACACTTTCACAGAATTTCTTCTCCTCCCCCTTCAAATGGGTCCTCCTCCACTGACCCATCTCTTCATCATCTCCATTTTGATCCCCACATTCACCCAATCACGCGCGACCCAAATCACACCGACCCAATTGAGAATTCTCGCTCAGGACCTCCTCAAATCCTCCAAAGACACCCAATTCTTCGATTGGTTGGTGAAACTGAGGAGGAGGATCCACCAGCACCCGGAGCTGGCTTTCGAGGAGCACCAGACGAGTCAGTTGGTCCGGTCCGAGCTTGACCTCATCGGGGTCCGGTATCAATGGCCGGTCGCCAAGACCGGCGTCGTCGCCTCCATTGGGTCCGGCGGAGGTCCTGTGTTTGCTCTCAGAGCAGACATGGATGCTCTCCCTTTGCAGGTTTTTATTTTTTTTTTTTTAATGTGAATTTGTTTCATTTTTTTTCATTGAAAGATTGATATGAATTGCACATGCTTATGTTTTATTAGAAGAGTGATTGTTGTCCAAAATTTTGTTCTTTTAGCATGTCTTCCAACATTGAAACTGTTGTGACTTGTGAGATGTCTTGCATTCTAGCAGAACAGCTTGTAGTGGAAGGGTTGTGCCCTGCTTAAAGAGATTATTTTTGTAAGGGTATTTTGGTCATTTACACATCTATTTCTTTTAGTCCTAGTGATTATAGATTTTATTTTGAAAATTTTTATGTTCAGTCCTTTTTGCATGTTGCAGGCATTTTAATTTTTTTTTAAATATATATTTGGTTAATGAAATAATTTTTTATATAAAAATGAAGGGTTTTTTATTTTTAACTCCCCGCAAACCATCGTATTTAGCGATCGCTCCCTCACTTCTTCGTATTTGAGTTTTAGTCCCCAGATTTAAAGGATAATGTCTTTTTACTCCCTGTGAGGGATTTATCTGTAAATTATTTAATTTTCTTTCTAGTCCCTGATAGGGAGTACAAATGAATTATCCTTTAAATCTGGGGAGTAAAACCCAAATACGAAGAAGTGAGCGAGCGATCACTAAATACGATGGTTTGCGGGGAGTTAAAAATAAAAAACCCAAAAATGAATTACATATTTATGAATTGAAATAGTGGAATATATATTGTGTTAAATGATTTGATATACTATCACAGTGACACAGCGATTGCTCACAGGCTGTGAAACGGACTGAGCGTATCACCTTGCTTTTTTATGAGACGAATGTAGGGGCTTGCTTAGAGAGAAATAGGTGGTGCTGAAAAAAATTATTAAATCATGGTTAATTGAGTAGTGAATCAATTCCAACTCTCCTCGATGGACGTAGGCAAAATGCTAGCATCACATGTAGATTTGTGTTCTATTTATTGCTTTTTCACTATTGTTCTGTAGGTGCAAAGTTGAAATCCTAGGAGGTGTCGCTGCTTGAGCAGAAATCCTGTTCAACCTGATTATGTGTTACATATTGGGGTAAATACATACCTTGTAGGTGTGAATGAAGCATGCATTTGTCAGTAAGAATATCTGCAGGAAATTTTGATGCATTGTAAAGGGATTAGTTTTCTGAAGTTTAAATTTATGTGGGGGAGCAAATTGTAGTTGCCATGAAGACGAAAACTCTGAGAGAAGAAATCATGCATTCGGGGAGAGGTTTCGTTGTTAGTAGATATTAGATTGTATAATGGTTCATTAGATGGATACGATGAGGTTTTGTATACTAGTGATTTGTTATTTGTCTCATATTGAGATATATTTTTTCTAGAGCAGTTCGAAACTTGATACCTGATGACCAATGTTAAGGTAATTTTTTTATTTCCTTATGTTCTGATTAATGGAAATTTTGATTTGGGTATTCACAGTTTGCGTTGTTCAAGTGAAACTAGGTGTCTGTTTGAGACAGAAGCAAAATCAGATTCATGTCTTTAGTTAGAATCAAAATTTCATCAAGCTAGCACCGCCATTTTTAAGTCAAGTTTCCAAGTCTTTAACAAAAACTTGTGAGTGAAAGACACATGAGTCATCAACTAATTATATCTCTAACGTTAGTCTTGATTTATTAACATGATTCTTTCTTTCTTTTTTGAAAAAGGTAGACATTGCTACCCACGCTTATATTAACATGATTCTTAAGTTTGCAATCTATTATCATTCTTAAAGGAAATGGTGGATTGGGAGTACAAGAGCAAGTATGATGGTAAGATGCATGCTTGTGGACATGATGTGCATGTAACGATGCTTCTTGGTGCAGCCAAGTTGCTTTACGATCGAAAAGATGAACTGAAGGTAAAGCACAACTTATTTTCTGATCGCTGTGAAGGGGAAAAAGGAGCATCTTGTTGTTTCTTCAACCATTTCTAATTTCGAGTGAACCTGTCAGTAGGATTTGAACCCAAATGAAATTCTGACCATCTATCAGGGAACGAAATGATCAATATGCCACTTGAAGCTGAGTCCTATGAGTCAATTCATAAATTTCAGTATCAATCTAACATGAGTGTTTTTTTCTCCTTCAAAGGGCACAGTGAAGCTTGTTTTCCAACCAGCAGAGGAGGGTTGGGGCGGTGCTTTCCATGTACTGAAAGAGGGTGTCCTCGACAATGTGGAGGCGATACTTGGACTACATGTCGATCCCTCGGATCCAGTTGGGGTGATCTCTTCTAGACCAGGCCCTATTCTTGCTGCTGCTGGTCGGTTTAAAGCTGAAATTCGAGGGAGGGGTGGGCATGCTGCGAAGCCTCATGATGCCAGAGATCCAATTCTAGCTGCTTCGTTCACAATACTTAGCCTACAACAGATTGTGTCCCGAGAATCTGATCCTTTTCAGGCCAAGGTATGATCTATATATCAATTTTGTCTATGTAATTCCAAGTTAAGCAACTTAAACTTAGGCTATGTTTGAAAATGAGTTTGAAAAAAGATCTTTTCACCTGAAGTAGCTTTTTAAAACAATTTTCCAAGAAGCATACTAGTTAGTTTCCTGTAATTTTTTTTTTTTATAACTAAGCTGTTTTGTGCATTCTTTAAAAGCCGGCTGGGGGCATTTGGAAATGAGTTTGGATTATGTATGTTTCATGCAAAAGCATAATCCTCAAAAGCTGACCAATCCCGTTACTAAACACTACCTTAGTGATGACTTCACTTATTTATCATGCTTGAACAATGTATGCTATTAGCAAAGGCAGTCACATCCATACGCAAAATTTTAAGAAATAATTCTGTTGAAATGAGCGGAGCTTTACATCCAATTCTCTGTTATTCATAGTTGCCTCTAGCTGATTGAGGAATAATTCTGGTGGAAGCCTTGTTACCTAATACACTGCATTTGATTGATGGGCGTATTAAATTCATATTTTACAATAAAGGTATGATTTTCATTTAACTCATGAATAAATCAATAGTCCCTGAATTAACCAATAAACTATGCATTAAACATATTAAACATGCATTAGATGCACATTGATCAATGATGTCAAGAAAATCATGCATTTTATCTATAAATCATTCCATGTTGTGTTTTACTTTTCCGTTTTTCGTTTTTTTATTTTTTTTCCTAAACTTAACACGAATTATGAATTTTTACCCTTCCTGAATTGTTCCCAAATTCCAGACTTGTGAAATGGGGTGGAATTATATCTTTTAGAAAGTATGTTTCAAAGAGTTATTTTTATTCTGCTTCTTGAACTCTGGGGAGTCTGAAAATTTTTGTTCCAATTTTTTTTTTTTTTTTTTGGGGGGGGGGGGGGGGGGGGGGGGTACTGCGAGAATAGTTATTAGTAGCTGAATTCACAGATGAGTGTACATTTCACCTAACCTTCAACTATTTTATTGGAATGCAAGTTCCTGCAAAAAAATATTGATTACCTAAAGCCTAATATCAACCTACAACTGATCAAGTCCTACTTTTCACATGCTACTTAAATTGATTATGTGCAGTTTGATTCCATCCATGTGGATTTCAGAATCCATTGTTTTTCTTCCCATGTTTAGATGTTCTCAATTAAACAAGGTTGCTAGATTTCACGTAGAGCTTGCAACTCATGCTATGGATTCCAAAATAACACCTAAATGGATTTGTTGGAGAATTATTTACCAGTCAAATAGAGGAAGATCCAATTATAGTGCAGTAAATTTTTAATTTTTATTCACCCTCTTCCACAATCATTAAGTGAATAAGTGCACTAGTAAACCACTTATTAATACCGATAAATATGAAATCCAACCAAAGTTTTGCATTGCATCCAAATCCCAAGAATTTGACCAAAAGTCTTGGACTTGGACATCCACCTCCCTAATTACAACATGAAATGTTGATCAGAAGATGCACCCACATTACTTGTCAGCTCTTTGTATGCTCAGTCATGGAAGTTCTCACCAAGGAAAGAACATTAGAGTTTTCCGATTTGTTCATCTTGACATAAACTAACTGATATATATTCTCCCCCTTGTTGGCATAAAAACTGATGCATGCTGCATGCATGACATTTATCTCCTGCTTTCAGGTGGTATCAGTTGGCTTCATAAAAGGAGGGCAGGCGCACAACGTCGTTCCAGAGACGGTGAGTTTCGGGGGGACTTATAGGAGCATGACGATCGAAGGATTCAATTACCTCACTAAAAGGATCAAAGAGGTAAATATCATCAATGTTTCATTCCATTGAAAATTAAGTCCAGGGAAGAGATAATTGTTTGCTTTTTATTTTTGGATTACAAACTCTATGTAGGCCTACAAATATGGCTCTCCCTCTTAAAACCTTGAAATGGTCTTTTGAATATATATAGCCAAATACATTATTACAATGCCCCCACTCACAACACAGAAATTACAGAACAGTAATTGCACGTGAAAATGCACATGCAACCATATAAAGACAAGGCAATAAGGACGAGTCAATACCAGATTATGTTGACAAAATTGTCATATAAATATGGGTGACAGACCTGTATTTTCATACATAGTGGCAAACAATATTTCGACCATGAGACAATTGACATTTTTAAATATCCACCCACGTCAGGCATCATCCAGAAAAAGACCTCCTACTGTTTTCTCTTGATATCTAGAAACCAGAATGCAAGACATATAACCCAACATGTTCAACATCATGTTTTCAACTGATGTTGTTTCACTTTATATTGTAGATCATAATCACGCAGGCATCGGTCCACCAATGCACGGCCGAGGTGGACTTCATGGAGGAGAAACTAAAGCCATACCCTGCCACAATCAACAACGAGGCTATGTATGAGCACGCAAAGAGTGTGGGTGAAGCATTGTTGGGGGAAGCCAATGTGCATTTGGTCCCCATGTGCATGGGAGCAGAAGACTTTGGCTTCTATTCGCAGAAGATGAAAGGTGTGTTTTTCTCAATCGGTGTTAAAAATGAATCCTTGGCTTCAGAGCTGCATTCTCCTCGCCTCATTATTGATGAGCAGGTGCTTCCTATAGGAGCAGCTTTTCATGCAGCAGTTGCTATCACTTACCTGAATGGAAGTGTATATTGATTTTTAACTATTGAAGAAATTATTGTTTAGGTTAGGTTGTCAAGTGTAGTGTGATCACACTTTGAATGTGCAGTTCCAAAGCTTTGTAATGGATTTGGATAAGAGGGGCTTCAATCAAAATTGTGTTTGATAGATTACTTGTTCTGCAAAATCAATGATAGAATATACTTCTAATTTTAGATGGACATAAATAAATCATACTTGCCTACCCTAGGTACATAACTGTCAGAATCAGTTCCAATTTATCAAGACATACCTCCATGAGAATTCTGATACTTATAACACTTAATTGTATATACCTTCACATGAGACGTGTGTTTACGTCGGAACCCGGGGTGCGGGGGTTGACACCCTCCCCTATCTTTTGCGAGAGCTGTACTCTGTGGAGCTTGCGGATGGCATACTGGATTTGGTGTGTTGGCATCCGCAGCCTCGTCACCCTTTCTCCGTGTGAAGTTGCTATGATTGGTGGTGGCAAGCATTGCCCAGCTTCGACTCAACCGCTATAAAGGCCCAAGAGATCTAAAAGCCAAAGATCCCACTTAAAGTGCGATGTTTCATGTGGCAAATGTTTCAAGAGAAAGTCCTCACCAAGGTTTATAGAGCTCGATGGGCATCCAACGATGATCTAACTTGCTCTCTTTGTCGGGGTGGAGAGGAAAGAGTCTGTCACTTGTTCCTCGAGTGCTCATTTGCATGTCTGCTTTGGCGGAGACTCAAGTTGGCGATGGGGTTGCCGGAGAATCGAGGATCCTTCGAATTATGGATGGCGGATAAACAGATGAGGCAGAAGGGGGACAGAAGTGCTTTCGGGAAGATCACTCAGTCATACATCCATGTAGTGGTGTGGATCATTTGGCTTGCCCGCAATCACCGAATTTTTCGGGACACAAACGTATACATAGAGAATCTATGAGAGTCGGTGTTGACTTATATAAAAAATTGAGGGATTGTGTGCGAGGACAAGCAAAGTTTTGTATGCCGGGGGGAAATCATGATTGAGGACTAGTCCTTGGTGTGAATTGTTGATTTTGTTTGCTTTATTTTTTTGGTACTCCTTCTCTATTTTTCTCTGCTTTGAGCATGTTCGTTTTGATTTTTAAATAAAATTAGGGCGCATGCTACCATTTAGTAAAAAAAAAAGGATCACTGTTATAGAGCCTTTTATTTAGTTGTATATTTTCAAATTAATAAAATACATGCACCTAATACAAAGGCCACAAAATAGGCCATAAATAAAATTATGTGGTAAGATTTTCTTATATGCAATGCTGGCCTGATAAAGTAATTGGGACCCTAGGCAAATATTAAAATGGCTCCATTTCCACAAAAAACATATTTAATAATTATCATCACATAATTTTTTTACACAACTGATTCTTACGGATAACGATTCAATAAATAGAAACAAACAAAGATAAATAACAAAAAAAAAAGAATAGCTCATGGTCTAATAAGATTAAATTCTTTCGTAATTCAAATAATAAATAAAATAAAATTTAATAAATAAAGAAATAAATTACAAAATTTAAAGAAGAAAATAAAAAGAAATGGGGAAGTTTCTTAACTAAAAAATAAAAAAGACAAATAAATAAAATATATTATAATTAAATAGGAAACGATATTTTTTGGGATTTGGGGGTCTTCCGTGGGTGTGGCCCTAGGTTGACTACATTGAGGACCGACCCTGATACAATATATATAAAATCATCTAACATGATATATCACTATGTCAGTATATACTAAACTAATAAAGTAAAGATATATGCATGTATGCGGCGATTTAGGAGATTATTTGCGGCGGCTTTTGACCGTCGCAAATACCAAATTTTCTTGTAGTGATTCAATTCATTTGGGTATTTAATTTTTTTTTTCACTGAATACATGTACTTAAAAAAATTCAATATGGAGGTATACAAAAATAATTGTATGGTGTGGTCTGTACTGCATATTAAGATAGCTACAGTAGTGGGCCCCCATTAATCTGTATAAACTCTTATTCTTAAAGATCAATGGTCCATGCTCTGTGTGTGGTCCATTAAAGGCACAGACGACTATGACAAGAAATTAAAACCACTGCCGTCCCAAATAATATTTAGGAGAAATTAATTAGGAGTTCATGTGGTCACTCATAAATTATTTTTATATTCCTAGAATTTTTTTAGTTTTTTTCGGTTATGAGACTGTGAAAAATTATCTTTAGATCATTTGAACCGGATGTCGTTACTATGTCCATCAAAAATACTGAAAATACGCTCGACCCATTTTTTCAGTACACTATTAACCCTTCTCGGTAAGTATATCCAATACACTGTTAACACTTTTCAATACATTGTTAACATTTGTAAAATATTAATAGGTGGTGAGGGACATTTTCAGTAATTCTGACGGACAAACTAATGGTATACATTTCCAAGGACTTAAAAATAATTTTTCATCGTTTCAAGAATCTAAAAAAAACTTAAAAGCTTCTAGAGACCTAAAAACAATTCACGATCACGGGTGATCACATGAACCCTACCCATATTTATTTATTCGAGGACCTAATTATAATTTTTTTTAAATTGTATTTGTTTTACTTTAATACTTTATCAAAACCTAAGATGAACGGCCCTTAGCATAACCCGGCCAAGGCGGTCGCTCAGGACCTCCACATTCTTTTTTATATTTTATAGTTATTTCTATTTTATTGGAATTTATTTTATTAGTTATTTGATTTGCAAAGAAGAAAGTACTTCGGTTCACACCTTTCAGATTTTATTTATTTTTCAGTTTGTTTTTGAATCGTTTTTCATTTTTTTTTATTTTCTTAATTAGTTTTTTATCCCTACTTAATTGGGATTTTGTGTTTTGCTATGAATAATCCATTTTCTAGATTTATTTTAATTATTATTTGCATACAATATTTGTCACATTTTATTTATTTTTATTTTTTGTTTCTTTTTTTTTCATTCGTGATTTTTTTTGTTTTATTTTTTAATTAGTTTATTTAATTTTTAAAAATTTATCCACATTTACTCTTTGTTTGTTAGTTTTGTTTATTCCTTTTTATTACGCTTAGTTGTTTAAAAAATTGAAAATTAAATTTGAATTTTTTTAAATATTTATTGTGGGGGGTGGATTTTCCATCCGGGCTTTGGAAGTAGAACCAGGATGGTGTGGGCTTGGACTCTCCTCTTCGTCTGTCCGTCTAGAACTTCCGTTCCTCGTCGTCTTCTCCTTCTTTCAGGTACTTGCAACTCACACTAGTGTGGTGCCGGCTAACTCCCCTCCAACGCTCAAGTCAGTGGTCCCTCCCTTTTGGAGAAGAAGAACTCAAGACACTTGATAATAAAAAAGAGAGAGAGTCCGGATTTCGCATACCTTGGATGGGAGACGAATTCCCCCTTTTATACTGAGCGGGGGCGTGCCGGTTTAGACCTTGCGGGGTGGCCATAACGTAATATGGAATCTCCACGTGGCATCTGGATCCTAGGTCACTTGTCGTCTAAGGATCGTCATTATCCTATAACTGTTTTTCTGACATACTGTCATTTTTTGTGTCAGGGGATATTCCCTTCATTAACCATTCTACTTCTGGGAATGACTTGTGGCCGACCTACTTTTCGGTTTGGGCTCTGCAGCGGCCCCCGCTCTAAGTCGGTCAACATAAGATACCTATCCTCATGCTTTCATTGACAAATTGTTCTACCTGGTCTAGCACGACCCTGATCCGACTTATCCTGGTCGGGCAAAACACTAAGTCGGGGTTGACCACTTATCCGTTCTGAGGGTGAAATGGTTCCACTCTAGTGGTCTTGGGGCTTTGAGGCCCATGGGCTTTTTCCCCTTTAGGCTTATGTCCTTTATTAAAATGGGTTATTCCCCGATTAATCCTCGCGCTTACTCGACCTTATCCTTTATTCGCCATTTTAGTCAAATTAGTCTCCTACATTTATAATAATTAAAAAAAATTAGTGAATTTAGGGGCTCTTTTTACAAGCACGCCCATATCTTTTTGTTAGTCTACCCTGGTGGAATAGAGATGAATAAATTAAAAAAAAAGTGGGATACCCTTGTGGCAAAGAGATGAATAAATCCAAAAAACGTGGGATACCCTGGTAGAATAGAGATGAATAAATCCAAAAAAAAGTGGGATACCCTGGTGGAATAGAGATGAGTATATCCAAAAAAGTGGGAATAAATGGCTATTGAAGTGCTAGATTCCGCTCAAATTATATTATTCAACTCACTCTATTCTAGTTGCATATAGGGCTCTCATGTTAAAACATATGTCACAATCTCTTATAAATTAGGAGACTCACATGTCTAATTAATCATTTTTCACCATTTATAAATATTATTATTTTATTTTTTAAAATTTATGTATTGGATTATATATGATCAACTTTCATAATAGCATGTACTTTATTAGGGTTCAATGAGTCGCGGGTCGACCCAAACCCAACCCAATAAAAGACATAAATACATGATCCGAATGACACGATAATCAAAACAGGTAGGGTCTGGATCCACCCCGACCCGATCCTATAAACCCGATCCACCCAATTGACCCAACCCAATTACTATATAATTTTTTTATTTATGATTCAACCCAACACCTAAACCCAACACCTATAATTCAACCCAATATTTACAACTAAATGCTGAATAATCATTTAAAATTTTAAGTATTTGAAATATTATTACAACCTTTTGACTTCAGGTAAAAACGTAATAATCCAAACCGTATTCCAAGTGTTCTCTCATAAAACATTAAAATAATCAAAATAGTGAAGAATTATTTATAATACATTGTACTCTACTTAAAAAAACAAATGAAGTCATTGTAGACCCTTAAGAAGTTAATTGATCTCTCCTGGTCTAACCCAGTCCTGTTAGTGGGTCGATCAGACCCGACCTGGTGATAGGCCTAAGTTCAAGTGTATCAATGTCTATGGGTTTTTTTTTTGGAAGAGTAATTAAGTTATTTATGATAAATAATTATATATGTATAGATAATTATATTAATGGAATATGCCTTTTTCTTTGAAAAACATTGATAAATTTTGAATAAATGATAAATAAGACATAGATAAAAATTTATAGAAAGTAACAAAATGAAATAACATGTCATTTATTTTAAGGGGTGAAAATATTATTTGATAAGAGAACCTCTTTATACTAGTGATATAGCTAGATTGGATAGAATAACAGAATTCTAAAGATAGCCTGCACTACCGATACAACATTACTTCCTCCTATTCTAACATATAAATACCACCTTATTTTCCCAATCCGAACAGCCTTTATATTTCCCTCATTCAAAATTATCTACTCTATTCAATATATATTCAGTTATAGGATTTAATACCCCTTGATCCAATTTTATCTAAAATGATTTGAGTAAAATAAGAACAACCGGGGGGGGGGGGGGGGGGGATCCCAAATAATCCTCATACTTTCCCAACTACCAAATTAAATTCCAAAATTAATTGTAACTTCCACTCCTAATTATCCTCACCCCAAACTTAAATCTCAATCACTCTCTAACCCTAACCCTAACCCTGAAAACATTTTTTTATAATATGGTAAACATACTACCCCATTTCATTAAGAAAGAAAGTAGGCCATCTTATTAGTGTCATTATACGATTCTAATATATCTCCCTGTTTAGAATCATCATAATAATAAGGTATTGTATTTAGTAATTTTAGAATTTTATTTAAATTTTTTAATGAAGTTGTTTTATATTTTTAGTAGATTTTAATAATTATTATAATTATATCTTTTAATAGAGTTGTATTTAATATCATGATCTATAAAAATAATTAAATCAATAAAAATAATCATTCTCTTTTAATACCTTTCCTTAAGGACTCATGAATATCTGTGAATACGTTACATTGGGTCAACAGTGGGACCTCCCACCTTTAAAAAACAATAAATAAATAAAAACAAGTTTACCAAGATTTTCCAAAGGGCACGTCCACCATTCCCCTATTATCACCAACCAAAATAATAAAAAAAATATTTAAATTAAATTTGAACATCACTATTCTCATCAACCCTTCGACGATCGATCTGTCAACTTTCCTTTACAAACTTCGACAGTCTCTCTGTCAACCTTCTTTTACAAACTTCAATAATAACTCTGTCAACTTTCATTTACAACATTCGACAGTTGGTCTGTCGACCTGGGAGGGTGTGCTCGACCGTAGCAGTGTTGAACTGAATATTTTTTCAAATGAAGACTTTAGACACATTCGATCACATTTAACATTCAATGTACATCAAAATGTTAACACATTCGCGTTATATTCAATACTCACATTACAATCACCACATTTCAATAAAAACACTTGAACTAGAAGCAATAATTAATTCTTTTAATCTCATTACATTTGCATACAAAGCTATTGAAGAAAATCAAAACACATTAATTTAATCTGCATGCTCTAATCTAAAACCAAAATTCACATTAAATAAACATTTTTTAAAAACTATATCTATCTCAAAATCTTCACATTTTTTAAACCATTCGACATTGCTAAGGTCGAAGGTCATAAAGGAAGGTTGACAGAGATTTTGTCGAATGTCGTAAAGGAAGGTTGACAGAGATTCTGTCGAATGTCGTAAAGGAATGTTGACAGAGAGACTGTCGAAGATTGTAAATGAAGGTTGACAGATCGACCGTCAAATGGTTGGTGAGAATAGTGATGTTGAAATTAAATTTAAATATATATATTTTTATGCTTTGGTTGGTGTGAATAGATAAGTGGTTGGTGGGTGTAGATGTGCCCTTTTCAAAAACCTCCACATAACACCAATCTAGTCTCATCTCTCTTGTTCCAATTTCACAACAAATGGTGGCTCTCAAGTTCACCCTTCCATGGATTATCCTCCTCTCCATCTTCTCATACACCAACTCCACCACCACCACCAAATCCATCCATCACTTCCCAACTCAAACTCTAAGTTCCAAATCCCACCCCCTCAAAGAACAATCCATTCAATATAAAACCAAGTACTTCACCCAAATACTCGACCACTTCAACTTCAACCCACAAAGCTACCAAACCTTCCAACAAAGGTACCTCATCAACGACGAAAACTGGGGAGGCGCCGCCACCGCCTCCCCGATATTCGTCTACACAGGCAACGAAGGCGACATCGAATGGTTCGCCCAAAACACCGGTTTCTTCTTCGAAAACGCCCCCCATTTCAAGGCCTTGTTGGTCTTCATAGAGGTAAGGGTAATGGAT
This sequence comes from Acorus calamus, assembly GCA_030737845.1. NCBI lineage: Eukaryota > Viridiplantae > Streptophyta > Magnoliopsida > Acorales > Acoraceae > Acorus > Acorus calamus. The sequence goes on along the minus strand of CM060865.1, from coordinate 23,746,081 downwards.
ATCAGCGCTGTTACACTTAGTCATTTTTACTAATTGTATTTTGAACTGTAAAATGAATTGATTTAACAGCATAGATTCTATGGTGAGTCTATTCCGTTCGGAGGGAAAAGCGTGGCGTATAAGAATTCAAGCACGCTTGGATACTTAAGTTCAACACAGGCGTTGGCGGATTATGCGACGTTGATCATCGATTTGAAGAAGAATCTAAGCGCGGAGAGCTCTCCGGTGATCGTCGGAGGAGGTTCTTATGGAGGAAGTAATACATACACACTTGTTTTTGGATTGATTTCTTTGTGTGGGTTGGTTTTGGTTTTTGAGTTTTTTTGGGGTTAGTGTTGGCTGCATGGTTCAGGTTGAAGTACCCACATGTAGCAGCTGGAGCCATAGCATCTTCTTCTCCTATTCTTGGATTGGAAGGCATAGCTTCCCCTTACAGCTTTAACAACATTATCACAAATGATTTCAAGGTTCATATCTTTATCTATCTATTTATTGTGTCACACTCACTTTTCCTTTCAATGAGTGACAAATAATGGAGGTGATATTAGAGTCCAATCAAGTCACGTTACAGAAAATATCACAAACCTCACATTTAGAATCTCCATCCCGTTTGGATAACGGAATTAAGTTATTCTAGATAGATAACTATGTCAGTATAGATAACAATTACACATGAATAAGAGATTTTATATTTGGCTGTGCTTTTTTAATTCTCATTGGAAAACATAAGAATAAAGATTGAGTTGTTTGGTTGATAAATAATAAAATATAAATAAAGTGTAAAGAGATTGATTTGACAATAGATAAACTGAGTATAGCTTATCCTATGGGTTACTTAAAATTGTTATACTCTCTTATACTCGTTTAAACTGGCTTAGTAATACCAAATTATACTCTGTAAACAAACAGTCATTTTCCCTATTCATTCTTATACCACCCTTATACCCCCTTATACTCTCTTAAACCGCTATCCAAACGGGTGTAAATGTAATGAGAATGACACAACACATGTTTGTATCTTATTAAGACCTAATAATGATTCATGGGGTCTACCATGACTAAAATGAGAGTATATGGACTATCCATTGCATGTGGAACAAAGTGAATTCTTTAATGGGAATACATACACAACTGTCATGTCTATTTGTCTTCACATTTTACAATTGATTCCCCCAACCCCACCCACATCATAAGTACTAGGAACTAATAAGATTCATGTGTAATACTTAACATTCTCTCATTTATGGTTAATAATGGACGTCAGGCTGAGAGTGAGAACTGCTACAGAGTGATTAAGAGCTCATGGAATGAGATCGATCGGGTCGCGAAGAAGCCCAGTGGGATCGAAAAACTCAGGCGATCGTTCAAGATTTGCGAGTAAGACTGCGTTTTCAAACTCAACTTTTGAAAAGCGTTGTTAATTTTGTTAACTTTGAAGAGGGTTGAAAAACTAAACACTAAATATGTGTTTGGATCTGTGTTCGGGAATATGTCCAAACACAGATTTCCCGAACACAGATCCAAACGAACCTAGTTAAAAAACAAGCCACACCTTGTTAATCCCATATTAAGTTAATCTAACATTATTAATTTTTTGTTTGTATATATAGTGGGGACATTGATGCCAATGTCATAAAAAGTTGGCTCGAAACAGCATTTGTTTATACAGCCATGACGGATTATCCGACGCCTTCGAATTTCTTGAATCCAATGCCAGCTTATCCTGTAAAACAGGTGCACATTATTACATTAATCATTTATTATTTTTAGATTATATAATTGTTTACATGAATATTACAATAGAATTTTGAAAGCTTAATAGACGTGCATATATTGAGTCTGAATGTCCTTTTAGATTTAATGGGATTCAATCTTGACTGAATTATTATGAAAATATATAGATGTGCAAGGCCATAGACGATCAAAACGACATGTTTGCGGGGCTTTACGGGGCCGCGAGTGTGTACTACAACTACAGCGGCACTGCGAAGTGTTTCGATATCGTCGATGACAGTGATCCTCATGGCATGGATGAATGGCAATGGCAGGTGAGAGACTCTTAAAAACACACATTAATTTGTGTATATTCCATGCTTAAAGAAGAAACAAAAGATTGCTTAAGATCTGGTTTTCTATAATTATAAACTATTTGAACCTAACATTTGATAGGCCATGTGATTGCTCCCAATGTGCTTGTGAGGGTCACATGCTAGTAGGGTTTTGTTTCTTATGTCTCTTTCATAGATAATTTTGAATGTGATTTGTGTTATGGATTGATGCGTGCAGGCTTGCACAGAGATGATTTTGCCAACTGATGGGAGCAAGAATGATAGTATCTTCCCTGCATCGAAATATAGATATGAAGATAGAGTGGAGGCTTGTGAGTACATATATGGGGTGAAGCCAAGGCCTCATTGGACTACCACACATTATGGTGGGGAAGTGAGTATAATATACTTGTTATCCCTTCTCATACACAATCTTATTATATTAACTTGGATAGATTGAAGGTTTTATTTATAAATGATGTTACATGCGGTTTTTATGCAGTCTCATTTTCCTGACGATGGACATGTTTTGTTATGTGAAACATATATTTATTTTATTTTATTTTTGCATATAAGAGGATATATGCAATTAATTGGACAATATATTTTAATTTCTTTATGAAGATCCATATTTTTGTTACATTAGATTATATATTTTAAAAAATCAATGTATGACTCAAGATGGTCCCTCGACATTAGCCTTTTATATAATATAAACAAAAAAAAAAGTCACTACTTTTGCTTGTGTACCCTCTTAAAAATCTTAAATTGTTTGTATATTCTTAACAACTCAAATTATTGTAACTTTTTGTATCAATAGTGAGAAATGGTTCCTCTGATATTAATTTAAAAATATACACGTGATATATTTGAATTATTCAGATGCATAAAAACATTACAAAAATCCTCTAATTAAGATGTGATCAATTATATTTTTTTTGGTAAATTTGTGCAGAATATTGAGAGGGTCTTGAAAAGATTTGGAAGTAATATCATCTTCTTCAATGGCTTAAGAGATCCATGGAGTGGTGGAGGGTAAATTACCATTTGTTAATGCAATTCTCCCATGTATTTTTATTGCTTGACTTCTGATTTCAATTATTTTGTCCATGCTAGGGTTCTGAAAAGCCTATCAAAGACATTGGTGGCCATTGTTGCACCACAAGGTTCTCTCTCTCTCACTGAATATTATTAATTTATTCATTATTTTAAAATGGTTTTATTTTAAGTTTGCAAAAGGGTTGCAGGATTGTTAACATTAATTTTTTAGCACCGTTACCTCGTTATGTTTTTTCACTCATTGTAACAAGATATGCCTTGTTTAAAAAATTTCATATTTTTGATATATAATATCATTCAATTATATGAGGTATGCATATGATTTTAAAAAAACTACAAATATAAAAAAATTGTGTTCAAACCTGTAAAATGACTCAACATATCATTTTTATTTTTTTTATGCAGGGGCCCACCATGTAGATCTAAGATTTTCCACAAAAGAAGATCCAGAGTGGCTACAAAAAGTAAGAAAAAGAGAGATTCAGATCATAACCAGTTGGTTAAAGCAATACTACAAAGACTGGTCCATTCCCTCCCTCTAAAAAGTTTTCTTCCTTTTTCCTTTTACAATTCCCTTTGGACCTACTATAATATTCTCTTTCTTTTTTTTTCTTTTTTGTCCTTTATAAAAAGAAAAGTATCCTTCTTGGTCAACTGGGTGAAAGACATATTTGATTTCCCACAATAAAAAGGTCATTTAGTTTATGTTACATGGGCCAACAAATAACAATAGTCATAAAGTTTATGTAAATCTTGTTCTACATGATAATTATGCATTCATGTATAATACTTAATAGGTATGATAAAGGGAGAGAGACAATTAAATCTTGGGATTCTTATTTTTAAGTCTTATAAACTATGTTATTTAATAATCAATTACTTCATTCTTCATATTTATTTTTAAGTCTCCAACTTCAAATATCTATTTCGTTATTAGTCCCTATGCTAAACGGCCGTCTCAACATTGTAGTTTGTGAAATTGGATTTTTATTATTAAGTCTTCGTAAACTATATTATTTAGTTATTAGTCCATTCTTTCTTTATATTTTTTAATCCCCAACTTTAAAGGCATTTTTCTTATTAGTCTCTAATAAAATTTCTGTATGATTTTATAAATATTTTGATATTTAGAACTAGTATACAAAATATTTGATGAAATATCTAAAACAAAACTATATTTTCATTGTTAATTGTTCAGTGACAATTTTAATATTATTCAACAATGCAGATGTCCACCTAATATGAGATTGCATTCTCTTATAACCTTAGCTATTTAATTAAGATTGATTTGATTACATAAACAGAAGAAGAATGATTACATAATCAAATTTGAAGATTTTTTATTATTGAATTTTGATTTAAATGATTTTTTCTTAGTTGAAAATTGTAAAATATCAAATTAGATATATTGAGTGTGTTTAAAATTTTAAATTTATAAATTTAGATGCCGTTAAAAAAATTTATTTTGCATGGTTCTAAACTTTTATTTAATTAGAGATTTAGTGATTTTATAGAAATATAACATACTTATATTATTTATTTATTTACATTTAACCTATTCTTATTTTAGTTTTATTTATTTATATTTAAAATCTCATTCATAAAAAATCTGAGATTTTCTTCCACCGTCATAGAATCTTGGCTACGCCAATGCACATCATTATTTATTCGAAGTATCAAATGATGGAAGTTGAAGATAGACTGAATAAGAAAATCGATATCCTGGTTATAAAAATATTAAAAATAATTTCATTGGGTTTTTTTTTTCATTTAAGGGATGAGTAATTTATAAATTTTAACTATCTATTAGCTCCAAATATATTAAAGTTTGAGACTTAAAATGCAATATGAAAAAGAGAGGGATTGATAACTAAATAGCATAGTTTAAAAAAACTTAAAAATAAAAATTTAAAATGGTAGTTTAAGAATTTCAACTATTCGTCAGCCCAATTAGACAGAGTTTGGCATAAATACTAATAACGAAATAGCACTTGAAGTTGAGGATTTAAAAGGAATATGAATAAATGAGGGATGGATCACTAAATAGCATAGTTTACAGGGGCTTAAAAATAAAAATTCCTTAAATCTTTTGTTGCATAATAGAATGTAAATTCGCTTTCATTATTAAAGGAGCCTGTGAGTGGATTTTTCCTATATATGCTCTCTATAATTGCAGTCATAATTCAAAATTGATGTGAAAATTTCAATTATACTTGTATCCATAATTTTAGAAAATATTCTGGGATTTTATGCAATTATTATTTTCCATATAAAGTATATGCTACTCTGTATTTATATTAAACACATGAGAGGAAGGAATAGAAAAGTGAAATTCAAACATTCACTGAGAGGAATTAATAGAAACGGCTAGTTTTCTATAAGAAAATGGTTTTCTATTCATTTCTCTCAATCTCAAAACCAATAGAAAAGGCTGAGATAACAAAAATGTTTTTGCATATACTCAACTGACACAAAAGCTTTGATATTGGATGTGAAAATGATATGTATTAGGGCTAGTTTCATAACTTTGAGGAATGTAATAAACCATCCAAATTAAACAAATATAGATACGCATATCAAAAACATCGCACAGAATGAACAAAAAATGGGAAAATCTAAATAACCCCTTGCAAACTACCTGAAATCCATATAACCCTCTGACTTTTTATAATGTCCATATAACCCTCTGAAAACATTTATCTAAATCTAAAAATCCACATGAATTAAATTTTCGTTGACAGATAATGATTATTCTACGAATATTATATCTAGTTAACCTTAAATGAAAACATAGTATACCAAAAACTTCTTATAATGTGAGAAAAATGTGAAAAGTCATCCGAAAATGATGATTTTACACCCTCTAGATTGGGTTTTATAATCTGGAGAGATAAAATTGTCATATATAGAAGATTTTTTGCATTTATAACAAATTGTAGAAAGTTTTTGTATACTGTATTTTAATCATAGTTAATAAAATTGAATATTCTTAGAATATTCTCATCTGTTAACAGAAATTTAATTTAAAGGGTTATTTGAATTTACATAGATGTTTTCAGATGATTTTTTTAAGATAATGATAGGCATTCAGTCTTAATTAATATTAAGAAAGAGAATGCTCAATTTAGAGCTACAAGATATTATGCCACCAGAACATATGGCCATTTTACATCCTTTCGAGTCTATATCAAGTAGAAGAGGTGTCTACTGAATCTCTCAAAAGACAAAAACAAACTAACTCCTCCACACGAATAAGACCCCCTTGGAAAGAAATCATCTCCACTCCTGCACAACACACACCCAATCCTTTATTTGGTGCATGACCATCTGCCAAATATTTTCCTCGTATGCCGGAGTGCCTCTAAATAGGAGATGATTATGGGAAATCCATAGTGCCCAAATGACTGCCGGAATAAGCATTTGTGACACTTTGGTCTTCGCGCTTTTATCCCCTGGAGATCTGAGCTGCCTTCCTGCTCTCCATAATTAATCGAGCGAGGTACTTCCATCTACAAGATTAGAGCATCCCGCTAGAATTCTCCAAATACGCTTAGCCATCAGACACTCCAGAAAAATGTGAGGCATAGTTTCCGCCCCTTCCCCACAAGTAGGACAAGTCGTGTTCTCTCTTGGAGCCCATCTAGCTCTGTACACCTTTGTAAGAAGTTTCTCTTGAAACATTAACCACATTAGAAACTTTACCTTCAAAAAGACTTTAAAAACTAGATGTTTTCAGATGATTAAATAGACTTTAAAAAAAAACTAGGAGGTTATATGGATAAAAGGGTTACATTGATTTTTTCCGGAAAAAAAAAATAGGCAGATGAGTAACTTTTTAGAAACAGAGAACTTTGGGACCATGGTACCAACACAGAAAGAGAGTTTCATTTTCATGGGAAAAAAAGGGAGTACACAATAGGGACAATTTTTCCGAAGTACTCTTTCTGCCTTGAAACCAATCTGCCCAAAAGTGAGGCAGAGATGTATATGAATAATGATAGGACAGTACAATCTTTTACACTTTATATAACAAAGCGTGTAATTTTATGCAACAAAATATATATTTGAATGAGTATAAAATTAAGATTCACATGTTTTATGTAACCAAATATAGACCTCAAAAAATAGGTCTGAATATTGACTATACATAAGATTACGTGTAACAAACCCGAAAGATTACATAAGCAACTATATGATTTATGACTATTCTAATAATTGATAATTATACCAATTGAATAAATAAGTTTTTCTTTGGTTGTGTTTTTAGTTATTCTCGTTGAAAAACATTATAATGAAATTTTTGTTGTTTCATTAACCATGGATAAATTGTTGATAAAATATTAATAAAATATGGATAAAGATTTATAAAATGTGAAAAATGATTTGACATGTATACCCCTTGATTTATGAGGTGATGACAGTTAATTTGATATGTGGGCCCTCTTTATACCAGTTAAATAGATTTGATGGAATAACACAATTCTGACATAGCTATACCTATCTATTTCTTTTACCCAAATAATTTTTTAATCTTATTCTCCCCTTATTCCCCTATTCTCCCTCTATTCCATTACTCAAATGGCACAATAGCATATAATGCTAGGGACAGTCCCCGTCCAGTCATGCATGTAGTCCTTGCTTTGGTTTTTTTTTTTTTTTTAATGCATGTTCATGTTAGCAAAATAGAATTACACATGATGACACATTGCTTTACTTTATTATTTTATAAATATATGTATTTTATTAAACAAATATATATTTATAAAATTCAAAACATATGGAGACTAAAAAAAAATTTACAATAAATAGGAGGCAATCCATAGCGGGCCTTCCCCCAGTTGGGCTACCCAGGCTAATAATGCTCACCAGAATGGGGAAGTGAGAGCCGGCCCAGTGGGCCAGCCCATCGGCCCGATCAAGTTCACGTCCTTCCACAACCAGTCCCTCCCTCAAAGCTTTTTCATTTCAAAATGAAATCAACCACAACATACTATCGACATTATAATAATATGGAAAAATCCAAATAACCCCACGTAAATTTTCCAAAATCCATATAACCCCCTGACATTTCCTAACGTCCATATTGTTGGTTTTTTGAAATGTTTTTCAAAAATAAAGTTTCAAAATTATATGTTTAAATATATTAATTTATTTTGACTCCAAACTTGATCCCTCACATGCTTTCAAATAATAATCAATTAACTAAGTATAGGGTTTGGATATAATATGGACAAGGGCTATATATATATGGATGTGTAGTACATGGCATTTGGATGTGGACTTGGCATGATTCATGTGTGTTGGCTAATGGAGTAGGTACATTGGACTCTAATTATGTAATTAAATATGCAAGGTTCATTTGTGTGGGATTCCTAGATGAACCTAGAATGGAATGAACCATATTTAATGCATTAACTATATAGAATTCATGTATGTAGAATTTCTATAATGAACCTAGGGTGGAATGAAACATTGAATATGCAAAGTTCTTATTTCAATGATGCACCTAGGTTGGATACATGAATTTAATATAAATGAGTCCATTATGTACCTTGAATTTGCCATTCCCATTGAATAGGGACCAATGAATCATGCATGGAATAATTGTGAGTCCATTATTCCTAATTGAATGGGTGCTTTGAATTTGGAGGTGACTCTTGGGCAATCTAGAGGCCTATATAAAGGGACCCATGTATGTCATTCCATCCATCGAAGTCACAAAGTGTGTATCCACTCAAGAGAGAGAGTCTCTTGTGAGAGTTTGTGAGAGATAGCCCTGACGTCCTATTATTCCAGTAGCCCGAGTGCTTTCGTGGTGATAGAGTTCTAAGCCAGTTTCTGATTCCACCTGAGCGTGCACTCTGTGTGGCTTGCTGGATCCTGGGGGCGGTTCGGTTCGTGACTTCTGCACCGGGAGTGGCCGAATAACGCCTTAAGCGTCGCAGCGGCTTCGTCCATCCATTTATCTCTCACTCCTTCTGATTCTCTCTGTTATTTCAGTATTGTATTTTGCTGAATTTTTGTATTTTCACCCTATTTTCATCTAATCCCGTAACAATCTTAAGGCGTTATGGATCTGTCGATGATGATGGGACTGGATGTGTCCAAATTGGACAAGTTCGATGGCACCGACTTCAATGCATGGAAGAGGAAGATCATCTTCACTCTTCAACTTTTGAAGGTCTTCCACATCTGACGGACGATGAACCATCTGAGGAGACTGCATCCCAGAAGAAACTGGCGTTGTGGAAGAAAGCCAATTCTCTCTGTCGTTCATGCATCATGAACTCGCTCGACAACTCCTTGGCGGACAACTTCAACAAGGTCTCTTCTGCTAGAGAGATCTGGGAGGAGCTTGAAAAGCAATACAAGGCGGAGGAGGAGCTTTCGAAGACTTTCCTTGTCAACAACTTCCTCAACCTGAAGTTTGAGGATGGGAAGCAGATTCTGCCTCAAGTCAAGGAGCTTCAAACGAAGGCGTTGAAGCTGAAGGAGGAGGACATGGAGCTGCCTGAAGGCTTCATGGTTGGTGCTATCATCAACAAATTGCCACCATCGTGGCTTGGCTTCGCGAATGAGATGCACCGGAAGAAGCATAAAGTGATCCTCAAGGAGTTGACTCGTTTCATCCGAATCGAGGACGAGTCAAGGACTCAAGCCAAACTGGATGCCCTCGCATCACAGTCCACTCAGGCCAACATGGTGGAGTCCAAGACCGATCAAAGGAGGTTCAAGAAGAAGGGTAAGAAACCTAAGAATTCTTATCCAAAGAATTTGAAGTTTCAAACCCGAAGGCGAAGAAGAAGACGACGGGGCTCTGCTACAAGTGCCACAAGCCGGGTCACTTCGCTCGAGAGTGCCGATCGAAGGACCAAGTGAACCAACTCGTGACACCGGTGAGTCCCGTTGCTGAACCTGTTAATCTTGTTGCAATGATCTCGCACGTATTCACACCAAGCAAGGACACGGATTGGTGGATCGATACGGGAGCTAGTTGTCATGTCTGCGCCAACAAAGCTCTGTATTCCACCTATGCCGAAGTCAAGGAAAATGTCAGCATGGCGAACCAATCCAAAGCTGATGTTATCGGCGTAGGAACAGTTGTGCTGACATTGACCTCTGGGAAGACTCTGACTCTGGAGAATGTGAAGCATGTGCCTACAATCTCCAAGAATCTGATCTCTGGGAGTCTACTCAGCAACGCGGGTATGCGCTTGGACATCAAAGGCGGAAAGATAATTATGTCTTTTAAAAATGTGTACTTTGGCTCTGCCTACTGTACCGATGGGATGTTCAAACTCAGCGTTGCAACCCCAGTCAATGAAGTGAATAAAATTAGTTCTTCTGCTTATTCCCTTGTGTTGTGGCATCTTAGACTAGGTCATGTAAATTATAAAAAACTTGCATCCATGACTAGTCTAGGCCTACTTCCAAAATGTGGGGGTCAGAAGGCAGACAAGTGCGAGGTGTGCGCTCAAGCGAAGATCACTCGGAAGCCTTTCAAAGCAGTGTCTCGGAGCACCGAGGTTCTCGAACTCATTCACTCCGATACATGTGACTTCAAGAGCTTTGTGACTCGAGGAGGTATGAAATACTTCGTCACATTTATCGATGATCACTCAAGATTCTCTTATATCTTCTTACTTAAGTCGAAGGACGAAGTATTCGAGAAATTCCAGTCTTTCAAATCTCAAGTTGAGAAACAGACTGGAAAGGTTATCAAGAGAATTCGAAGTGATCGTGGAGGTGAATATCGTTCGAAGGAGTTTGCCGCGTTCTGTCAAGAACATGGCATCATCAATGAGACGACTGCACCTTATTCTCCTCAATCCAATGGAATTGCTGAAAGGAAGAATCGGACCCTGTCTGATATGATCAACTCGATGTTGCTGACTGCTGGTCTGCCATCATGCTATTGGGGTGAAGCGTTGCTAATGGCGAACTTCATCCTAAACAGAGTTCCACACTCCAAGACCGAAGTCACTCCGTTCGAGTTGTGGTTCAAATACCCACCACAATTGAATTCTCTCAAAGTGTGGGGGTGTTTGGCCTATGTTCGTCTGCCGGACTTAAAGAGGCCAAAACTGGGTCCAAAAGCCACAAAGTGCATCTTCTTGGGTCATGCCGAGAATAGTAGTGCTCTAAGGTTTTTAGACTTAGACACTAATGTTCTCATTGAAGCTCGAGATGCTGAGTTCTTCGAAGACAAGTTCGTGAAGGACAAAAACATTGTTCTCGAAGATCGACCTGAGAATGCACAAAATGAGGAGAAGATCGCAGACGAGGACCATGCTGTCCCCGATCATGATCCAACGCAAGCTGAAGAGAAGGATCAGCCTTTACCGAAGAGAATCAGAAAGAGCAAGTCCTTTGGGCCGGACTTCGTGACGTACAACGTCGAAGGAGATCCACAATCGTTCGAGGAAGCGATGAAGTCTAGAGATGCTCATCTCTGGAGGGAGGCCGTGAATGACGAGATGGAGTCTATCATGGCGAATGGCACGTGGGTGCTGGTGGATCTTCCAAGAGGAGCCAAACCGATCGGCTGCAAGTGGGTCTTCAAACGAAAGCTCAAAGCCGATGGTTCTGTGGAGAAGTTCAAGGCCCGACTAGTTGCAAAGGGTTTCACTCAGAAGGAGGGAGTCGACTTCTTCGACACCTATGCACCAGTTGCTCGTATCTCAACCATCCGAGTATTGGTTGCTCTAGCCGCAATCAATAAGATGGTGGTCCATCAAATGGACGTGAAGACGGCTTTTCTAAACGGAGATCTGACGGAGGAGATCTATATGGAGCAACCAGAAGGCTTTCTCGTCAAAGGTCTCGAAAGCAAGGTATGCAAGCTCGTCAGATCTTTGTATGGATTGAAGCAGGCTCCTAAGCTATGGCATGAAAAGTTTGACAAAGTCATTCGAGAAAAGGGATTCATTGTAAGTGAATCCGACAAGTGTGTCTATAGCAAGTTTGCTGATAATCGAGGCGTGATAGTATGTCTCTACGTTGATGACATGCTGATCATTGGCACTGACTTGGAGAGCGTGAAGTCAGTGAAGAGCTTTCTCTCCTCAAAGTTTAGCATGAAGGACATGGGACCTGCTGATGTGATTCTGGGAATCAAGATAGTGAGGTCAAACACTGGGTTTGGTCTGACTCAGTCTCACTATGTAGAGAAGATACTAAAGAAGTTCGGATACTTCGATCTTCCAGAAGTTCCGACTCCGTACGACTACAACAAGAAGCTGAAGGCCAATGATGGAGAACCTGTGAAGCAGCTCGAGTACTCTAGCGTCGTCGGAAGCTTGATGTACGCGATGAGTTGCACGAGGCCGGATATTGCCTATGCTGTAGGCATGTTGGGCAGATTCTCAAGTAATCCTGGAAAAGCTCATTGGGAGGCGATTCAGAGGGTTATGAGGTATCTGAAAGGCACAATGAACTATGGGTTGTTCTACTCCGGTTATCCCTCGATCGTGGAAGGCTTCAGCGACGCAAGTTGGTGCTCAGATCCGGACGAATCCAAATCGACTGGCGGTTATGTGTTCACCTTGGGTGGAGCCGCAGTATCTTGGAAATCAAAGAAGCAGTCCGTGATTGCACAGTCGTCGATGGAAGCGGAATTCTATGCGCTGGCAACAGCTGGAGATGAAGCTGAATGGCTGAGAAATCTCCTGTATGATCTTCCATTGAGTAGAAAAGAGAATGCGCGATCTCTATCTATTGTGACAACCAGCGACCAGTGCTGTTGCTGAGAATGGCTTGTTCAATGGAAGAAAAGGACTGTTCGTCTGAAGCACGGCTATCTGAATGAGTTGATTCGAGATGGCGTGATATCAGTGGTCGATGTCAGATCTTCAGAGAACTTGGCGGATCCCTTGACGAAAGGTCTCAAAAGGGAGTTGGTTGAGAGAACCACCGCTGGAATGGGACTGAGGCCTATGTGATGTCTTGTAATAATTCTACCATTAGATAGAAGTTTGGGTTCAAAGGTTTACCTACCCATGTAATACTGAAGTCTATGGTTCAAAGAAAATATTACTGTAAGGACATTGATGCACAATAAATATTTCAAGTCTCATTCTTTTCTCCTAATGTGCATGTTTCCTGTTGTGGTATTAGGCTGGTCTGGGACCTTAATAAGTCTATAGCACTTTGACGTGTGGGGTGGTTAACAGGAAGCACTCTTCATAGACTTACCTATGTGAGATTGGAGATACAGGCCGTCTCCTGTGGAATTTATAAGCGATTCCTAGTAGCTCTCACAGAACAAAAATTAGGCACAAGGCCTTTAATGTGCGTTCTTTCTGTCGTGGTGTTAGGCTGGCCCGGGGCCTTAATAAGTCTATAACACTTAAAAGTGTGGGGTGACTGACAGAAAGCACTCCTTATGGACTTACCTATGTGAGAGTGGAGATGTGGGCCGTCTCCTATGGAATTTTAGTAATTCCTAGTAGCTCTTGCAGAATCAGGAATAAGCACACGGCCCTAAATGTGCTACCAATCAGATATGGCTATTAAGTTTCTGTGTGTGTGCTGATGAACTGGTTGTGATGCTTAGTTCAAGGCTTAGTCCACTATTGCATTATCAGTCACAGATTTAGTTACACTAAGTGTAGATTCAAGTCTTCGGACATCTACATTAGACGCAGTAATTTGTGGGATAGAACTCGTTGGTATTTTGAAACTTGTGGGGGATTGTTGGTTTTTTGAAATGTTTTTCAAAAATAAAGTTTCAAAATTATATGTTTAAATATATTAATTTATTTTGACTCCAAACTTGATCCCTCACATGCTTTCAAATAATAATCAATTAACTAAGTATAGGGTTTGGATATAATATGGACAAGGGCTATATATATATGGATGTGTAGTACATGGCATTTGGATGTGGACTTGGCATGATTCATGTGTGTTGGCTAATGGAGTAGGTACATTGGACTCTAATTATGTAATTAAATATGCAAGGTTCATTTGTGTGGGATTCCTAGATGAACCTAGAATGGAATGAACCATATTTAATGCATTAACTATATAGAATTCATGTATGTAGAATTTCTATAATGAACCTAGGGTGGAATGAAACATTGAATATGCAAAGTTCTTATTTCAATGATGCACCTAGGTTGGATACATGAATTAATATAAATGAGTCCATTATGTACCTTGAATTTGCCATTCCCATTGAATAGGGACCAATGAATCATGCATGGAATAATTGTGAGTCCATTATTCCTAATTGAATGGGTGCTTTCAATTTGGAGGTGAATCTTGGGCAATCTAGAGGCCTATATAAAGGGACCCATGTATGTCATTCCATCCATCGAAGTCACAAAGTGTGTATCCACTCAAAGAGAGAGAGTCTCTTGTGAGAGTTTGTGAGAGATAGCCCTGACGTCCTATTATTCCAGTAGCCCGAGTGCTTTCGTGGTGATAGAGTTCTAAGCCAGTTTCTGATTCCACCTGAGCGTGCACTCTGTGTGGCTTGCTGGATCCTGGGGGCGGTTCGGTTCGTGACTTCTGCACCGAGAGTGGCCGAATAACGCCTTAAGCGTCGCAGCGGCTTCGTCCATCCATTTATCTCTCACTCCTTCTGATTCTCTCTGTTATTTCAGTATTGTATTTTGCTGAATTTTTGTATTTTCACCCTATTTTCATCTAATCCCGTAACACATATAACACCCTAAAAACACCTATGTAAATTCAAATAGTCTTCTGAGTTAAATTTTCGTTGACAAATAAGGAATATTCTGTTAATATTATGTTTGATTAACCTTGACTAAAAACATAATATACCAAATACATCCTACAATGTGTTAAAAATTCAAAAACTCCTCTATAAATGATGATTTTATCCCTTCATTTAGGATTTTATAATATATACGGAACGGTAAAATCGTCATATATATATATGGTTTTCTGCATTTTTTATGAATTGTAGAGGATTTTTAATATATTGTGTTTATATCCAGGGTTAACCCAACAGAATATTTCTTCATGAGACAACGAAAGTTTAACTCAATGGATATTTGTATTTGTATATGTGTTTTCAAGGGGTTATATGAACTTCATGAAAAGTTTCATCCATTAGATGTGTTAACCAAACTTGGGCTAGTGCTTACCAGGTGAATCTCCCACCTGAGGCCACTGTTTGCTTCAAAGGGTTTCTAGCAGCCACTGGAGGCCTTATGAATCCTACCTAACAAGTATTGCCCAAGTAAAGTTTGATTAGTTATATGTGGGAGTTTTTTTTTATTATATGATGATCAGAAGGTCACCATGACATGATGAATGTTGATTTACTAGATACAAGGGATGGAATAAGGTGTGTAGAATTGATGTAAAACTTTGGATTTAGGAGATCTTTGGATGGAATGGGTGCTTGCCACGTGGACGTTTGCTGATAAAACCGAATTTTCACGTGCACTTTTGTGATTTTGTCTATGGGTCTTTTTTATGGACTGAAAATTTAAAAATAGATATATCCAGCTCTATGTGTGTGCAGTATCATATGTAATATTCACTTATTTTTGTCTTTTAAAAAATATATATTTATCTATTAAAATACTTATCATGAAAGGTATGTTTATGTCAAAAAGGGAAGTGTAGAAAAATGATGGAAAGTGAAAAAATTTCTTTAACCACTCAAAAAATTCAGTGTTTGTCATATAAGATAAATATTTTTTTTTTCATTATTTTCTCTTTCTTATTTTGTCTTATTATGAAAAGTAAAAAAAAAATTTCATTTTCTTATAGGTGAGAATTTAAGAGAAAATAATTGAAATTTTTTTTCTCTACATGCATAAACACCATAAAAGTTGGTCAAAAGAAAAAAAAATATTTTCTATCACTTTTCTTTTGAAAATTTGTGCACAAACACACCCAAAAAAGTCAGATATACATTGACATACGTTAATATATTTTTTTGAAAAAAATATAAAAATTAATTTTAATACACTGTGATAGTGTTGTATACATTGTACTATATAGTATTATAACATAGTAACATTTTTTCTATTTGTGTATATTTAATTACCATCATGATCGATCATGATGCACTCAATCATTCAACGATTTGTCCCTTAGTGAACTCAAAGTTGTAAAATGTGTTTTAGTGTATGAGAATTGTATCCATGTATAAGTACAAACTATCATCTCCGACTAAACGATATGGGATTAAACACATACTATTGAAAACTCACATCACCATCATCCTCACCTCATTCTCTTGAGTATCCCAACCCACCACTCCCTCGAAAGACCAAATTAAACGTGACATATATATTCTAATAAAGAAAATGTGAAGATGCATGCATTCAATTCATTAAATATATATTTTATTTTTTGTGAGTCATTTATCAAATATACATATTAAAAATATATATAATATATCAGTTCAGCAAATAGTTCATATACCTCGATAGTCATATCTATCAAGGACTATCGAGATATATACCTCGGAATGTATATCTCATTAGCATTTTTTAAGTTTTCTTATCTTCTTCAAATGAAGGCTATCCTAACATCTTTTAAATTAACTTTTTAAAAATAACAAAAATATATTTTGTTTAACAAAAAGATGTTGGAAATAAATAAATAAAATTAAACTAATTATTTCAGATGTTTTTTTTAATAGAAGAATTATTTATTATTTTCAGATGTTGACTTTGTCTCTAGCTCCCTGTACATGCTTTATAGATGTATGATTTCAGTATTTCACTTATATCATATGGTCTAAAAATTCAAATGTTAGAAGTATGTTAGAAGTATATAGTACGTAGTACGTATGTCTACTATCACATCTAGGCATAGCATAGCTATTGGGACCATCACCCACTTTTGGGATGAACTAACTCCGCAATTAATTTATAAGTCACATCAACAATAAGTCCAAAAAAAAATTTTAAATTCAATTTATGAATTTTTGGATTTAAAAAAAAAAACACTTTTGGACACGTACAAATTTGGATCCAGTCAGAATCGAACTATACAATCTATTAGTAATCAAACTACATAATCTATGAATCGAATGGCATAGTTAATTATACATGTTTCACTCTCTTATTAGATACTGATGATACCTAAAAATAAATGTTTTATTAATAACTGACTGGATTCAATATGAGAGTTTAATATATATATATATTAATTAACTGTACAGTTCGATTCATATGTTGTATAGTTCAATTAATAAGTTGTGCAGTTCGATATTGACAGGACTAACTGAAACGAGCCATGATTGAATCCGGACCCTACATGTACAAGTTTAGGTACCACATACTAGGGGTGATCGGGTTTGGGTCAATAGTTTTTTTTTTTAGTTTGAATATAGCTTAAAAATTAATAAACTAATCTACATTGGTTTGGGTTTACTTTAAAAAATAATCAAATTAACTGAACCGAACTAAATTAAATTTAAACACGTGATTATTCACAATCAATATTCATTTATATCATTCTTTTTATTTTAAAAACTATATTGTTGCCATTAATAATCATAAAAAATTAATACACAAATTTATACCATCAATTCTACCATTTTAAATATTTATGTAAAGTTGTAAATCAATCCTCAAAATAAAACTCTAACCAAATTAAATTGGTAGGAAGAAAAATATAATTAGATCGGTTCGATTTAGTAAGGTTAATTAAACAAAAATTGGTTTGATTCCGTTTTGGGGATTCGATTTTTTGCATGTGGTTTTAATTTGATTCAATTTAAATTTGTAAAAAATTACATCAAACCGATGGAATTGCACATGTTCAAATGGATTATATATATATATATATATATATATATATATATATATATATATATATGGATCGCGATTAGGTGCGGTTTGCGGTCGGTGCGGTTTACGACGATCATGGGCCGTCCGATCACGGATCCATCGCATCCAACGGTCGACGTGAATCGATTCACCGTCGACCGTCCGATGCGATGGACCCGTGATCGGACGGACCCATCGTCGCAAACCGCACCGACCGTAAACCGCACCTAATCGGTCCCATATATACGTGGGCCGTTCGATATCGCACCCGATCCAATCGATATCGCACCCGATATATATATATATATATGTAATATATATATATATATCCCATATATATATATATATTGTAATAATTCTGAAAGAATATCTATTTTATTGTGCCTACACAACTGTCACTTATGATGGAAATTGTTGGGGGTTTGAAGGGAATCTCAAACCCTAGAAAACTATCAAGAATGAATCTCTTTTTATTTTTTTATATATATAAATTAAAATATACGAGTGGTCTATAATGGGTTTTGGAAATTGAGGCTTTGGGTGTTTATATTTATATTATTTATTTAATTTTTTTTTAATGAAAATTTAAATTTATTGATTGGAGTGAGATCTAACCATTTTCAAACAGTTACATAAAAAAAACCCAATGTGATATATTCTTTTATCCATTTGATTTCTGGATCTTAATTACTTGTGTAGATCTTAACATGTTTAATTAGGATCTTATATATATAAGAAACCATTTAATGTAAGCAGAGCGGCCTTTAGATTGACAAAAAAAAATGAGGCCCTAGACATGCTTGCAATTGTAAACCCCCCCCCCCCCCCCCCGGTTCTTTATATATCAAATAATAATTAAAATAAAATCTAAAGAAAATAGGAACAAATGGATTTTACCCAACAAAACAGAAAACCCTAAATAAGTAGGAATAAAAAAAATAAAAAATAAAAAAGAAGATAAAAACAAATGGAAAAAAGATGGTGAACTGAGTTTCTTCTTTGCAAATCAACTAACAAATAAAATTATCACAATAAAATAGGAATAACTAGAAAATATGGAAAATAATTTAAAATAAAAATTTAAATACAAAACAAAATAAAAATCTAAAACAAAATTTTTTTTTTTAGATTTTAGGGCCTTGGATGTAAGATGGATGTCGAAATTAAAAAAAAAAGATAGATGTAACTTAAAATCGCATATGGTAATTGTAGGGGCGGCCTAATAACAACGCACCACGTGTTCAACCATCCCACCGTCAGATCGACCAACAATCCGCATGTATATCTCTACGGCCCATGTACATCTGACAACTAGGTCTAGCTTAAATCAGATTGCGACCAAATCCCACCTAAAATCAAATTTGCCAGATCAAAGCAAATCCATAAATATTCTAAAATCTCGTGGATCACTATATTATTTCCTCCCATCCGACATGCGACTGGATCAATCACAAATCTAGTCGTCAATCCATGGGAGGGGATGGACGTACGGTATTATAAAAAGAGGAGCATCTCTCTCATTTGAGGTATGTGAAATCTCATTTTCAAAAATCATAGATCCAACATCTTATTGACTTGGGTGTCGGAGGACCTTCTACAGGTTACCCCCTCCCTCTCATTGACGTTCAAAGTCAGCACGCTAACGATCTATACCAACTAGTCGGACGCGGAGCGGACCAAACCTATAACTCAAATCCAGTCAATCAGATTTTTTCCCCTGCAGTAACTCATGCCTTATGAATATTCATTTAATTACTAACATATAACTCGAGATATTCTCTTTAAGAAGCTATTGTGCTCTTAAATATGAATTTTACATTTCTCAGCTGAAACTCATGACTAAACATAATATTTTAAACTTTCAATAAAAAACCCATGATTTTGGATCTCTCACTTGAATAATCTAAGATATTTAGTATTCCATGAAATCAATTCTCTACATACACATCCAAAGTCTGTAATTGGTACTACTAATTAAGACAGCTAAAGTAATAAATTTTCAATCAGTCGTAATATTGGATTTTATTTTATTTTTTGGTATTTTCTCACTCATGTGATTCCTATGCATCCCCTAATGCAAATCATGGATTACATGTTTTAAATCCTAATTATTTTTATGCTAGCCCAACAAGTTCTAGTGCACTTAATTAAGTAGGTGGAACACATCATGAAACCCTAATTATTTGGTCTAAATAAACCAGGTGAGGACATGCATGTTTGATATTCAAAGATTCCTAACCTGGTCATATTCTTTTTTTATAGCTGGATTTGAATATAATATTCCCTCCTCATCCGTTTCCATGACTGTGTCATGTTCTTGTCCGATCCCCAAAAAAATTTCATACAGAATTGGCAGATAAAAATAGGTTTAAAAAATCTTCCAAGTTGTTCAAATTCCAATGGAACCCAGGTGGATACGTGGACCTCCTCAAAAGGGCATGAAAAAAAAATATTTTTTTAAAAATAAAAATCATACAAATCTGCACATGTTTTATGCTTATATTAATCACCACCATCCACTCACATTTACTGATTTACTTGTTATTTCTAATCATTGTAAGAGAGTGTGAGTTTCATTCATGTGACTTACTATGCTGTGTAAAATTAATTATATATGATGAAGAGTTTACAAGGGTTCCTGGAATGAAAAATGAATTTTGTATGGAAATGATATTAATTTGTCATAATATTCATTTTTCATCTTTCATTTGTTGGGTAAACAAAGAGAAAAAAATCTCATTTCCAAAAAAATAGCATTTGTTGGTAGCAAGGAAATGGAAAAAAAATAAAAATACCACATGCAATGAGTTTTATATATGCTAAATTTTTTGGAATAATGATATAATTAAATAATAATAATAATTTTAAAAATTTAAGCTCTATATGAAGATATATAGATTATTATTTTAGGTTGAAATGCAAAACTATTTCCATCGTTTAAAAGTGAATCATTTTCTCTTAAATGGCATATCTTCCACTAAAAATATTTTTAATAGAATGTCACAAAAACAAATTAAACCTAATTGTTCAATTCTAGCAAGGAAATGTTAGATAACTCTTCGTGTACAATCCCGTACTATACACACATTTTAATTTTTTTTAAATAATATATCTCATTTAATTATATATTTTTTTTATAAAGGAATAAAAATTGTAAGAAT
The DNA here is from genome assembly GCA_030737845.1 of Acorus calamus. Taxonomy (NCBI): domain Eukaryota; kingdom Viridiplantae; phylum Streptophyta; class Magnoliopsida; order Acorales; family Acoraceae; genus Acorus; species Acorus calamus. The sequence continues at coordinate 23,725,048 of CM060865.1, read as the reverse complement.
CAAGATATAAATATTTTATTAGATAGCGATTGAGATATATAAAACTACAAGTAAGACTATATATAAGATTATCATGTATAGTAACGCCCATTCTAAAAACCTAGATTTCATTGGAAATACTAAACAAACAGGTAAACCAACACATGATTTTTAAGGGCTTGGTCACAATAATATAATCAAATCATTTTAAAAGATGAATATTTATAGGATGATATCGATTGTGATGGTCTGTCTGAAGATCTGCTTGATAATATTGTTTAATATTGTTTTTAAATAATCACAAATACTCTCAAATGTTTATGGATGAATATCTTAGGTAACAAATTAAATATGAGTAAACAAACACAAAATATATATACTATAATTAAAAGACAACCCATAACAAAATCAAATCAAACCTTTAAAAAAATAAAGATGAAAGGATACATGTTTGTGTTGGCTGGCATAATGGGAACAAAGCAGCAGTTGCATTGGGCACATGAGTGGCAAACAAAAGGGAATGTGAGGACTCTAATCCAACACGACATCAAAAAATTATATGTGATAAGGACTAAAAAAAAATAACATTATCTTTTGTATTGTTGTAACAAAAATGGAAGGGATCTCTGCATGCAGTCCTTATTTGCTCCTACTCTCTTTTTTTTTCTTTTTTTTAAAAAAAGTTGTCTTGAAATCAGAGGGAGTCCAAAACAAAATTATTAAACACCATGTGATGGATGTGTGGGTGTATATATTGTTAAGGATGATCCATCAAAGAGAGATTCCCTGCACATTCAATGGTTGATCAGACGGTGGTCGTTGAGTGTCCCCAAAAAGGTATTTGGACAATAAGGTTGACCAGGTGGTCAAACAAAATCAGCTCTATCAATTATCATCCATTCATGCACCTACTTGCCAAACCATATTATATACAACTTGTGATAATCATGGAAGGGAAATTTGCATCCATGCACCCCTTTAAGAAAATTTTCTAAACATGTACATTAATTTCTTGGTGTTATATTTAGGGGTGTTTATTTTCTGGTTTAATCTTCTCGATCCTCTGATACTGTTGTGGTTATTCAATTTATTCCATATAGTGTTCTCCTTTGACATCTTTTGAGATACAAACTTCACAAATCAGTACTCTTGACCAGCTTCTCAAGTATAATTATGTCACTTAAAATTGAATCTCTAGTCATCATAGCTATAATGATACACTGTCGCTTATCATCACACATTTAATACATTCCCAGACTGAGTTTAGTTGAATTAGAGGGGGTCCTTAGCAAACTCATGAAATGGTGCCCTAGAATGCATATACAAAATTTTTGGTTAAGAACATTTTGCATAAATTCTAAAATCAATCTTATAAAAATTAAAAATAGAAAAAAAATAAAACATATCCAAAATTAGGAGAGCTAATATCACGTTTTTCTATTAACATGGAATACAAAAGCAAAAAGATATACTTTATAAGTTATGAGATTTTTTTCAATTTGTTATGAAATAATAATCTTCTTTATAAAATCAAATAAAAAAAACTAAATTCCTACAAAATAGGAAAAAGTTAATGAATAATGAAAACTAAAAAAAGCAGAAACAATAAATAGATGAGCTTTTTATAAAAGAAAACAAAAAATTCCGAATCCAAAAAAAGAAAATTAGTTTTACATGATGTAAATTTGGATAATGTTAATAATGAAACAAAATATTATATAACAATATGAGAGGATATGATGCATATGGGAAAAGACATAATTTGAATCTTAATTATAAAAATACTCAAATAATTTATGATAAAACGAAATTTGATTCCACTCTTGCAGCTTCCGCATGAATGATTTGTCATACATGACCCCTCAAGACTACAATATAGCAAACCATTTTTATCTTGTAATATAGCATCGGGGAACACCACGTCAGGGGAAGCAAGAAAGAGTTAGAGAAGCGGTGTTTTGAAGCGTTTCAAATGCGAGAAAAAATATTTTTCCAACACTACCATGCACCGAGCTGGAAATATCAACATGGGTTTTTTGTTTGGTTTGGAGTGGTGTTCCACTGCATCCACCAGCACAAACATGCCCCCGACGCATTCTCAAACGAGCCCTTAGTAGACATATAGCTTACAAATTAATTAAGGTATGCACTTCATGAACACAAAGAAAGCTAATTAAGCATTCATATGTGTGCAGCCCCACATGTATTTCCCAGTGACATACATGTTTTATTACATAGATTATGTGAACTTTTCATAATAATGTATATATATTTTAATGAAAAATATATTTTACTTTTTATGAAGGTACATGTCATAATATAAAGTATTGTAAACTTTAAAAAAAAAATAAGTGAAGATTACTATCCTTTAATTTGAAAAATATCATGTAAATTAAATCACACCAGCACATGTTTCAAAAATATCATTTACCAATTCTATTTTGAAAAACATTGAGAAATCCTTTTTTATGGCGAAAGGCCATTTATTGGTATGATGAAGACATAGGTTGTCTTTAGTATATAAACAATATTACTATGTCAATCAACAAACCTACGAAATCAGCTCAGATAGATGCTTATAAGTTCACACTTATTAATTTCCAGTCTTCTTACTAGCAATACTTGACCAAGGCCTCCTCAACGGGGAAGGGGGGTCTTCTACCAAGGTCCCGTTTGGGATTGCGGCGTAAAACTCCACGTTGGTGAAGCAGAGGGCTTTGTTTCCAGACCTTCTCAAACACGAAAAAAAAAATCCTACAACACTATTTTTGTGTTAAAAATGGAGCTCAGATGACGTGATTATCATAAAACGTAGGGTATGTCCACCATACAACACCCCCCCCCCCCCCCCCAATATAAATATCCCCAACAAAACCCACATCCCCCTTCTCCATCAACCCTACCTTTCACTGCCACCACCTCCCAAAATCAACACAACCCAAAAAATTCAAGAAATTGCAAACAATATCCATTCACACTTAGACCTCCCATGGACCCTAACAAAAAGATATGAGAAAATTAAATTTATTTAAACTATTTTATTCAAAATAATAATTTTTCAATACATTTTCAAACACAACCTTATACGAAAAGGTGACCTCTACCAAAACCCAACACGCCAGTGAAACGAGGGACCTATTTGTATTGCTCATAAAACATAGGGTCATATCCACCATGCAACCCTCAACTTACCATTCCAAAAATATATATATATATATAAATATATACACTGAAATAAAAATAAACCCAACCCCATGGAAACTTCCCCCCACATATATATCTCCCCCAACAAAACCCACATCCCCCCTACTTTTCACCACCACCACCTCTCAAAAGAAATGCAGACAATCCCATGGACCCTAACCACCACCACCACCACCACCACCACCTCCCACCACCACCCAAACCAACTAGAACCCATGTTCGAGAAACAACTCACACCCAGCGACGTCGGCAAGCTCAACCGCCTCGTCATCCCCAAACACCACGCCGAGACCCACTTCCCCCTCGTCTCCTCCTCCTCCACCTCCGAAAAGGGTGGTCTGACACTCTGTTTCGAAGACGAGTCGGGGAAGCAGTGGAGGTTCAGGTACTCGTACTGGAACAGCAGTCAGAGCTATGTTTTGACCAAAGGTTGGAGCCGGTATGTCAAGGAGAAGAGACTCGACGCCGGCGACGTCGTGTCTTTTGGGAGGTGTCGACGTGACCGGAGTCGACTCTTCATTGGGTGGCGAAGGCGGGACGAGGCGGCGGCGGCGGTTGTGGGTCAGACGCAGGGACGACAACAACAGCTTGGATGGGGAGGTGAGTTTGTTTGATTGTGCTTATTCTCACCTGCCGGTGAAATATGTCCTTTTTCAGTCCATTAATCTTATCAGAGTTATAAACTCCCACTAACAAAATATATATTTTGATTAAAGAAAATTATATTTGTTTTGTTTATATATATAAAAGCATTGTTATAAGGTTTTTTTTACTATCTAAAATATAGTCTCTTTGTTTTGTTATGCTTATTCTCACCTGAAGGTCATCTTATCAATAATTCATGAAATATTCAATTATTACATTCTTCGATAGTTAATGTCACAAACTAACAGTGAAATATTTATATCTCATTAAAAATCTTTATGTTTTTTATATATGAGTTTAAAAAATTTGATAAAACATATATTTTATTTTTATAAAAATATATATCTCATAATATATATATATATATATATATATATAATTTTAAAAAAAATTAAAATGTATGTGGACTAATGTAATATTAAGACTTCAAAATAAATTGATCATAAAAATTATTTTTATGAATCCTATGTGGCTTGCACATAGGACTCCGTGTAAACTGCTTATGAAAAAAAAGGCCATGTACTCATAAAATTTAGATTAAGATATATATAAATTGTGAATCCATTAATTTTTTGTGAGAAATATATTGGTTTAATTTTAATGATTTAGCTTACATTCAAAGCTAATTTTTAAAAACAATTTTTTCATAAAAAAATAATTTGTCACATTATTTTAATAAAATCAAGTCTCATAATGAGTGTATCTGACACAAATTCTGGATCTGGTGACCACCCGGTGATCATAGAGTCAGCTGTCCCGCAGGTCTACTCAAAGCGGCTCAGGTTGTTTGGGGTCAACCTCGATTACTACGTCACGGACCGGACCGAACCGGACCCGGTTCGGACCTACCAAGCCTACCCACCCATCGTAAGCATCCCCTAACCCCCTCCGTACGATCTTCATCGGACGGTTCAAAAAATTCATAAATCTTTTTTCACGTGACGGGACAGGATCTGAATTGAATTGATCGGCGAGGAAAAAGAGAAGGGCGAGACGTGGTGAAGAAAAAAAATATATATAATTAAATAAATAAATATCTGTGACGTTATTTTGTTTTTTTTATTTTTAACGAAAATTGGATTAAATGAGATTTTCCCCGATTTATCGGGGTCCAAATAGGGACTGTACGGCGATGTATGGGTGAGATGAGATGGGACCCACAACAAGGCATGGCACGCCTTGCAAATCTGAAGATGCATTTGATGGGGAAGTCAAAGTCTGTACTTTTTTTTTCTTTTTTTACCTATATTACATGCCAGGTTAAAATGGGGGGGTTTCTAACATGATATGATGTATAATCGTTTTTTTATATATAGTTTTGTGGTCTTTGTGTGCAATTTTTTTTATGAATGAAAAATATCATTTTATGATATTTCATTGGAAAAAAACAAATGCATACCGAAATAAGTTATTTTTATTTGGTTATGTTTTTAATTAATTCTCGTTGGTTTCTTGGACGACTTGCTTGTCCAGTTCACCAGGATTTTCGCGGGCCTTTGGGCAATCTGGTGCACTCGCAACGGGGTCCTATTTTAAGGTCAACGACTGTATTTTAAAAATCTGTGGGACACAGTTTTGCAACTCATACGAGACTGGGGTAAACACTTGGTAGGAATAAGACGAGTGTATCATTTGGGGGGGCGTGACAGGGTGCGAGACATAAGGGTTCACGAACACTATGGGAGGGAGCCCGGTATTTGGGTTTAGTTTCTACCCGTGGTTTTTTTGTGATGTCCACTCGGTGGGGGACACCTCTTGTGCACCTGAGGCGTTCAGTGCAAAAATCCACGGTGTGAGCTTCCCAATTTTGGGTCCTTCGTCGGGGCATGTAATCTATTTTTAGTCATCTCTTAACCATCTCCGCATTCGGACCAATTTGTAACACCCTCTATATTATAAAATGGTCTAACCTTTCTATAAAAAAAATTAATTCTCGTTGGATAATGAAGTAATAAAGCTTTTTTGGTTTGATTGATCATGAATAAGTTGTTTATAAAATGTGAATAGAAGTGTAGATAAAATATATAAATGGTAAAAAAATGGTTTGATATGTGGCCCTTTTAATTTATAATATGTGATGGTAGGTTTTTTTTTTTTTAAGTAAGATGATAGGTGATTTGGTATGTAAGTCTCACTTATACCGGTGTAATAGATTATGTGGAATACCACTATTTCAGGGGAACCTATAATATCAATATCAACTTAATCTTATTTATTCTGGCATAGTTATATCCATTTATTCCTTGCAAACAAACAATTTTTGAACTTATTCTCTCTTTATTCTACTCTATTCTTCCCTTATTCCTCCATCCAAAAAGGCCATTAGGGTTATAACCAGGGCCAAGTGTTATATCTTGTTTCGACAAGGGCTATATTATTGCTTATAACAATGATTCAAACTAGATTATAACCATTATTACAAAATGTTATGCTCGGTTTTTTTGTCACAAATGCATTTCGCATCTTTTTTTTTTAAATGTCTCATCTAATAAAATGTCTATTTTTATAATTAAAAATAAAATATATATTTAAATGAATTATACGCACTCATTTTAAAGGAGATATATAACTCATGAAAAATGTTACATTTAGTACATTTCACCGTCTAAAATGCATTCATGTTTTTTATAATAAAAAAATCATATATCTCATCTAATAAAATATATATATTTTTATAAAATATGAAGTATATAACATAATTAAGTAATATTATTCATAAAAAATATAAAAAAATTCTTAATGAAAAATGTGTTTTCAAATATAATTAATGAAGCATATAAAACTACATTCAGAATTGTAAAAAAAGAAAACCAATAAAGCTCAAGACCTAATAGAAGAGAGTCCACATATAATTGAGGTCCACGAAATGTCATGCCAGCGAGACCATTAAAACATGTTTCAAAAACAAGCGACATGTTACATAATATTGTTTGTTTTGTTTAACCATCAACTTATTTACTTTGACACGGGTGTTTTGGCACCACAATGTAATCACTCTTGATGGATTTTAGTGTCCTATTGGTAGATGTTTTTTTCTATTCAATGGGGGCAGTCAATGTAAACTAACTCTTATTTATTTTATTTTTGGTTTTTATGTATCTTTTATCTCTTCTTTCATAATTCGAAATTCAATTTTTTATGAATAAAATCAGGTAGCAAGTTCTTACTACACTCAAAACGCAAGTTCTTACTATGTGTTGCGTGAACAGTGGGATTTTAGATATTCCATTGTTTTTAGTGGGAAAGGTCCCTCTTTTTTATTTTTATTTTTATTTTATCCATCTTGAAAGAGTCCCAAGATAAACGTGGAGTACTTAGATTAAAAAGTTCTCTTAGGCTGTGGTTGTATCATAACACTGCACGTGTATATATTTCTTTTTTCTTGAGGGAATAAATAAATAAGAAAAAAATCCAAATAACTTCCAATAAACTGTTTGAAATTCATAAGAGTGATTACATGTAAATCCAAATAACTTTCAAAGTTAAATTTTCATTGATGGATTATGATCATTCTACAAATATTTTATCTGATTAACCCTAAAACACAGTATACTAAAAACCACATATAATACATTAAAAATATGAAAAATTCATTTGTGAATAATGATTTACCCCTCCAAATAGATGATAAAATCATATCTAGAGAAGAAAAATCATTATTTAAATAAAATTTTTCATTTTTTTAATAAATTGTAGGGGTTTTAAGTATAATTTTGTTTTAAGATAACCAAATGAAATATTTTTATAATATTTCATATATGTCAAAGGAAGTTTAATTCAGAGAATTATTTTGATTTATATATGTGTTTTCAGTTTGTAGGAGATCAAATTAATCAGAGAGTCGAATAAGGGATAAGATTGTACATGTGCAAGGATTGGGCCCATGTTGATAAAAATATGAGTCCGAGGAAGGAAAGCCCATGGACCCAAAATTCATATAAGGCCTGATCGCGCCCGCTTTCCTCGTAGGTTGGGCAAGCGGTCATGCCTGACCAGTTCAAGTCGGGCAAAGGAAATGTCTGACCTGGACAAGTCGGACAAAGCTTGTACCCAACTAGGGTAAAACGGTCATACGCTAAAGTCCTAAGGACGAGTGCCCAACATTGCCTAAACTTAAGTATAGGCCATCCAAGAAGACAATACCCGAATTATATAGCAGGGCGGGCATATGCCCTCCCCTGCAAGAAAACGGTTAACAAGTGGAATATTCCCTGACGCTAAAAAAGGACAGAACGTCAGAAAAATAGTTATAAGATAATGATGATCCCTAGGTAACACATGTTCACCAATCCTGAGCCACGTGGAGATTCCATATCATGATATGATCATCCCGCAAGGCCAAACTCAGCACGCCCCTGTTTAGTATAAAAGGGGAACTACACCCCCCTTTTCAAGGTATGTGAATTCTGACTCTCTCCCACCGATTCTCAAGTGTTCCAAGTTCTTCTTCTTCTTCAAAGGAAGAGATCATTGACTTGAGCATCAGAAAGGCATTAGCTGGTACCACACTGATGTGAGTTGCAAGAACCTGAAGGAGGAATAAGGAAGAGGAGGACGACACGAGAACTGAAAGCCTGAAGCAGATCGTCGCAGAGAAGAGTTCGAGCCCACGCCATCTCGGGTTCACATCAAAGCCCGGATCAGTGAAGATCCGGCCCAAGAGGGGAAAGCCAGAATTCATCCCCCACATAGCTGATTATACAGATTCTAGGAAAAGTCGGGAAATTACATGGATTTCAAACGGTTTAGAGGGGGTTATTTAGATTTTTTAATAAATAAATTGTAAGGCCAAAAAATAAGGCCCACCAACTATGTTTCATGTGCCGGCGGCCCACAACCCGATTTATAAGGGCACATGACTTGGATCACCCACCATTCGTGGATCTGGCCCCTCGGCCTTCAATGCCAAACAATTGAGCGTCAATCCAAGTCAGTAAACCCATAACTTTATTTTAAAATCAGAGATGATCAATTGTTGATTAAATAAAATCTATTGGATATGTTAAATCTAGAGCTGGTATTAATCCTCTAAGTTCACAAGGGATTAATCGCCAACAGATCCACAAAATCCTGACATTTTATGTGTATTTATCAAGAGATAATAACAACAGATCTTGTAAATCCCCGAGTTAAGGTAAAATTCATTCCTAGAATCATAGATTCGATCATATCCGTCCGATGGGGCGAGTGATCTTCATATGATTCTAAGGTTTTATCAAAACACTATAAATAGGGAACCAATTCTCCTTATGAAGGAAGGAAAAATTCTTTTGACTACAATTCTATTTTGGTGAATTCTACTAACTTGAGCATCGGATGGTCTTCCGCATGTCACCCCAAACCATGTGTCCGATGACGTTCGAGGAGGAGCAACGTCGGTGATCACAAGAAAGCCATCGAGAGGAGCGGAGCAGACGGATCTTGACGACCCAAACCCGATTAGTTAATTTTTGCCCCTCCATGAATATAATTTAATATAATCATCAATATGTGTGACAAGACTTCTTTAGCTAAATTTTCCATCAAATTGACAAGACCTATTTTGCTAATTCGTAAATAACTTTGAATAGGCAAGTATCCTAATTTCGTTGTGGAATCAATTGTCGTATGAATTGAATGAGAAAAAATTCAAACAATTTTTTAATAATCATTTCTGAACGTGTTTGTTAATTTTAAATTTTAGTTTCACATGTTAGTATTATTTATATATATGTTAAAAATCAACAAAATAGCTTTTTGAAAATCCTGATTTAACGTAAGTTTCCGAAGATATAAAACCAACAAAACAATCTTTATGTAAAAACTCAAACAAACATTTAAAATTAGTTATGATTTACAAACCCATTTCTTATCAACACTGCATGCTTAGCACCTAAATTCACAAAAGGACTAAGGATTTGTTTGGCGTTCATTCAAAAAATAACATCTGAAATCCTCCGATTCTATGATCATTCTTAGATATCTCAGACAAAATTCTCTCTTCTATGAAATCTATCAGGACTAGAACCCTACAAGCGAGAAATTTTTCTTTTAAACCAATCACCAAACCAACCCTAAGAATAACTTAAAAGCATGAAAGGGTTGCATTCCTATTGAGCTCTATGAAGTAACGTCAATGCCTGCTCATAGAGATTAAGCAGTCATTGTAACTCCAACGTTAATTAATGCAATAATCAACTCTTCAATACATCTGGATGCATTTATTGTAATAACTAACTCACACAGCAGTTAATTAAAAGGTGAAAACATAAATGCCACCAGGTTTTTCTGGCATGTAAGTATACATCAATCAGAGCAGTCTCCAAAAAAAAAATGAATATGGTTGCAGTTTTAATCACAAAGGCATGCAATTGCCTGCTCTCCATAATGGCTAACCTTTGTAGCACAAGCACTGAGAATGATTGAAAGAGTGAATTTCACTTGGTGAGGTTCCTTCTTCCTGCTCATGTAAAATGTGCCATGTGATCGTTGTATTCCATGAGACCATAATTCACTCAGGCACCTGATCAAGAAGCTTCACGCGTCAAGTCTGTGCGCCTGCATTTGAGGTACATGTTCATAGCCATGCCTGGATGAATGGCTTGTCTATGGAAGATCTTTCCTTCTGCAATAGCTTTCTTCTCTGCACACGCCTTCAATTGATCTTCTGAATCTGATATGCTAAAATCCAAGCAACAGAGATTTCCAATGTTTGTGATCTCAAATTTGGCATTGCCTAGGGGATCTTGTATGTGTAAATCACACTATGGGGTTTCATGAAATGCTAGCCCATTGTAGTTCACAAAAGCTGTGACATCTTTTTTGGTAGGTAAGCTTTTTTTCCCTGATTAAATAGTATCTTGTCAGCAAGAGTAAGACTTCAACCCCGGACTACTCAATAAAGAGTGGGCATCTCTTTTAACCTGCTAAGAGGTGGTTTGGTAAGCTATCAAATCTTCCATATGTGTTGGAAAGATGAAACATACGAATTGATACTTTGAAATTTGAAATACCAATTGATCATTTCTATAAGCACTTACAAGAGAAACCTTTATGAGAGAGAAGATCGAGTTCATTTTTTAAAGACATCTTCTTGAAGTGGAGATTTATCATCTCCTTTGGCATCATCTTTCATTTCCATTACCTGCTGCAACCCTTCTTGATACCCTTGGATAAAGGCTTTGAGAGCATCACTATATGCAGATGCACGTGTCATGTACAGTCGTTGCAAGGCAGGCCGTAAAGTCTCCATTCCACCTCTCGCTGCTACCGCTGTTTAATTAATATGAAACAAACGTTTACAAAATGTATTTAATGGAACAAGCATTGGAATGCAATACGACCTAAAAATCATCGTATGGTGCAAATTTGCTCGACTTATAGCTCAAAGATGGTACAAAATATAATCTTTTTTCTAGTGGAAGCTGGTTTTAGTATTCGATGGGCCAGGATACATAACATTTGTTGGCAAATACATCTCTATCAAGGACTATTTGGATGCAGGCATTCACAAGAATCCTCATTGTTAAAATTTCCTCTTTGGGTGGGAGTTCGACTAATCCAACTTCATTTTTCGAATCCTTTATTTTGGATAATAAGGAATTTTTTGGAATGCCATAAAAGTTGACATAAATGTTTTCAAAACTCCATCACCGTTGAATTTTTTATTTTTATTTTTTGAATTCAAATTGGAGTTTTCTTAAAAAACAAAATGCACTCCCCACCCAACCCCCATGGAGGAGAATAAATTCAAATAATATAAAGATATAAAGTAAAAAATGCTGGAGAAATCAAGCATATGGATATTGTCTACTCAAGTAGAACATAGAGCATGGAAATGACTGTACCACCCCCACCATCCACACCCAGAACACACAAAAGAGGTGGGATTGAACCTCAAACCTCCAGTTTGGAGGGAGTAGTGCTTACCAGATAAGCAAAACTCGGTTCATGCCCTGAATTAGTTTTAAGTTATAATTTCACATTTTCCCTTGTAGAAATTATCTTTCCTTTTCAAAAGAACTGAACAAAGAAAAGATCACAAAATTCCCTTATAACAAGTTCTTTCTTCACCTACCCTGTGACCCACCCCATCCATGATCACATAGTTTGACAGGTTCAGCGAATGGTTATGCAATTTATAGATACCCAATGATTCAAGTTTAGAAAAACAAGGATGCGTGTTAAGCCAATTAAATCAATGTGGCCTGAGTAGTGCATTCTGATTTTCAAAACATTGGTTTGGAATAAACGGAGAAATATGTGATCCCTAAATGTAGAGCCATCAGTTGAGGTTCTTGTTGGGAAATAATCTAACTACATGGGCATGGTGAATTATGTAAAACCCATGAATTGGAACATAAAAGCATCCATTAGCTCAAGATAGTTTCCAACCCAACCCCAAACATTGGGAAAAAGTCTAGCATTGATGTATGTTGTGCTATATCTGTTCTCCCATGAAAATGTACTTGCTGAATGGTAGAGGAATTAATGATAGCTAATAAGCCAATAAGAATGTCATAATTATCCAAAGATTATTTTCCAGATTACAATTATTTTTATGCCTAATTAAGTTCAACAAGAAAATGAAGTTCGAACCCCAATTTATGAGAGAATATACAAAATAAAAGCTTTCACTTGCCAAAAGCCCACTTCAGCTTCTAATGTTTTCTTATCCCATTGTCTTTCAAGCCATCTTTGTTCTTTAACTTCTTTCCTCTTCCAAAATTTCCTCCCTCATTTTGTTGCATCAGGTTCGAATGCTCATTGAATTAATCACAGCTAATAAACCAATAAGGATGTCACACACATCTGAGAGTTCTTTAATTTAATCCAATAAATTAAGGACAATAAACTTCACATTAAACCAAACCTAGTCGATGCTATGAAAACAACTAACAAGAGCCTGGAGATATAATAGCCTGGTTTTATTCAATCTTTATTTCTAAAAAACGAGTAGATTATGCATCAAAATCAAGAGTGGGTACAGGCAAGCTCACCAAGATCCTCCAAGGTTGACGATTCCGTCTTCCCAGATTCACCATCCACTCTATCAGTTTTCTTATCACTCACTTCCTCCTTAAACTCATCTGGCCAAACTTCAGGACGTATGTCCCTAACCCAACTCACTGCGTACAGCTGAGTTGCTTTCTTCACCACCTACATGGTTAAAAATGTTTACAAATAATCATATATACCACAAACATTATGTCAAACAATTGATGTGCACTAGATCGAAAAAGAGAGAGAGAGAGAGATAGAAAGCAATACTTACATCGAACTCTTCCTTCCAAGTCAACTTCCTTGGCTTCCGAATGTGAGGTGGGTCGGGCAAAGACGAAGGGAATGCAATCTCCTTCAGATCGTAGCGGACATAATCATATATTTTTCTACACACCACCCTGAACTTCATTTCATCTGGTCATTTGTTGAGGGAAAAACATGTGGAGTTATACACATAGTATTTAGCTTGTTTTGATAACAAATCATAAGAATCAAATATCAAAATATGAAATTATAAAGTGAGTTCGTATTGTTTCTTACTATTATTTGTTTTTATGGAAATGGTAGGCGTCGCCCTTGTATTAAAAGGCCACAGCCCAAAAAGTAAATATAAGCCAAACTGACAAATCAAAGATCCCAAAATAAATGGAACATGAGGAAATAAGAAGAGCCACATCTAGTATAACAACAGTGGAAGAGAACTCTACTCATGAAATGTTTCTTACTATTATTAAGGAGAGATCACTATTCAGATATGTGAGCGCATATGTGGTTCGGTCTTTGGACTGAACCGCATAGGGCCAGGCAGCCCAATATGTGGTCCAGACCGCATATGCGGCTGCACTTTTTTTTTTTTTTTTTTTTGAAGAGCTCACAAGTTACAAGATCATATAAAATTTCGAAGTGCATTTATTTTATTGAAAGGTAGACTTTAAATGTTCTCTTGGATGTTAGGAACTCATGATTGCTTTGGAAACTTATTAGCTTGGGAAGTTTTGGCTCTCCTTAATTATTATTATTTTTTACTTTATATTTTTTTAAACATCTAGGATAAATTTTTCCCTATCCACTATCAACTAAATTGTTTAACAAATTTGGGTACTTTGTTATTTTTATTTGACGGTGTTATTCATCACAAACCTCTACATCAGTTAGTGAGCATGTTTTCTTTTCATAGATTTGTATATCTACTTAGCTTTGTAGATTTGTACATAAAAAGTTAATGTATACTTACTTTTTGTCCAAACATTTTCTCTAATTTGTGATCAAGGGCCTTTGCTATAAATTATTAATCAAATCTGCATATTTATTTTATTATCTATTATTTGAAAATTATCATCATATATTTTTTTAATAAAAAATATAAACCACATATACTCTATGCGATACCATAGCCGCATGCAAACTGCATATCACATTTCTAAACATTGGCAGAGATAGAGAGATCTAGGAGTTACCTTGGATCCATGAAACATTCTTCCAGTTAAATATAAACCCCTCAAACATTCCAGTTACATCTAAAACCCCTCAAACATTCTTCTAGTAATTTTTTTTCCGTTCTCTCGTATTCTCAATCTCTCCTCTTTCTATCTCTGTCCTTTCTCTCATTTTTCACTCCCTACCATTCATCTTTAATTTTCGCATGACAAAACATCACTATTTCATGTCTTCCTACATCAGATAATATCACTAGATTGAAACAGTCAATCACAGTATTAGCAAAATAGAAAAAAAGTATGCTTCATTCTTTGATAACTATCCAGCTTTTGTAGTCAAAGTAGAAACAGTGGAAGGTTTCATCTTCTATGGGAAGATCTGTTGATCAACTGAATTTTTCTTACAATCCGGCTTAAAGCTCAAGGGTGTCTTGGGTTTGGTCGCTCTTGTTGCAGATACAACGATCATTCAGAATCTCATTCAAGATTGTTGTAGAAGGGGAAAAAAAGGTAAAGAAAGTAAAGCAGGACAGGTAACTGAGAGGTTAAATCCCTATGCTTTTCCAAGACACTTTTCAGGTCAACAGGTTATGAGCTGAAACTGTGTGTACAACCAACTAAATGAAAAGACGATGACGGTTGAAATCCAGCAAGCATGCAAGACTAACCACATCTAGCTTGCAATACGCCATCCAAAAAGCAGTGAAGTGGTTTTGGAGCAATAAAAGAATTTAAACATTCTAACATTATGATTAGCAAGCTAACAGAAGGTAATACTGATTGCTCACCTAACTGAAGACACGCTAACTTTTTAACGATAATAAGAATAACAAAAGATAAAGAAATTTATAAACTAGAAAAAAAAAGTATAAAACAAGCCCAGAAGGTAAATGTTCTGAAATCAAATGTAAACAGTTGATTAATCAGGGTGTTTGTGGGTTTGGCGCGGTTGTGATTTTGAAGTTACGAGTCAGGTTTAGTTAGTAGCTGTCTTAGTTAGAATTTGCTTTGTGACAAGTTTTTATGTTTATTATCATACTTGAATTTCAGGTTGTGTAGCAATTTTCTTGTTTATCTTAGATTATACATGGTCTTACTCTGATCATTTCCTTTTTTTTTTTTTTTGAAAATTATAGGAGAATCTTATTCCAAGAAACTGAAAATACAATAATATTAATGATATATGATCATTTCCTTGTTTCTAGAATTCTCTTCTTGTGAAATTCATATATCCCTTAAGTTTTATTTATCTAAGGCTAATTATAATTTTATTTAAATTCTTAGTTCAGGATATTATTATTGTTAAAGAATTGTTAATTATGTTCTCCCATAATTCACATACTTTCTAAACTGCCATGGCAGAATAGCGGTTGAACTTATAGTGAACGATAAAGAATTTAAAATAAATAAAAAAAAAAGATAAAATCATGAGATTTTATGGAATTGAGTCATGCCATTTCTCCTCATTTAGATTTCTCATGCAATTTAGAAACGCACATCAGTCATTCCACCCAACCCTTTTTTTGGATGATGATACACACAGTCATTCTGCAATCGTATCTCTAATTGAATATATATACTCAATTATGGAAAATACAAGAAGGCAAGATTTCAATTCATTCAATTGTATGCTTCATCTTGTGTGAAGGTGTGTACTTCATTAAACAAGTAATGACTGCAAAAAATAAAAATAAAAATAAAAAATAAAGCGTGTTGACTCTCCCTAACATTTTCCCCCATTTTTGGTGACAAACAATCCCCCTCTAAATCCATTTCACAAAGACGCCAACATCAATAAAATAAAACCATCGATTCCAAGTATTTCCCTCATCAAACACTTCAGAAGCCGTAAATCACTGTACATTGGCTCCCAAAATCAAAATTCAAGAAAAGAGAAATAGCAAATGGAAGATTCAACATCTACAACAATTTAGCACCCAGCAAAAAAAAAAATCTACAATTTAGTTGCTGGCTTTTCTTCGGATCCTTTGTAATTGTTTAGTCTAATTATAAAAGGTCTAAATTTCGCCTCAAAAAAAGAAACATCTACAATTTAGCATCCAAAAGTCAAAATCATGGTCCCCAATTACCACTTGATAGATTTAATCATGCGAATTTTAAAAATGCCAAGGATCAACCAATCAAAGTAGAACAAAAGGAGATTTATACGCACAGATGCAGAGAATCACATGCGATCAGAAGGCGCTTCACGCCGATCGTCGGCGGTGGCGGCGTAAGTTAGGGTTTAAGAGAGAGGACAATCAAAGTATGAAATGGGGAGGCCTTTTTTCCTTAAGTTTTTCCAACCAACCCCATCACATTTTCTTATTTACGTAACAATCCAGAGATAATAATGCTATGAACATTCGTGCACTTAGTCTATTTTGTAGTCTCATCTCCAATGTCTACTACACGTTTTAAAATTATATATACTTTAATAGACAAGTGTATATTTCAAAAAAAAAAAGGAAAAATGCATATAGCCCCCTCAAAGTTTGTCAATATTCAAATAGACCCCTCATTTTTCTGAAAATCTATATAACCCTCTGATTTTTCTCATGGTTAAGCATATATAGCCCCCCTTGAGTTATTTTACCATCTATTTTTGAAGAATATTATAAGAATATTCTTCAAAAATAGCCCGTGACTTAATGTTGACATGAAAATATATATTCATATAACCCCCTGTCATTTAACAAAAAAATTTCAAAAAGATCCTACAAAATGACCAAAATACCCCTATCCGCCCAAAACCACCAAGTGAGCTCTTCTTCCTCCCAATGGTCCTATTTTTCAACACCAGTTGTAAAAAAAATGAAAATAAAAAAAACCAACAAAATGTCCTTAACATGGAATCCAGGCCTGAATACATAAAAATGAAAAAAACCCTTTAATTTCAGAACCATGGATACCCTTTAATCCTCTATGCTAAACAATTCAAGCAATTGATTTCAAATTTTATCGCCATTGAACAATTTGGTGAATTATAGAATTAATGGCAAATGCGAGTAAATGAAAAGAAAATTAGAATAATCTGGTTCATTTAATGACCAAAATTGGCAAATCAATCAACAAGATCTTGTAATTCAAAGATCAAGCAATGTAGAGTACCTATTGATGGAGGAATCCGGAGCTGAAGAAATCAAGATTTGCTGCGACGACGGCGGGACCGGCGGTGGCGAGTGACGCTTCCTGACTTGATGAACCGATCTCTCGGAAATGGAGGGATGATGATCGACGTATTGGAGGTCTGAGAGAGGGAGAGAGGAACGGCTGTCGAGGAACGGCGGATCAGCTTTTTAGGTAGGCCTGTCAACGGGTCGGGTCGGGGTGCACCCGGACCCGACCCGTTTGATTGGCGGGTCCTTCGGGTCGGGTCCATATCGGGTCTCGGGTCGGATCGGGTCAACCCATTAACAAAAGTAGGCCAGACAAAGAGAGATTGAGAAACTTCTCAAAGTCCTACAATACTTCATTTTTTTTCTTTTTAAAATGTAATATATTATAAATAGTTCTTCACTATTTTAATTTTTTAAGTTTAATAAGGATGTAATACAGTTTGATTATCGCTTTTACGTGAAGTTAAAATATTGTAAAAATATTTTAAAAGCTTAAAATTTTAAATGATTATTCAATATTTAGTTATATATGTTTGGTTGGTCATGAATGAGGTTGTATCATAAATAAAAAAATCACAAAGAGGGATTGGGTCAATCGGGTCCATCGGGTCCATAGGACGGCAGGGTGTCAGACCCGACCCGTTTTCATTGTCGGGTCCTTCGGGTCGGGTATTTATGCCTTCTATCGGGTCGGGTCCGGGTTGACCCGGATCCGTTCAGCATTTTAGGGCTTTATGAAAAGAGAGGGTGAGTTTTCTTGTTTGGGTGAAAGTGCAAGAGACGGGGGTAATATAATAATTTAAATGTAGTGTTACATTAACTACACCCAGTGGTGGTAAACGAGTCGAGCTTTGACATGTTCAAGTTTGCTCAGCTCATTTATAAACGAGTCAAACCGAGCCAAGCCAAGCTGAGCCGAGCTAACGAACCTAGTATTATTCTTCCTTTTAGGGTTTTTAGGGGTTAAAAATAAAATTTTAACATAAATGAGTCATATTTATGAGTCTAAAAGAGCATAACTTTGCATTGATTTAATGTTCTGATTTTACAAAAGAGTTGAGTCAAATTTCAAATAAGTTTTTATAACATAAACGAGTCGAGTTTAAACACAAAATGAAGCTCGAACCAGGTCTCGAGCCTAACCGAGCTTTAAAAATTGTTCAAGCTCGCTCATTTGTCCAATTGAACGAGCCTGAACGAGCTCATACCGAGCCGAGTCCGAGCGGCTTGGTTCATTTACCAGCCCTAACTACACTATGGTTTGGCCTCTCAACGGGTTGGGTCAGACCTCCAATACGTCAAATTCAGGTCGGATCTGAGTCGATCCATTAACAGGCTTAGGTCGGACTTTGAGAGGTCAAGAGACTTCTTAAGAGTCGAACAATGATTTTTTTTTTCTCTTGCCCTCTCTGTTGGGAATGAAAATAAAGGGTTTGAAAAAAGGAATGAAGAGCATGAGAAGAAGGTGAGGAGGATTTTGTTTCAATGAAACGAGTTTGAGATCACATTTCTTTTATTTGGGTTTTTTCAATTCTATTTTTACATGATGAGTTTGAATAAATAAAGTCCATTTTTTTATGGGGGCATTTGGAATATGGTTTGGATTATTTTGCTTTTATGTGAAGACAAATGTCTTTTTATGCTTGAAATTTTTTAATGATTCTTCAGTATTTAGTTATAAATGTTGGATTTGATCATGGCTGTTGGGTTGGATCATATATTAAAAAAATTCACATAATATTTGGATTGGGTGAATCGGGTCCATAGGATTGAGTTGGGATGGATCCAAACCTGATCCATTTTAATTGTCGGGTCATTCGGAACTCGGCTTTTAGGGTTTTTAGGGGTTACCCAAACGAACCTAGTATTTTTCCTTTTAGGGTTTTTAGGGTTTTTAGGGTTTTTAGGGGTTACCCAAACCGAGCTAACGAACCTAGTATTATTCTTCCTTTTAGGGTTTTTAGGGGTTACCCAAACATAATATTTTGCATTTTCATCAGGTCGGGTCTGGGTCAATCTGCGACCCATTGATAGACCTATTTGAAAGTGTTAACGGCAGGGGGTAACCAATTAAAGCTATGAAATCAGATAAGGGTGCAACTTGGACGGGTTGAACCCAACCCAACCTGACATTTGAACAAGTTTGAATTGGGTTTTAACGTTCGGGTTCACCCCAAGCAATCCGAATCTAAATTGGGTTGGGTTTGAGTTGAGGGTTTGGGTAACCCAAACTAACTTAGATCCGAAGTTTCTATATCTAAATAAAATATTTTAAGTAAAATTATAATTTTTTAATATATGATAAAATTTGAATTGTACATTTTATTTTTATTTAGAATCTTTCACATCTATAATTTTCATCTTTATTTTCAAAATAAAAACGTTCTTTATTTATATCTTTTTTATTTTTGTTATACGCAGGTTTGACTATTGCAAAGTTTTAATTGTTTAAAAAAATACATTTTCAAAGTCAAACTCGAAACCCAACCGGAGCCTAACCCGAACGCAAACCAACCCGAATCAAATCCGAAATCCAACCCGAACCCGAACAAAACCCAACAAGTTGGGTTTGGGTTGAGCTTCTCAAACCCGAGAGTCAAGTTCGGTTTGGGTTGAATTTCTTCAATCTCGGATTGGGTTTGAGTTAAGCTCCAACCTGATCCAACCCGTCCAAGTTGCACCCATCGAGGGGTCACGTGAATTTTTAGAAAAATGAAGAGTCGATCCGAATATAAGCAAAATGAGGGAGTTATATGCATTTTTTCCTTTAAAGAAATGGTAAGGGCTGTGAATGGGGGCTGCACACGGTTGGACAAATCATTTTCCTAATTAACATAATGTAATATCTAAGGTTATCTTGAAGGATTCATGTGTTGCACTTGTTAAAATTTGTTCCGTCCCACCTGGCCTTGCGCCACTGGTAGCGGACACCCCTCTCCACGTGAGAGGGCTAACTTCAAACCTCGCTGTCTGTGAGGATTCAATGAAAAAACCCGTTTGGGCTTAAGTATTAGGGTGGGCTCTGTCCATCTAAGGCTCTGTTTGGTTGCGCGGTTGGGGCAGATTCTGCTTTTTGAAAAGCTAAAAGGCTTAAATCGTATAGCCAAACGGAGCGGATTAATTTATAATCGAAAGCTGAATTCCTTTTAATTTTTTCTCGAAATCTGTGTTTTAAAAAACTATTTGTCAAAATCGATTTTTTGAATTGAAAAATAACTTTCTCTATCAAACATCAACTTCTTTCAAATATTGTTTCTTGAATTAAAAAAAACATCCAAATAAAAATTAATGTCAAATTCATCTTAAAAAAAGTTTTATTCCAAAAGCTATTTTTCAAATCTGTGTTTCCAAACGGACTCTAAGTTTGTAATAGCTTTATGGGGCCTTATGTACCAAAATATTAAAAAAAAAGATTTGTTCCAATACCAGTTATTGCATAATAAACCTTCGACGGATATCAGATCTATATGATAATAGATCCACAAGAATGAATGAACACAAACAATCACAGAAAAATAAAGAAGAGCAATCAGTACATGGATTTACATGTTTCCTCAACATCCACACTTTAACATAAAATTGTACAGTACAAAGCCCTTACGACAATCATTCTCTCTCTCAAACTTGCTTTTCTTTTGCAACACACCAAACTAATATTTCTAGACCCATGATACATAACTAGTTACTAGTATGAACACCAGCTTTTTGGAGAGGTTTTATAAGCCTATTTATAACATACAAGGGGAAACAAGTCAGAACGCCTACCCCGTTTAGATGGAAGAATTGTATTATTCAGGGATAAATAACTATATCAACATAATTAACTATACTAGTAGAATAAGACATTTTATGTTTGGTTATATATGTTTTCAATTATTCGCGTTGAGAAACGTAACAATACAGTTTTTGTTGTTTGGTAGATAATAAATTAGTTTTGAATAAGAGGTGAATAAGTTTTTTTTTTATATTTATAACTTTGTAAATGACAAAATTACCTTTCCTTTTTTCTTTTTTCTTTTTTGAGTAACCAATCCAATGAATGGTACTAATCCATGATGCATCTACTTCAATCCAGGCCGTTGAATATTTTTACTTTTTTTACAGTGTGTTGTTCACTATACACGTTAATTGATAAACATGTTCATAGATATCGTATAGTATTAACCATGTGTTTATTTTCTGTCAGTGACAGACAAATATGGTTGTCCATGAGGGAAATGATTTGTTGCAGAGGAGGTTTGAAATTTTTTTTTATAGTCAAATATAGTCATTTTTATTTTCAAATAAAAAAATACATGACTGAACATGGTAAAAAGAGAGAAAAATAACATAGCTCAAAGCTATAAAGAAAAAAAAGAGTAGAAAAACAACGTAAATTCACCCACGAGATGTCACGCCCCCCGAACGGAGCACACTATGACATTACTACGAAGGGCGAGTAGAAAAGATTTCTAGTCCATGCCCCCAAGGGGAGTCACACTACTCCGATATAATGAACACATCCTCCCCTATATGGATACTCAAAACTCCGCCCATGCTGGTGCCCCACTCCTTGATGTAATGGATCGTCGACTCCCATAAATTTTCAAACAACGGATTTGAAAACATATACTTTTGATGGGGGTGGGGACATGTAGAGGATGGTAGGGGTTGTGAAAATGTTTGACAAGACTTGTGGGACCCACATATTCCCATGGAGTGAATGACTTGGAATAAGCTAATTCTAGGGAGTGGCAGGAATACCTATAACACATTATACCAATTAATTCTGGCATACCAATTCTTTGTTATTCCATCTACCCAAACAACCACTTTAATCTTATTCCACTTTATCTTATGTTATTCCACCGCTTGGACAGTTGTGGGAACTTCTGGACCTTCATGTATTGGAGATGAAACCTGAGCTTTTTTGTTGAGTTTCATTTGAACGGGCGAATTGATGTAGTGAAGATCGGAACGTTCAAACTTCAGACGGTTGAAGTGGACTCCAGATGTTCTTATCTTTCTTTTCCTACTGTGGTGGCTGACTCCACCACTAGCATATATTAAGAGGAATAATGTTAAAATAAGACAGATGAAATTATTTTTGAATCTTTATCGGCTTAATCTTTAAATAATTTTTGCAGTTCTCATGTCTCTTCTAGAGAGCCCAAAATACCCCATCCAATGTGGGACATACCATATGAAATATGTGCAAATAAAGTATGGGAAGACAATGACTTTGAAAGGCTTCATTCATGCAGGATGCCCCCACCAAGACAATAACAAAGATTTGATTGAAAGTATAGTTAGGGGCCAAAAATTGCACCCCCTGCATCGCTGCCATATATAGTGATAAACTTAATTAAATTGGAGTGATAAGACATATATTTAAATTCCAAATCAAATCTCAATCAATGGACATTCATTGAATCCATTAATCTGATGGATTTATCTCCCCAAATCAATGGAGATCCAAATGGATTCACCACAAGAAAGAGACAACAAACCATTCACATATACGGAAAAACATATGCATAAACACAATTTTCTATTCTTTCTTCTACAACAACTGACTTGATCATCGAAGAGTCTCTCTCTCTTTTTTTACAGGTATTACAACACCGATCATATCATCTCCTCTTTTGTGATGCATCAACCCTGATAAAAAATCGGACCCCACAAGTGATTGTCCTTTTTTTTGAAAGATTGATTTTACTGTCATGTTGGATAAGATTTATTGTTTTGTTTAATTATGGATTTTCAAAATAATTATAAAATTGATTGAATTTTGACTACACACTTTTTTCAGTAGGACATGTCCTGCACAGAATAGCAGCTATTGCTTGTAATCTTCATGATTTTTCTGCTTTATAGATTCATGAGATCCTATCCTCAATTATTTTCCATCTAGTATTGATGAGAGCAAACCAACTGTTAGGGGTTTTCGGATCTTGGGATGCAATCAATCAAAGGAAAAACAAACAAATCGAAATCAAAGACACAAAATTTACGTGGTTCGGCAAAGCTTGCCAACGTCCACGGAGCACACCAGAGATCAATCCACTATCAAGGAGAAGTTTTTACAATGAATATAAAAACCCTAGAACCTCAAGAAGAAATATGAGATGCCATTTTATACTAACATCTCATTAAGGGCAAAAAAATTAATACACCGAATACACCCCGTCCACCCCTGCGTAGCGCCAACAATCATCTGCGCACATCATCAGGCTCCACAATATATAACAATCTCCCACTTGGAGACTGTAGTAAGAGTAAATAACTTCTGTTAAATGATCGATCTGTGATCTGGTGTGCTCATCTCTGTCCTCAGGCTAGAAGACCAACTGAAGCTACGCACGGCTCCAGTTTCTCTGTGGTCACTGTCTTCGTCAACATGTCAGCTGGATTCTTGCTTCCCTGGATCTTCTCAAGCAATAGACTCCCATCATCCAAAAGCGTCCTGATGAAATGATAACGAAGTCCTATGTGCTTAGTCCTCGAATGAAATGTTGAATTCTTCGCCACGTGTATGGCACTCTGACTATCACTGTGCAAAACATTCTTCGTCTGTCTGAATCCCAACTCTGTTAAACCCTGTAACCATATCATCTCTTTGCTAGCTTCTGTCACAGCTATATACTCTGCCTCTGTAGTGGATAAAGCAACAATCTTCTGTATTTGTGAAATCCAACTAACAGCAGTAGTACCTACTGTAAAGACATAACCAGTGGTGCTCCTCCTCTGATCAACCTCGCCAGCAAAGTCTGCATCCACAAATCCCTGTAGCCTCAACTCGCCCCTGCTGAAGTATAAGCATCTGTCAGTAGTACCTCGCAAGTATCTAAGTATCCACTTCACTGCTTCCCAGTGTTGCTTGCCTGGATCTGACATGAATCTGCTCACAGCTCCCACTGCATAGGCTATATCCGGTCTCGTGCTAACCATGGCATACATCAAACTTCCAATTGCTGAGGCATATGGAACATTCGTCATGAACTTTCTCTCCTCCTCAGTCTTGGGGCTTTGATCTTTGGACAGTTTGAAATGACTAGCCAATGGTGTGCTAACTGCCTTAGCATCAGACATGCTAAACCTCTGCAAAACACGATCAATGTAATCAGCTTGAGACAACTGCAAAATACCTCTCTGCTTGTCCCTCGAAATCCTCATTCCAAGGATCTTCTTTGCTGAACCCAGATCTTTCATATCAAACTCTGTTGATAATTGCTTCTTCAAATTCTGATTTCATCCATATCTGAACCAGCCACTAACATGTCATCAACATAAAGTAGCAAATAATATAACTGGAATCAAACCTCTTGAAGTAGCAACAATGATCAGCGTTGCACTTGTGGTAGCCAGTTTCTGCATGAAGCCATCGAATTTCTTGTACCACTGTCTTGGAGCCTGTTTTAAGCCATACAAGCTCCTCTTCAACCTGCACACAAGTTTCTCCTTGCCCTTCACTATGAAACCCTCTGGTTGCTGCATGTATATCTCCTCCTCTAAGTCACCATGCAGAAAAGCAGTTTTGACATCTAACTGCTCAAGATGTAGGTCCTCGGATGCAACTATGCTCAAAACTGATCGAATAGTAGTCAGTTTCACAACCGGTGAGAAAATGTCGGTGTAGTCAATCCCCTCTTTCTGCTGAAAGCCTTTGACCACCAATCTCGCCTTGTATCGCTTGGAGCCATCCTGCTCCTCTTTGACTCGATACACCCATTTGTTGTGAAGAGCCTTCTTCTCCATGGGTAACTCAGCTAGCTCCCATGTCTCGTTGGAAATGAGTGACTTCATCTCATCTTCCATAGCAAGCTCCCACTTGCTAGCATCCTCTCCTTGACATGCCTCAAAATAGCATTCAGGTTCACCTGCATCAGTCAGTAATAAGTAATTCATATACCTCCTGTTCGGAACATGCGGACGGGTGGATCTCCTGAGTGGAGGAGGCTCAGGAGCTGGGGCCTGTGGCATATCAACCTGCTGTTGATTATTCTGTGGAGTAGTTTCCTCTCTCTGAGATCTGTCAACTGTTTGCCGTGACACTCTAACCACTGCAGTATTATCAGGCTCAAAATAAACAGGATCAAAGTTCTTCGGATCACTAGACTGTGTTGCATTTCTATCCTTGTACATCAGTTTTTCATTGAATATGACATCTCTACTTCTTATAACCTTTTTCTTTTGGTCATCCCAGAAACGATAACCAAAATCATCACCACCATATCCAATAAAAGTGCATTTTAGTGATTTAGAGTCAAGCTTACTCCTAGCATTATCACTAATGTGTACATATGAAACACAACCGAAGACTTTCAAATGAGAAAGGTTTACCTCTTTGCCGCTCCATACCTCCTCTGGTATCTTGTGGTCCAAAGGTACTGAGGGTCCACGGTTGATCAAGTAGGATGCTGTGTTGACTGCTTCTGCCCAGAACTGCTTTGGTAGACCTGACTGTATACGCATGCTTCTAGCTCTCTCAGTCAATGTTCGATTCATCCGTTCAGCTATCCCATTCTGTTGTGGAGTCCCTTGCACAGTTCTCTCTAATCTGATTCCACTATCATAACAGAACTTCTTGAAATTGGTGTCTTCATACTCACCACCATTATCGGACCTCAGCCTCTTGATTCTCAAGCCTGTTTCATTTTCCACCATTGCCTTCCACTTCTTGAACACCTCAAACACCTCTGATTTCTGTCTCAAGAAGTAAACCCATACCTTCCTGGAATGGTCATCAATGAAAGTCACAAAGTATGACTTTCCGCTGATGGATGAGACCGCAGCTGGTCCCCAGACATCTGTGTGAATCAACTCAAGCTTGTTCTGCTTTGGAGTTCTGCCACACGTCTTGAAACTGATCCTCTTCTGCTTTCCAAAGATACAACTCTCACACAAGTCGATATCAACTGACTGCAATCCTGGCAATCTTCCCATCGAGTGCATGACTTTAAGTCCCTTTTGACTCATGTGACCAAGTCTCTGATGCCATATGTTAGGATCGTCCTTACTATTAGCAACTGCAATAGAACCACAAGCATCAGTTGTCACATAAAGAGTACCAGTCATTTTACCTCGTGCAACGATCAATGAGCCTCTCGAAACCTTCCAGCTGTCACTGTTGAAGGTTGTCATATAGCCTTCCTTTGCTAATTGTCCAACTGAAATCAGGTTCTTTCTTAGGTCAGGAATGTGTCTGACATCATTCAATTCCCATACAGAGCCATTCAGCTTGATCTGCACTTTACCCTTGCCGACCACATCGCAGGGTTGATCATCACCAAGGTACACCTTTCCAAAACTGCCTGGGACATAATTTCTGAGAAGATCTTTGTTGGAGGTCGCGTGAAACGATGCACCAGAATCCATCACCCAAGAATCGGACTTGTTCTCCATGGAACAAATCAATGCGTCATCTGATTCTTCTGAAAGAACATTAGATTCATTCTTGTTGTATGCTTCTTTCTTCTCTGACCTGCACTGATTTCTGTAATGTCCCGTTTTACCACAATTCCAGCACTCAATAATCTTCTTCGCATTCTGATTTTGATTATTGTTGGAATTTCTTGGATTTTTAGATTTGGATCTGCCGTTTCTCGATTTTGATCTGCCACGCCCATTACCTTTGTTTGAACTTCTGCCTCTGCTATCAACATTCAACGCTGATCCGGAAGTGGAACCACCATCTGCTTGTCGCCTGATCTCCTCTGTCATAATCAGATTCACCACATTATCGAACTTCAATTTCTTCTTTCCTGTAGAGGAACTGATCGCGGTAACAGTGCCGTTCCAGCTCTCGGGTAACTGCCCGAGGATCAATAAAGCACGGATCTCATCATCGAAAACGAGATCGACTGAATTTAATTGATCCGTAACTTCATTAAATTCGTTGAGATGTTCCTTGAAATTGCAATCTTCGCTCATCTTCATATTGAATAGCTTTTTAATGAGTCGTACCTTATTTGCCGCAGAAGGCTGTTCATACATTTTGGACAATCTGACCATGAGAGCAATCGTGGATGTCTCTTTCTTGACATTGAAGGCAATATGCTTGGACAGCGTCTTCCTCACTGCGCCGAGAGCCTTCCGATCTAACAGATCCCACGCCTCTTGCTCCATCTCTGTTGGTTTCTCTTTCAACGGTTGATAGTGATCTTTCTCATACAGATGATCCTCCACCTGCATCTTCCAGTAGCCAAAGTTTGTGCCATCAAACTTCTCGATCTTCGATAAATCCTTATCTGAATCCATTGCTCCCACTCGAATAGACACCTCCCGTGCCCTAGATCTTCAGATCAAGCGAATGGACACCTCCTGTGCCCTAGATCTACAGATCTCGCGAATGGACACCTCCTGTGCCCTAGATCTACAGATCTCGCGAATGGACACCTCCTGTGCCGTGGATTCGTGAAACCGAAGCTCTGATACCAATTGTTAGGGGTTTTCGGATCTTGGGATGCAATCAATCAAAGGAAAAACAAACAAATCGAAATCAAAGACACAAAATTTACGTGGTTCGGCAAAGCTTGCCTACGTCCACGGAGCACACCAGAGATCAATCCACTATCAAGGAGAAGTTTTTACAATTGTCACACCGAATATAAAAACCCTAGAACCTCAAGAAGAAATATGAGATGCCCTTTTATACTGACATCTCATTAAGGGCAAAAAAGTCAATACACCGAATACACCCCAGCTCGACCCCCGTCCACCCCTGCGTAACGCCAACAATCCTCTGCGCACATCATCAGGCTCCACAATATATAACACCAACATGGACTTTTCCTTGCTTTGTTTATATTGTTATTGTCCCAGCTATCAAGTTTAGTATTTATGCTTTATTCAGGTGATGATGTCTAACTGGATGAACTTTAATGTGCCCTCAAATATATGGGTTACAAATGTTACCATGGATGTCTTGTACCATCAAACGAGGCCAGCCCACTATGTCTTCAGTCATTTCATCTTTCATCTTGGTCATGTCTTCCCTTATCAAGTCTACTAGCTCCCTCTAAGTTAAACACAGGTCCACTCTGAGATTGGTCAAATCAAATGGAGTCCTAGACAAACTTATAAAATGGACCCTCAATATACATTTGTACTAAAAAAATTTACTAGTACTAAAAAAAATTTGTTCCTAATTAGGTGATAAAAATTAAAAAAAAAATCCAATTAAAGTAGAAAAAAAACACAAAAGATAACTATAAAGAATATAAAAAAGATATTTAAAAAAAAAGAACGTGTACCCAACAATTGACTAAATAGTTCAATTCATATGATGTATAGTTCTATTAATAAGTTATACAGTTCAATACTGAAATGACTAACTGAAACTAATCCGAACTGGATCTGAACTCGTGATAATAGATCTCCAAGAATGAATTGACACAAACAATCACAGGAAAACAAAGAAGAGCAATCAGCACATGGATTTACATGTTTTCCTCAGCATCCACCAACTCTTAGCATACCACAAATTTACTAGAACATTGTATAGTACAAGGCCCTTACAACAACCCCCCCCCCCCCTCTGTCTCTCTCTCTTAAACATGATTTTCTTTTGCCACACACCAATCTAATATTTCTAGATCTATGGCACGTTACTAATATGAACATCAGCTTTTTGGAGAGGTTTTATGAGACTGTTTATAACATAAAGGGGACACAAGTCAGAACCCATTGTTTGGATAGAGTGTTAGTGGTGGAATAGATTGGACTAAGGTCAAAAACTTATTTGGATTGATGAAATAAATTGATATTTAGATTTCAGTATAAGCTGAAATCAAGTTGTTAGTATTCATTTAACAATAAAATATGCATCCCTCATCCACAAGATCATGTCGGGTGCTTGGATGGTCTTGGGAACTTCTAACCTTCATGTATTACAGATGAAACCTGAGCTTTTTTGTTGCATTTTATTTGAATGAGCGAATTGATGTCAAGGCAGATCGGAAAGTTCAGAACGTTGAAGTGGACTCCAGACGTCCTTATCTTTCTTTTCTTGCTGTAGTGGCCGACTCCACCACTAGCATATATTAGGAGGAATAAATGTTTAAAAAGATTAATTTTTAATTTTTATCGACTTAATCTTTAGATAATTTTTGCAGGTCTCACGTCTCTTCTAATAGAGTCTAGCATACCCCGTCCAATGTATACGCACACCATATGAAATGTGTGAAAGTATAAGAAGACAATGACTTTGAAAGGCTTCACTCATGCAGATGCCCCCAGCAAGACAATAACAAAGATTTGATTGAAAGTATAGTCAGATGTTGATGTAGACCAATAATGGAGTGAGCCTTCTAGGGCCAAAAATTGCACCCCCAGCATTGCTGCCATATGTAGTGATAATCTCAATTAAATTGGAGTGATAAGACATGTATTCAAATTTTAAATCAGAACTCAATTAATGGACATTCATTGAGTCTATTAATCCGTTGGATTTATCTCCCCAAATCAGTGAAGATCTAAATGGATTCACCTTGTAGATTTGTTAAACATGAATCAAGGTGAATCCCAAGATTCGGGGGATTACATGAATTCAAATCCAGTCCCCAATCCGGCAAGAAAGAGTCCCTCCTCGAAACGTCAATCAGATCCTCTCCTCTTTTGTGATGCAGCAACCCAAATAAAAAATCAAACCCCATAAGCTTTTTTTTTTTTGATTTTGCAATCTTGCTGGAGAAGGTTAACTGTTTTGTTTAATTATAGATTTTCAAAATAATTATGAAACTGATTGATTTATAGATTAGTGTTGTAGGGTAATTTTTCGCATTTAAGAAGTTATCGAAACACTGCTTCTCTACCATCCATGCTTCTTAGAACGCAGAGTCCCACGCCGCATACCCAAACAGGCTCTAAGTTGAAAAGAGTGGTGGATACACACACTCATACATTTGCTCGCAAAAACTTAAAGATTGAGGTTCTCCTAATATTCGATCAATTAGTACGAGTGTCTCATACTTTTATGTAATTTCGCTTCTTAATAAAAGGAAAAACTTTCCTCAAAAATAATCAAATCAAGATATATATATATATATATATATATATATATATATATACAAAAACGTTTTCAGGAAATATAATTCTTGAAACTTTTTTTATTTTTCTAAAAATTTCATCGTAAGATAGGATTGTTAAGACATTTAAAAATGAGATTAGATTAAATACGATTTGTAAAAAGGTAATCTTAAAAAAGTTGTCTAAATCATCATGCAATGCCTACCTAAGTTGTTCAAAATCACAAAACTTGTACCTTGAATTGATTGGAGAAAAAAAGGGACAAAAGTAATTGATATTGTCACGTGATAGAGAAGTTAGAGTCAATGCTGAATTTTACACAGTTGAGAGCACCAAATCACAGATCTATCATGGCAATACAAATCACAATCATCAGCATTTCAGCAAGTAATCTGGGTGTGTTTGGTTGCGAGATTGCAAAACTGATTCTGCAAGAATCTGGAATTTAAAACTGATTCTCCAGAAAGCTCATTTTTTCAGTTTTTGAAAATCGTAACTTTTAGACACTATTTGTCTGAAATCTGTGTGCATGAAATTGCTACAGTAAAATTGTTTGGTTGCACGATTGCAGAAACAGCTTCCTGCAATCACAAACGCTGCGCAATCACGCAATCAAACGCTTCCTAATCTAAAGATAGAAGGTAATGTTAGAAAACGATGCAGTGCATATATTTCCTCATCTCTGACTTAACCCAAATCTTTCCTTGTGTAGGTGCAGTGCATATATTTTGCATGTAAGGTAATGTTAGAAAATGATGGGTATGAAAGGAACCCTCTGATGGGGATCAATCAATATAACAAAAAGCCAATTAAGCAACCCACATTTGATATGAGTAACTACCATTAAAATGTATTCTTTTGGCACTAAGGCCTCGTTTGGTTCGTGTCATTTTTTTGGGTGGAATTACTTTACCAGGAATTAGTTTACCAGGAATTAAAATACCAAGAATCATAATTCCATCAGACTGTTTGGTTCGCTAGTGGATTTCTCCAAATAATCATTTTCAAGTGTTTGGTTCATACATGGAAAATGATAAGGAATTTGATTTAAATGTCTAAAATACCCTTACTATTATATATATACTTGTAAAATTTATTTCTTTATCTATATCACAAAAATAAAAAAATAATAAATTTTTTATAAATATTTAATGAATGCAAATAAATAAAATAGCCTTATGTAATTAAACATATAATAATAGTAATTTTTTTAAATCAGTTAAATATTATAAACTCCTCTAAAAACTAAATAACCAATTTTATTAGTTAGGATTCAGAGGCATTGTTTTAGGCCTAAACCCATATCACACCACATATTATATCAATTATAATAATACCTAAACCCATCACACATGCACAGTTTAGATTTTTCATATCACATAAAAATTATAACAAACTTTTTTAGTTAAAAAATCGAAATAACTATATAAACCCATTATATAGTTGGTGAAAAAAAAGAGGCTATTTATTTTAAAAATGATATACATAGTAATTTCATTAATTTATAAATGGTATAATAGTAATCTAATTTAAGATTCCCTGTGGAATTTGAGATTACCACCACAAATGGTGGGAATGTGATTCCACCATATTTTCCCACATGGATGGATTTTAATTCCACTGGGGTCCACAATTACCATCAAGATTACCACCAACCAAACACTAGATTTTATACACTTTCCTGGTAATGTTACATGGAATCAAATTCCATCCCAGATTACCACGAACCAAACGGGGCCTAAAGACAGCTTTTCAATGTCAAGGAGAAAGATCTTCTTATCTTTATGTTTGACTAAACATATCACAAATCTTACACGTAAAACTTTTATGAGATAAGTTCTGATAAAATCTAATCTGACAGCTATATTGAAATTTATTAAGTGGAAACTTTGGTCAAAAATAAATCATTAGTCTGACTTAAAATCACTCCAGCTGTTTTCTATTTATCTTTGCATGCCATTGATTAAGACATTGCGTCCACAAGAAGCCAAGTAACCTCTTGATTATCTCACTTAAAAGCACTATATTTGGAACTCTTTTTCTTTGACTGTTATTAAATTATTATGATTCACTAAGAAAAGCAAATAAAAGAAATTTCAAATCAGGAAGGACTTGTAAGCAATTCAAACAGGTAACCTCAAGCCCATGATTGGAGAATTAAATTATTCTATAATTTATTATTATTCTAATATAAATAAAGATAAAATGATTTTGTGTTTGATTATATATTTTAAATTAATTTTCATTAAAAAACGTAATAATAAAATTTTTGTTATTTTGATAAAATGTGGATAAAGTATGGATAAGGATTTATAAAAAGTAAAAATGATAACAGTTGATTTGACAGTGTGCCCACATATTCTTTTGATTTGAATAACCTAGAATAACTTAATTTTAATGGGTGGATGGAATCCATATACCATTTTATACTAGTTTATTCTGGCATACGGATTCTCATTTATTCCAGTCATCCAAGCATATCCATAATGAGATTATTTCGACTAATTCTAATTTATTCTGGGCTTATTCTCGAACCAAACATGAGCCAAAAGTATACTATATATGTGGTCTAGGTCATGTTTTGTCCTATCTGTTGTTCTTATGGGAGTGTCGTTACACAATCTCTTGTACAATCTTGTCTGTAGTATCATATATATCAATAGTTGTCTAATGAAAAATATATATCATTAGGTAAGTTTATATATGTTATTTTTATTTTCTAAAAATATGTTTATATAATTCATCGGACTATATATTTTATCTTTTATAAGTGTAGCTTATTAAATGAGGTACATAATTTGAAAAAAAAATTCAAATCGAATGTAGAGTATAGGCGAATCTGTGTTTGTACACAAATTTGAAGAAAAAGTGAAAGAAACGTGTGAGAATTTCCGTCAAACGAAAAGTGGTGGAAAGTAAAAAAAATTTCCTTTAATTAACTTTCATGGTGTTTGTACATATGGTGGAAAAAAAACTTCATCACTTTCTTTCAAATTCTCACCTATAGTAAATAGAAAAATTTTCTCCATTTGTTCTAATAAGAAAAAATAGAAGAGGGAAAGTAATGAAAAAAAAAATTCCTTCAATTGTTTAACACAAACATTAGATTTTTGAATGATCAAAGAAAAAATTTTCATTTTCTATCACTTTTCCTCACTTTTCCTTTGACACAAACTAACCCTGTATTCCTAACATTTGTGTCCTATTGAATGACTTGTTACCCGATCACACAGTCCACGTTAGAGTAGTTCAATTGAAGATTTTCAAGATTTCTTTATGGTTATATTTGTTGTAGTTTTGATGTACCAATTATATATTGTAAATTAAAAAATTTATCTTTTTTGATAACTAGTAGAAATGTTAATTGTAGTTATGAAAAAGCAGTTTCATGATTAACCATCGCATATACCATAAATGTAAAATAATCTATATGCAAAGTTTTACATTATAATGTATTTTTTTCTTTCTTTCAAAGAACAATTATAACCACTGCATCGTTATGTTAGTGTTCCTTTCCTAGGACAGTCTTGTGTTTAGTATCATTCTCATTCTGTTGAAAACACTCAAAATAATTAACTTTGAAATCTTTCATTCTCATATTTATTCATAGACATCGAAGGTAAAA
Source organism: Acorus calamus (assembly GCA_030737845.1). Classification (NCBI taxonomy): domain Eukaryota; kingdom Viridiplantae; phylum Streptophyta; class Magnoliopsida; order Acorales; family Acoraceae; genus Acorus; species Acorus calamus. Next base: position 23,691,050 of record CM060865.1, on the reverse strand, counting down.
AATATACTTTCACAGAATCTATCAAAACTAAATCTCAGATAAAGAATAATTCTCTTCATAGACTAGTCCTTAGTTTACACTTTAGCTTTTGTTCTTCGTTTCTCGCCCCCAGATTTGTACTTCAGATTCAGAAATAAAAATGCAATACCACGCCTACCTTTAAAAAAGAAAACACAAGGGGATGGAGGGGAGGACTTTTGTCCTCCATACATCACCATCTCATCTTTTATTTTGTTCAGATGAGCCTCACAAAAATCATGTTCTCTCACCCCCTCATCAACACATGCAAAACTAAATAATGCAACCACCACTTGTTGTGGTTGACTTATCACCTTCTCATGCACCTAAACAAAGATCTCCAGGATTCACTCTCTCTCTCTCTGGATCTCTCTCTCAAATGTCTCACTTTCTTACAAAGATCAACAGACTTATTCACATTTTTAGTAGTGCAAGATGCAGTGTAATTGTCGCACGTGTAGTCCCCACAGTGTCCTGATGGGGACTACTTGGCGGCCGATGATCCGGTGGTCCCCCGATCGATCGCCGCCATCCGATTCACGGCGGTTGTCGACGGCCCCATCACACTTCATGTTTCTTATGTTGGTTTTTCAGATGTTACAAAATAGAATTTTTGTGGGGGAAGTCATCATGGAGGGGTAGGTTTGAGAGAGAGTCAGATTTGTAGTTCTATTACACAAGATCAATAATTCAGAAAAATTAATAAAAATATTTCTTTCTTCTCTATTTGTGAATGTAGACAACGTTTGCTGAACTATGTAAATTTTTCTTATATGGTTATGTATTTATATTCATTTTTTATATTTTTGACTCGCTATGGGATTTTATAATAACTAATTTATAAAAAAAATTGCATGTGATTTTTTAATTTTTGGTTAAGCGATATATTTAACACGGGGTGTTCGATTTTTTTTTTTGGTCTATCATGTGATGACATCTTATGGAAGTGAATTTTTATGCAACTAATAAGTGAACGAAGTGAAGTTACATCTTCTTCGCACCTGGTCTGGTTTGGTTCCGTTCAGTCCTTTCTTCTAGTTTCTTCTTTGTATGAACTGACTTCCAAATATGATCACTTTCATCATTCTACATCAAACCTGACTATATACTGATATTAACTTTAGATGTCACATGAAAGTGGGAAGAAAATGTCACATAAAACACAACCCAAGGTGATGTAGGAGTACTACATTTTTAAAAAGATACAACAATGAAGATCACATTTTGGTTAAAATCCTCCCTTTTTTATACCATATATATATATATATATATATATATATATATATATATATATATATATATATATATATAGTCAAGCGATTAGGTGCGGCGAATGGCGGGTGCGGCGGTGACGTGGGCCGTTCGATCACAGGTCCATCGCATCCGACGGTCGATGTGAATCGCACCCGACCGTCCGATAGGGAACCGATTACGTGCGGTGTGCGGTCGGTGCGGTGCGCGATCACGGGCCGTCGATCACGGGTCCATCGCATCGGACGGTCGGGTGCGATTCACGTCGACCGTTGGATGCGATGGACCCGCGATCGGACGGCCCACGTCGCGCACCGCACCGACCGCACACCGCACCTAATCGTCGGCATATATATATATATATATATATATATAGGGAACCGATTATGTGCGGTTTACGGTCGGTGCGGTGCGCGATCACGGGCCGTCGATCACGGGTCCATCGCATCGGACGGTCGGGTGCGATTCACGTCGACCGTTGGATGCGATGGACCCGCGATCGGACGATTCACGTCGCAAACCGCACCGACCGCAAACCGTACCTAATCGTCGGCTATATATATATATATATATATATATATATATATATATATATATATATACTCGTGATTACGTGCGGTCGGTGCGGATTCGACGTGCGTCGTCCGATCGCGGGTCCATCGCATCGGACGGTCGGGTGCGATTCACGTCGACCGTTGGATGCGATGAACCCGCGATCGGACGACGCACGTCGAATCCGCACGACCGCACCGACCGCACGCTATCACTTGACTATATATATATATATATATATATATATATATATATACATACACACAGTGGCGGAGCCAGGATTTTCTCTAAGGGGGGGCTTTATACGAAGTACAAAAAAATTCATTATTTGTGTATATGTCTTTGATATAAAATTAATTTTAAACAGAGACATTCATAAAAATTTATCATACTACTTAGAAAAATTGTATTTGGAATTATTCATTCATGTGTTCATTCCTAAATACATCACTTAACACAAAATCTACCTAAATTGAATTATTTGAAAAGAAGAATTTTTATTCTCAACTAGAATTATCAAACCGACTCTTAATAGTATAAATAAGATGCATAATAAGGGTTGATATATAAAATAAAGAGAATCAAAAACAATGTACGAGTGAATAACATACACAGAGTGTATAATCGTGTGTAAAAAGTATTTCTAAGGATTAACGATAAAAAAAATTAAAGAATTTAGAAAAAATATAATCACCACTTAAGGGTGTTTTGATATATTAAAAAATTTGAGAGATTTAAACAAAATTAAAAAAATTTATTGTTTCAATAAATATATCCATATTACACTCAGATTCTCAATTGTTCTTGTTTGTTTACTTTAAATAAAAATGTTGATACACAATGTTTTTATTTTAGCCCCACTTCCAGTCCTATATGCGTCGATAGAAAATTATCAAAGCATATACTCACTTTAACGAGGAAGGTGCTTCGATAATTTTTTTTCACATTTTCTATAAATGCATTCATGCAATTCATTATAGGACACACTTCATTGTTTATAAAAACATATACCTCATTAGATTAGTTATACTAATTTTAAACAATTCAAAACATTTGTATACTGAATTTAGGATTGGAAAAAAGACTAGATATAACATTTTCACAAAAAAAAAAATACAAGGAGGGGCTTGAGCCCCCCCCCCCTTGTCCCTACATGGCTCTGCCCCTGTGTGTGTGTGTATATATATATATAGTGTTGTTACACTCAATCACATTCACCAACCAAAACACAGACTCTATATATATCGTTATAAATTTAATTAAGCATATATCTCGTTAGATAATGTATATACATTATTGAAGTTTTTTTTCCACTTGCTAAAAATTTATTAAATTTGAAATGGAACGATATGCACTTTTTATCAAAACATATACCTCATTAGATGATGTTTACTATTTTTAAAAAAATAAAAACATTTGATGTCTGAGTTTTGGTTGGTGTATGTAACTGAGTGTATCATTTTCCATATATAGAAGGAATTATCATAAAACCCAATTGGCAATTTTGCCCACTCCCCCTTCCATTTCTTTTTTAAAAAAAAAAAACATGTTCCAATAATCACCCAAAATCCAAAAGAATGTTTTCATGAACACCCCTTGGAAAATGCCACTTTACACCTTACAATTTTCAAACCTTCCCTCACTCCTCCCCAGCTCCCTGCCAAGTTCCACCTCCTCCGCCGCATCAAAGCTAGCGTGCACACTGTACAACAAATATACAACCACCGCCACCGCCGTAAAAACCCCGAATCGGGCATACGACAGCCCATCGAGAGACCCCAACAAGAACACGTTCATGAAGATTGACACCGCCGGCGTCCACGGCATCAACGGCACCCCCCAGAACTCCGGTTTCCTCGCCTGGGGCACCCGTAAATGAAACACCTCCACCACCACCACCGCCACCACCGCGCACCCTCCCATCACCACCGCCTTGGCGACCCCGCCCGGGGAGAATCGCCAAACCAACGTGAAGGCCAACGACACGGCCGAGAATCCGGCTAGGAACCCGATGGTGGGCGTCGGGTCGGTCGTGCCAATGGAGACGTACCGGCGGTAGACAACGGCGTTGGCGACCATGTAGAATACAAAGAGGGTTCCAATCGATACGAGGTTGAGGAGGACCTCGAGATCGGTGAACAGGGCGATCGCTGCAGTGAAAACACCTACACAAGGAAAGCATCCATAAATGAGTTTGAAAATTATCTTTTCACTTAAAAACAACTTCCAAAATAGCTTTTCACATAACACATTTTTTCGATAACTGAAAACGAGTGTGAATTAAAGGTCTATTTGGAAAGTAGGTTTGAAAATCGCTTAAAAGTTGATATCAAAACATTAGATAATGAGCTTTTCAAAAAGTCATGTTCTCTACTTCTCAAAAACTAACAAACCTTTTACACATAAAGCTACAATAAATACTATATTTGAAAATGAGTCTAGATTAATTTCAATTCTCAAAAAACACATAATCGCCCAAATTGCAAAAAAAAACCTTTTACACATATAGGTTTGGGAATTAGATTTTTTAAAAAAAAACTGAGTTTGCAAAAAACTGTCTGGGCACTTATTTATAAAATTGCATCTGTAACTTTTAATTAAGTTATAATTTTTTTTCTGTTTGGGAATATCAGATTTCTGCAAACTCATAATCATACCAAACTCACATCCAAACGCCCTCTTCGCAAGAACTTCAAAAAGTTATTCAAACCCGTTTTTCAAACATTGCCCAAATGATATTGTAAGGGTTGTATTATTCAATTGAGGCATTCAAATGTTTATGGTTTAAGGTTTAGGGTTTATACCGAGAAAGGCAGAAGAGTTGACGGGGGTAGAGGTCCACGGGTGGACCTTAGCGAGAAAAGATGGGACGACGTTGGACCGTCCGATGACGCAGAGATAGCGGGCCTGGGCCAACATGGAGACCAGGAGTGACGTCAGGATGCCGGCACTGGCGCCCGCGCCGATCACGTTCGACACCCATCCCCAGCCGTCCGATCCCTTGAAGGCCGCGCTGAATGGTGACTCCGGGTCCATCTGATCAAACCAACCAAATAAATATATGATTTCTTATTATAAAACTCGATGAATTGATATATCCAAATCCAGCTCAATCTAACCCTCTGATGTAACAATGCAATGCATAATGAAAGCATATATACTCATTAGATGAATTTATTATTTTTAAAAAAATCAAAATGGACACTGACGGAAAAAAAAAGGAAAAAAATTCAAATAAACCACTGTAAACTACGTGAAATCCATATAACTCCCTAATTCTTTATGAAGTGCATATAACCCCCTGAAAACATCTATGTAAATCCAAATAAGTTGTTGAATTAAACTTCCGTTGACAAAATCCCATGGAAAGAATAATAAAATTATAAGTAAATCATCATTTACTTATAGTTAAATCAAGAATATTTTGTTTAGTTAAATCAAAATCCCCCACAATTTGTTAAAAATGCAAAAAACCATCAGTAAATCATCATTTACATAGGATTTTATGTATTTTTAACACATTGTAGAACCTTTTTGGTATGATATGCTTTCAACCAGGGTTAACCAGATAAAATATTAACAAAATAATCATAATCTGTCAATGAAAATTTAACTAAAAGATCTATTTAGATTTACAAAGTTGTCTTAAGAGGGTTATATGGACTTCTGAAAAACAATTAGGGAGTTATATAGATTTTATTCAAAAAAATAACATAAATAAAAACCACTGGAAAGAATAATAAAACTATAAAAACTATATATTTTAAGATAATAAAGTTAAGCAATTCAAATTTCATCTAAAATATGTAACAATAAATCGGATTGGATTCAGGCCCTCAAATCAAACACACATATTCAGGTTGCTTGTATTTTTAAAATTATAATTCAAACAAATCAAAAAGTCGGTTGGATCGGGTTCTAACTTCCAAGTTGTGACTTTGATTAGGTTTTGTGGTCCCTTGTGTAGAAAAGGATTCCTTGATTAGATGGTTGAGGATCTACTAGATTTTTAAGGCCCACTGAATGGACAGTCCAGCAGTACTTGAGAGGGGAAATCAGAATTATTGATTACATGATATAAAACATGAATCAACCCCCTAACTTAAAAGTGAGCATAATATTTCAAATTCATGTTTGTCAAATCATAATCTAATATCAAGATCTGAATTCAATCCAATAATATAGTTTACAGTGCTATTAAATCCAAACCTTCTTTAATTTTCTTTATGTGGATCCCTGAGAATTTATAATCCAGATAAAGTTGAAAAGGTACGATTTTAAATAAAATGATTTAATTAAATTTGAATTTTTAGTAAGCTCACTTTTTGAGTTTTTAAAAAGCATATTTTTGTACTAAAAATTGTAACAAATTTTTTTATTAGATTTATTTTTGGAATGGAGAACACGTTTGCATTTTTCATTTTTTTAAAAAAATAAAAGCATTTTCTTTAAAAGATTCCAAACGACACTTTAGACAATATCTTCTCAAAATATAGTTGTTTATTTCTTTAATATTTCTAGATCTCATTTTTTTAAATTTATTTATTTACATTATTGTTCTTCCTTTTTTGGCATGGACCTACCCAAACCAATTCAGGTTCTTAAGAAATAGAAAGGCAAAACAACATATTTCGCTTAAAAGGAAAAATTCATATAACCCCCTCACTTTTCTTCAAGTCCATGTAATGCCCTTAAAAACACAAATGTAAATCCAAATAACCTCTTGACTTAAATTTCCTTATGCAGATGATGAATATTTTACAAATAATATGTTGAATTAGCTCTTACTGTAAACACAGCATATCAAAAACCCCAATAAATCGTTAAAAATAAGAAAAATCACACAATTTTATCCCTTCGAATAAGATTTATAATCAATTCAGAGGGTAAAAATCTTCATTAACAAAAGTATTTTTGCATATTTAACAAATGATAGGTTTTGATCTATAGTGTTAGCAAGCTAGGTTAACCAAATTAAATAAAAGCTTAAATCAGGGGTTATTTGGATTTACATCGTCATTTCAGGTAGTTTACATGGGGTTAATTGGAATTTTGTCTTAAAAAAAACACAGAAAAACATCACAAGATCTATCTTAAAACAGAGACAGAGAGACAGGGACAGAGAAGATTGGACTCACAGCATCATAAGGGACGAGCATGGACATGGAGACGGCCATGAAACAGTAGAGGACGGTGACGAGGACGACGGACCCAGAGACGCCGATGGGTAAGTCGCGTTTGGGGTCCTTCACCTCCTCTACCATGGTCGACACGGCGTCGTATCCAATGTAACTCAGGTAAACCCAAGCCGCCCCTTTGAAGACCCCCGACACCCCGTATGGGAAGAACCCGCCGGCGTTCCTTGTCGGGTCCGACGGCTCCACGAGGTTCCTCCGGTGGCCCCTCCAGAATCCGATGACGATGACGAAGACGATGAAGGCGATGTGGATCGCCGTCAACACCATGTTCAATACAGAGCTCTCTCTCGTACTGCGAAACCCAGATGAAATGGAGAACCAAAAGAGAGACCCAGATTTCAAAATCGGTTTTTTGGGGGAGACGAAGCATTGGAAGAGATTGATTTGGGGGTTTTTATTAGACCCACATTTAAAAAATTCGACTTTTTCTTGTGTGTCAAAACAGAGGTAACAAAGAATCTCAAAATGGGATGAAAAGAATCCGATTTATTTTTTTCAGTGGGGTAGTCGATTGATATGTTCATATATTTCTTCATATTATTTAAATAATAACTTTATATGGATTTTGATGGTCAACTTTGATAGATTTTCATAATCTAATTTTATAATCTTTAACTAACAAAACAAGAACTCAAATATTCAATTCATTTTTGAGAGAATAGGCATTGATAGAGAGAAATTTGGGGGATTTGATTAGACCCACATTTTAAAAAAAAATTAACTTTTTTCAAATGATGAAAAACAGAGGAAACAAAGAATCTCAAAATGGGATGAAAAGAATCCGCTTTTTGTTGTTACAGTGAAAAGCTGATGTTACCTGTAACAGATACAGAGAGAGACCAAGAGGACGACAAAGACAGCGAGGAGGTCGATCTGGTTGAACCCATTGGGGAGTCCACCGACGGTGATCCTCCACTTCACCTCCGCCTGAACCCCAATCGCCGTCCCCAGATACGAAGTGAAGCTCCTCGCAACCGCCGCGTTTGAGAACACATACTCCATCACCAGATTCGCCCCCGTCAGAAACGCCGCAAACTCCCCTTCAAAAAACAAAAGATCCGATTTTGAACCAAAATCAGTTCACAAAACGCGATCTTTAAGAGAACCCCAAATCGAAAACGAGACCCACCGAAGGTCACGCGGAGGTAGCTGAAAGCGCCGCCGGCGACGGGGAGGTCGACGGCGAACTCGGTGTAGCAGAAGGCGGAGAGGAGGGCGCAGGCGCCGGCGACGGCGTAGGAGAGGACGATCGCCGGACCGGCGTAGAAGCGGGCGGCGCGTCCGGTGGAGACGAATACGCCGGCCCCGACCATCCCGCCGAGGCCGAGCCCGACGAGGTCGTACCAGCGGAGGGATCGGGCCATGTCGGGCCCTGACCGGGCGCGGGCCCGGCACATTTCGTCGTGGGTGGTGGAGACCGACCCGGCCCGCCGCGCGAACCGGGCCGGGGTCTGCCGGAGAGCCCGTCCGTACGAGCGGAGGCTCGCGAAGGAGGAGGAGGAGGTCTCCATTGAAAAAATTGAAGGGGATGATGAACCGAAACCGCTCGCTTTGTATTTATGAGAGAGAGAGAGAGAGAGTTTTGGATTGGATGTCTTTTGATATGGTCACACCTTGATTTCTCTATTGTTCACTGATTTTTTAGATGATGTTTGATTCTATTTATTTGATATCTATTTTTTAATACGTGTGTGTATAGTATTAATTTTATGCTGATATCCTTGGAGATGCTGCTTTTCAGACAACTATTATGATATTGTTTTTTTTTTTTTTTTTTTGGGGAGACTTTTAAAGATAAAAGATTCCAAACTCAGAGCAACAATTCATTTGTGGCACTTTGACAGATTTGGGTCAATGTGGGCCTGGCTGTGAATCAGTATAGAGTGCTGCTACACTCAGTCACGATTATCGATCAAAACTCAGATCATATATACCTCATTACAGATTTAATTAAATATATATCTTGTTAGATGATGCATATGCATCATTGAATTTTTTCTTACACTTGCTAAAAATGTGTTCATTCAATTTAAAATGGAATAATATGCATTTTTTATAAAAGCATATACCTCATTTGATAATGTTTACTATTTTAAAAAAAATGAAAACACTTCAAGTCTGAGTTTTGGTAGGTAATCGTGACTGAGTGTATCTTTTTCCATCAGTATAATGCAACTAGTAATATCAAACTCGGTAGGGGTTTTAATGTTAGTGTCTCTTCCACTCGGTCACATGTCATCTGAACATTACAATTTTAAAAACTAAGTTCATGTATTCATTTCAATATTCATGGTTGTCCACGTTTTACTTCAGAATATTATTTATTAAAGTCTTGTATATGTATTTGAAAATCTAACGGTAGAAAGTAAACAATGCTAGCAGCTTAATTATTTAATAAATTGACATCAAACATCCACTTGTAGCACTAAAGAGATTTGGGTCAATATGAGTTTTAGATGTGAATCAAAGTCCACTACAATTGACATATCAAATTGGATGGGGGCTATAAGATCAATATCTCTTCCACTTGGTCATGTGTCATTTGGACTTAGGGTGAGTTTGGCAATTCGATTGGGGTTGCTTAGCTTCTCTAAAAGTTAAAAGCTTCAAACAGATTACCAAACAAGCACACTTAGTTAAAAAGTTGTCCTCCTCATTACATAAAAAAAAGTGTCTTGAAAGTTGTTTTTATTCCAACAAAAACAACTTATGTTATCAGCAACAAGTATGATTCTTTGATTAATTAAAAAGCAACTCTTATCATTATATCCTAAAACAACATGTATAAAGCTTAAAGATATTTTTTAAATTGTGTTTCCAAACGCACTCTGAATAAATAGACATATTAGTGTGGTGTTACTGTGGCAGCCCGCACCCAAAAACACCGGCACGTGCACGTCACCTAAGATCCGATACCAACTGTGACGGTTCGTGTCCCAAACCACCGACACATGTACGCCACCTAAGCTATGATACCAACTGTGACGGCACGCGCCCTAAAACACCGGCACGAGCGCGTCACCTGCCTCAAAACTCACAATTTCCTCCTTTTTTCAAACATCGACATATCCACCATATATAATTTCATATGATAACAATCCTGGAATAACAGATAATCAATAAGATATATATACTCACCGACATAAACTCACCCAGAAAAGTTTAAGCAGTCAACAGAGCATCTAACACACCTCATATACAGTCATCCATATATATATAGAGCAGTTTAACACAGGACTGGTTCGCTAGACCGGTCTCTACCAAAATAATTATATACATATCCAAAACATCATAAATATACACATTTATAACTAACTATCACCAACTGGACGTGACACCGAAAGGAGACAAAGTCAACGCCCAGAAACCCCTTGCATCCACTCTGCAATAATAGAAAAAGAGAATAGAATGAGCGAAAGATGCTCAGTAAGTAACCCAGATATTTCACGCACAATAACTCAAAGGTGAAGCTCAAATAGACTGAAATATCAGTTCAAACATCTCAATAAACATGAGACCAAATAATAAATACCAAATGAAATCATTGTATGAATATCCACAGAAAAGAAAGAGAATAACATCACTGATAAACTCCCCAATGATCAGGAAATGAATACACAACTAACAAGTCACAACTGATATTGTCAATAGACATCACTAGGTGCACTTTAATGATTGAGAAATGATACTATGAAACACAACTCATACTCAGGAAGGAATGCACTGCTACTCTCAAACTTTCGCTAATCTGAAGAATACCAACAATGTCAAATATACTCACTATGGTCCTCAAAACATCTAAAGCACATAGATTGACCACTTCCACGACCTCACTTCAGCCCCCGCATCTAAGCTGTGCTTCACATATACACTCATCTACTCAACCTTGCGTGTGGCCCTCAGAACGTCTACCGTGAATATCACACTACCTGTCCCCCCCCCCCCCCGATGTGCAAGCATGATAGGGTTTATCTTTGAGCCACCCTACAAGACCCACACATACTCATACACGCTGAGGAAGTGAGATTAATAATCATCCATGGTCATCCATCTCCAATCACACCAAGATAATATATAATAAGCAGTGATACCAAGCACACCATAGGGTTCAACCAATAATAAGAAATATTACAAATCAATAGTGATGGAAATAATTCTGAAACTCAAATGGTATATAACCAACAACAATGAAGAGTGGAAGTGGAAGGAACAAACAAATAACAATTGGGTCACTTACAACAATATCACGTGGAATAGAATGGTAGAAACAAATATCGGTCAAGTTACTTACAATAATACAACATGGAGTGGAATGGAACAAACAAATATCGAACGGGTTACTTACAATAATACAACGTGGAATGGAATGGAACAAACAAATATTGAATGGGTTACTTATCTCACACTTAACAACCCCAAGCTGGACTCACCCTTTTCCGGCCCCTAATCCACGCAGAGAGGAACCCACTGATCAAAATATAACCCCAATCAGATACTAAAATAGAACTCCATTAATGAAGAAATCCTCAGTTCCCTCAAAACAAATACAATATCCCCACTACAATCCCCAAATTGATATAGTAAAATCAACCCTCAAATACCTATTTATTCAGCCCCAAAAACATATTCATATCTCAGCCCCAAATCACAATTTTGATTCCAAACTGGAATAGAACAAGCCTAGACGAAGAATAATAATAAAAAAAGAACAAGAATCTTTACCCAGTGTGTTATACGAAAAATGCTTCACGAAGCTTTTCCTAATTTTTCTAATTTTTCCCTTTCGATTTCCACCCAACAATAACTCTCGGCCTCTCCCTCTCACCTGATATATACACAACACCGCCACAACCAACTATACACATTGAATGAAAATGAGAAAATCTGAGAAATTTACTAAATTGCCCTTCCACTCATAATCTGCACAGTCTCGACTCAAACAGTCATATCTTCTCGTAAAGAAATCCACTTCAGATAAGACAACTTCTGTTGGAAAGCTAACAAAAATATCTACAACTTTTATGTTTAGGCCAAAATCAGAAGAAGTATCCAACTATATTAAAAATGACGACGAACAGAAGACTTCGCTATTTCTTCTTCTAAGGGCAAGAAGGGTAAAACAGCCATAACATTTCTAATATAGCTCCAAATAATACAAAACTAATTCTGTATGAAAAGTAACTAAAAAATGAAGACATCATATGTTTAGCGTAAATCCCAAATATGCTTTAAAAGTGCATTTAAAAAATTAAAACAAATATAGGACTTCAGAGATAATAAAGATCAAAAGCCCAAAAGCATAAAATCATCATATCCTGTAATCCAAACATGTAAATATTAGCATAAACAGTATAAGAGGGTACGGATCGTTACAGTTATTGAGTGGCATGTTAGGGGTGAGATGTATAGTTCCATAAACCAAGGTCATGTATTCATTTTACCATCAATCTCATATCATATTTCAATCTTCATGGTTGCCCACATTTGCTTTCAAATAGTCTTTATTAAAGTCTTGTACGTGTATATGAAAATATAATGGTAGAAAGTAAATAATGCTAACACAATAAATATTTAACAAGCTGACATCAACAATCCACAAGTGAGTGAGTAAAACTACACAAATTTAGGTAAATATGAGTCTAGTTGTGAATCAAAGTCTACTAGAATCCACACATATAGAAATCATGTAGGGGAATTTAGGGTTAGCGTCTCTTCCACATAACCACATGGCATTTGGACATATGATAGATATGTTGGTTTGGAGTTATTAGAGTTTGACTACTGTAGATGCCAAAATCTGTCACACCTTATGATCCGTTTAAAAGTTCATACCGCCCCAGCCCATCACATTCCGTCATAACACACCACCATCTTAGGTCGGACCAATAAACAGTCTGGTCGGACTCCCGACCAGACCTGGGTGAATGGGGACATAGCTCCTGTCTGACTTGAATGAAAAGCATGGAGTTCGCATCGGAGAGATATTAGAAATCCCAAGGAATATTCCCTGACACGGTGGCTTTAACAAACTGTCAGAAAGTAGATCCCACGTGTCGATTGATCCAATAGCCACGTGAAAGATTTCATTCCATGATATGTTCACACCTCCATGGCAATAGGCACATCCCCTCCCACTATAAATAGGAGTGTATCCCCTTCAGTAGAGGGGGGACAGAGAGAGAGAGACTCTTTATTCTTCTCAAAAACAAATAGAACCCAAAACCCAAGCTTTAAATCTCATTTTAATGGAGATTGGGTTTCACCGTCGGAGGTTCTTGCCCAAAAAGGAACTACATGTGGTTTAATCTCTCAAAAAGGATATGTAGACAGTCTGATTTACATCAGGTTCAGTCCAAACAAACATCCACCAAATCAATCAACCCTCATCGTTTCTTCCACTATCGTCATCTCTTCGCGGGTCTACCCAAATTAAGTCCGGACTGTCCTCGAGTCTAGCCCATTCAAGGAGGAGCATTTCACCTCCCACAATTACAACTCCAAAAACAAAGGTTATGCACTCATTTTACCACTAATCTTGGATCAATATTTCATTATTCATGATTGTCCACAGTATTTATTAAAGTTGTATACATGTATTTGAGAATCTAACTATAGAAAGTAAGTAATGCTACCACAACAAATTATTTAATAATAAGATAATAAAATAATATATAATTAAACACAAAATCTGAGTAATCACCCTAGATAATTTAAATGCCACATTGTATTTAAATATTAAAATAGAACAATTTATGGGATATGAATTAAAAAAAATTTATTAAATTATATTATCAATTGAGAGCTAAAATGACCATTAAAATAGAATCAGGATTAATTTAGGGAATGCCCAAAACTTTTAAAATATATAATTTGTTAATATATTTAAAATTTTATTTCAGGGATCAAAACAACCCAGATTACTTCTAGCATGAAGAAATTAAGACAACCTATATAGGGAAAATTTATTGTGTAAAACTATCTTATTTGAATAAAATGTCATTGTACATGTAGTTTCCTTGCATATATAACACCAGCTCTCCCTTCCACTCATTATTATCCATGCTATTCTATTCCATATATATTACCTTGTCCCAAGTCATATTATTCTCATTCTAACTCTATTATTTGGCTTGATTTGGTAAAGTATATTTTGACAAATAAATAAGATTTGAGGATTAATCATTATATTCCAATTTAAAAGAATACAAGTGCATTGATTTTGTCATTATTCACTTTCATTAAAATCAAACCAAAATATCATTCATTTATATGCCTAACATTGTAAGGGGTGGGAGTGGGATGAATGATTAGAGAATATCTGTGCTCTTCTTTGTAAAAATATCTGAAATACAATTGAACAGGTGTCCTATTTTAAATAAAAAGTTTTTCTTTTTTGTTATTCATGTAAACGTTAGAATTTTTTGTATCCATTCCTTTTATTTTGATTCCAACTAAAGAGTGTCCTAGCAATAAAAGTGTTATGTAGTCCATGTAAATGTCAGCAAATTTTTTATTCATACTTCTTATTTTGAGTGCGAATAAATAATACCATATTTTAAATAAAAAGTGTTTTGTCATCCATGTAAAAGCAACTTCAACCACACTTCATATCTTCAAATTTGGAGAGTGGTGTGCTCCAACCACTCTCCAAATCCGCCTCCAAATCATTTTTTTTTCACTTCTACTTTGTGCACTAATTATTTTAATTTAATGTATATTTAATTCTACTAATTCATTTTTAATAAAAGTACTTATTAAAATTAATGTATCATTAGAAAGGTCTCATCAAAACCTTCAAAATGAGGCTAATATTAAATTATTTTAGAATTAATTTTAAATAAATCTTCATACGTTTGATTATTCAAGAATTATGCTATTTTATTCCATTAAAAAATTACTTATTTTAAAATAACTCCAAAAATCATTCAATATTAGACTCATTTTAAAGGTATTTGTGAGATCTTTTCAATGGTATAATTTTTTATATAGATAAATTAATATTAATCATATTTATCAATGAGTTTTCATGTAACATTAAAAATGATAAGAAAAAATGGAGGGGGGTGGTTAAAGTGCAAACCCCTCCAAAAAGGAATCTATTCTAAATATGAAGAGTTAACCCTCCATATTTTAAGGCTTAAATTGGAGATGCTCTAATGCTAGAAAAATTTTAATCCATTCTTTTTATTTTTATTGTGGATAATGAGTGTCCTATTTCAAATAAAAAAGTGTTTTGTAATCCATATAAATGTTAAATTTTTTATCCATTTTTTTTATCTTGATTGTGAATAAAGACAAAAATAATATTTTATTATCTACCTAAATACCGTCTAAACCATTAAATGGTTTGGATGCTATTAGAGCATCTCTAATGAATAGGTTAGCTAACCAAGGTGTTAAAGTGTTATGTCAACACTCTATATCTCAACTACAACCTCATTTATTAGTAGGTTGTTGTTGCTCCAATAGACTAGTTAAATAAACTAGCCAAAATAATAGTGGGCCCCATCTCTCCACCCAATTAACCTCCTAAATATATTTTTTTATTTTTTAATGAGAACAATCAGGTGGGACTTACATTTGACTAGTTAAAACACTAGCCACAGTTAGCTTGGGACTTACATTTAGCTTGAAAGATAACATATGACAAGTATGACCCACATTTAGCTCCCTTTTAAGACCTCCATTGAAACAACATTTTTACATGTTATGTAACAAGTTGACACTAACATATTAGTTAACATATCTATTGAAGATGCTCTTAGCCTATAAGATATCTTAAAATTTATTCAATTCGAAAGATATTTTATTTAATTCTATTTAATAAAACCACAATAAATGGTTTGATAGTGTGGCTAAAATAAAGAGGAAATAAATAAAAACATAAAAGAAAGTAAGAGGGGATGGAGGATAAAACAAGATGAAAATATCCCTCCTACAAGCTCACAAACAAAAGAAATTAATATTTATATTCATATCTTTTCATACAGAAAAACCACACTAATGTGTTACAAATAATTGACATGAATCTATATATACTAGCCTATTGTACGCGCATACGCGTGTATTATTTATCATATTTTACATATATTGAAAAACTTGAGTGAATATTAAATTCAAATGAACAAAAAGTCTATATCTGTTAGACATTAATATCTCTTACTAAAAGATATTTGGTAAATAAAATTGATTGTATTCGATGAGAGAATAAAACACAATTTACATATACAGTATGTGAATGTATATTACAAAAAATTTGTTTAACAAAAATACATATAAACACACTGATTGTAGACTATTTTGACGTGAGTTTCATCGACTTACTTTCTGAGATAAAAAGTGTTATGCATATGAAAAAAAAGTTTAAAACTAATAATATTATGATAATATATGATTGAAAAAAATTTGTACATTTGTATGCGCTAACGCGCATAAACAAAATTGTGGATGGGGCTATTCCTAACATTCAATTGAAAACACAGTGTAACTAATTAAGAAGAAAAAACAACAAATTAACCTTCCCATCAGAATTCCAAAAATCAACAAATTAACATATTACACGTTACCCATTTGTTTATCCATAGTGAATGACAAAATTAGTCAAAATTGGTGAAATAATTATTTACCCCCGAATGATACAATTACTAACAGATCGGGTTGGGCGAGATTTGAAATCCGAAAAGTCGAGACCAAGGACCTACTTATAAATTTTGAAAACTGGATCAGGGATCTGTTTGCAACATAGATAGGGGCTAATTGTGAAATTGGTGGAATCTGTGGGTGGATCTGCAAAACGCTCAGGAAAAAAAGTAGCTGGTTTTATTAGGGACCTGGTTATAAATATTAAGGACCTTTTTATAATGTATAGGGGCTGATGTGTGAAACTCAGAAAATAGGGGGACCTATTTATAATATATAGGGGCTGATGTGTGAAACTCAAAAAATAGGGGGACAGATCTGAAAAAGCCCAGGTCATTTGTCGTGTCAAGTAGGTCGATTGGGCGCCGAGGTGTCTGCTGTCACGCATTATAAAGATAGACTAGTTTGTTGTACGCGCGCTGCGCATAGTAGTGAGTTTTGTAAAAATTATGCTCATGAAATACATAGTCAGAACTGAAGAAGCAGTATTATTTTTATTTTTTAAATAAATGGGACTCAAATCCTAATTATTTAAGTAGTATTGAGTTTTACAAAAACTATGTTAATGAAAGGAGTTGTGAAAATTATACTAATGAAATGAACTTTTAGATTTTCAACTTGGATGTCAACATGACTCATGTCAAGTCCAACATAATTAAAACCATCATCTTAACAAAACATAATTTCAAAGTCTTTCAAATCATAGTTTAAAAGTGTTGTTGTTGAAGTTCATATCCATTGTGGATCCATTAATAAAGTTGCGGACTCTGCAGCCTGAAATTCAAAATGATATAGATAACAAAGTTAGGGGCTCGGATCCGGTCAGTGCTCGACTACGGTCAGTTCGGTCAGTACCGAACTGCACTACGTACAAATCGAACTGCACCACTTATAAGTCGAACTGCACAATCAATTGTTGGGTATATTTTTTTACTCTCTTATTGGATTCAATCAACTATTGGAGAAAATATGAATTCCTAAGTATCATCAGTATCCAATAAGAGAGTAAAAAATATACCCAACAATTTGTTGTGCAGTTCGATTTGAACGTGGTGCAGTTCGATTTGAACGTGGTGCGGTTCGGTACTGACCGAACTGACCGTAGTCAGCACTGACCGGATCCGGACTCCAAAGTTAGTTATATCAACAAAATGATATGGATAGCAAAAAGAGAGTGTCTAAGTTTTTTAAACAGTTAGAAGTAAAATATTATATTTCACAATATGTTGGACTAATAACTTGAAATTTTTTAAACAGTGTTTAAGTTTGGTTATGAATATATGATTTGCTATCTAAACTTGATGAGTACATAAGGGCTTATTTATGGAATTTGTTGTGTAATTAAACTATGATATAGATGCGAGTCAAATATTTTTTTGTAAATAATGTGATTTTTTTTTTATAAACACGGGGTGACAATACCAAAAATTCAAAATGAAAGTTTTAGTAGTTTGAGCTCCATGTCCAAGGAGACTTTAGAAAATGGATTTTTTCAAAATATTTTCACATGCTAGTTGAAAGGAACATAATAAGAAGATATGAACAGATCATAAAACCATTGTTTTAAAAAAATAAATCAGATGAGTATAATTTATGTTTAGATGAACATATGGAATCTGTTAATTCAATAAGGATATATGTTCAGTGATAGTAAAGCATGGGTTTTCATATTTTGTTGAATAGGTTAGTTGAAAATTCCTAAACAAGTAAAGTATGAAAGTTTGATTATGAATATATAATTTGGTAAGAAAATCCAATTTGTTAAAGGCGGTCTACCTTCTATAATTTTTAGAGTTACTTAATTAGATGTTTTATAATTTTTACAGCTAAGGAAGCCTACTTTTTAAACAAGTAGGATAAATATGACACTGAGTAAATCATAGAATCAGAGAGACTCTGGACTAGTTAAGATGGAAATTTTGATGGTATTTTGTTATGATGAAGCCCGTTTAACCATTTTATATGGCTAATTGACCCAAAGTATATTATTGTAAAGTATATTATTGTATTTCAGTATATACCTTCGAAATGATGTAATGTTGACTATTTTTACAATATTAAAATATATATACATGATAACTACATTTGGGGTTGTATTTGAAACTGTATCTAACATTAAGTGAATATTCACTCAAAGTTATATTAAAAATAAAATACACAATTTGATGATCTTCAAGATGTAATTGTAAGGATATAACAGGCGAACACGTTTCATTTAAAAGGAAACTGTATATTCTCTATATTGCTTCCGGCACTGAAATCCATCTACCTGTTTGAAATTGTTGTATTTTATCAATTCCAATATCCTCATTTTCAGTGGCAATATGGAACGTAACATTAACTGAATATGCATTATTTTTACAATTTGAAAAACACCCTTATGTACCTCTGCAATTATTTGATAGTTATCTTTCGATGTTTACTATTTGAGATTGTATTTGAGACTGTACTTAACATTAACTAAATATCCAATGAAATGATGTTGTTTGTACAAAAAAAAAATATTTATTTTCACATCTAAAGAAAAATTGATACATATAGATCCAAAATAAATAACTTTGTGTGTTCAAATGGTGAGGTACTAAAATATTTATTTTATTATTTTATAATTCAAATTTCATGAATTTGATTCAATATCAATCCAAAAAAAAGATACATAACAAATTTTAAATTTTAAAATTCGTATTTATTATATGTGACTAAAATATTTATATTTCTTAATTTTATGGGTATATTAATGGTTTGAAAAAAATTTGGATTAAGTTTCATGAAAACTGAAGTTCAAAAAGTCATGTTTTGATATTAGGGACCTTCGTAAATCTTGGAATTTGGAAGAGGGGCCCATCTATAACACAGATAGGGTGGAGTTGTAAACCTGATAGAACGTGGGGGTGGATCTGCAAAAAGCCCAAGATAAAACAAAATTAGCCGTTTTTGTTAGGGACCTGGTTATAATAGAATATAAGTCTTGTTATATAAAATTTTCAAAACCTGGGGGTCTATCTAAAAAATGACCTATTGTCTAGTTGTGACCTGGATTTTCTGAGGCACCTAGTTATAAACATATTAGGGGTCTGTTTGTAAAACCTATTGCACATGGGGGCAATCCGCAAAATGTTCGATTAAAGTGTTTCGCCCCAATCACTTCGGTGCTAACATGGACTGTTGGGCGACGAGGTGCCTGCTTAACGCGCATTATAATAGAGTATAGATAAATATAGATACAACAAAATGAGTAATCACGTAATATATTAGCAATAAGAGATTACACAATCATAAAAATAATATGGCTTTAACATTCCTATCTTTTATTATGTAAAGAGAATGAAAAATATCATTCAAATCTTTTTTTTGGTAAACAAAAAATGTTATTCAAACCTTAAATATATTATTAGTATTGTACAAAATAATTAAAATCAAATATAAATAATATAAACACATATAATTTTATAATATATGTCAGATTCATATTTCCATCCCTGTGAACATTTAAGATAATTTTTTTAAGGGATTTTTAGTTTTAAGTCCCTGTAAACATGTCTATTCAGAGATCAGTGCCTCACTTCTTCATATTTCTTTTTAAGTCCCCATATTCAACCGCTTATTTGGTTTTTAATCCCTCCGTCAAACGTCTGTACATATACCGTTAATTTGTGAAATGTGATTTTATTTTTCAGTTCTTATAAACTATGTTATTTAATGTTAAATCCATGTAAACTATGTTATTTAGTCATCAGTCCCTGTAAAATATGAAGAAATGAGGGGCTAATAACTAAATAACATAGTTTACAGGGACTTAAAAGTAAATCACATTTCACAAATTAACGGTGTATGGACGGATATATGACTGATGGACTAAAAATCAAATAGACGGTTGAATATGGGAACTTGAAAAGAAATATGAAGAATGGAGGGATTGATTCCTAAATAAACATGTTTACAGGGACTTAAAAATAAAAATCCCTTTTTTTTATGGTAAGATAATGATCAATACAAATAATGACAAGATTAACCGACTACCAAAGCAGCTAAACTATTCCTAACAAAGTAGTCGGGCGTTTGGCTCGGCCGAAAATAAGCACTTATTTAACTTATCATTTAAAATAAATATTTATTTATTATTTTTGTGTTTTTTCAAGTGTTTATTATAAGTATTTATTAACGAATAAATATTTTTTTAATAAGTAAACGGTTTGACGCTCATGTAAAAAATATTTTACTTATTTATTGTTGAAATAACATTTTACCCCAATTTTTTCATTTTATAAAAAGTGATTGAACCAAATATCAATAAAAGAACAATAATGTTTTCTAGGCCCCAATTTCACAAACCCTAAACCATGCCCCATGACATGGCAAGTACACAATGTCCATAATACCCTTTATGATTTATTAAGATCCTTTGACGGTTACAGATTGATCCGATTATGGTGTCAACAATTAATTCATATCACAACAATGTACAATGGAGATTTACAACTGTCGATCATTTATGTTATGCAATTATAGATCTTCGTCAACCAAAAGCAAATCGAAACCGATTTTTATACGGTAAAACCAATGTAGCTCTCTCGGATTCTTTAATCATGTGAAGTTCGAAAACATTGTTTTGTTCTTTATGAAGTTGGATCTCCCATCAACGTCTACTGGATCAGGTTTTGTTTATGTATTGAATGTCATTTTTCATAGTTTGATTTGTTTTTATAATGTTACATTTTATATATGGAACATTCGTAAATGTTTTATTCATTTTTTAAATCTGTGTCGATTTTGTTACATTCGTAAATATAACAGTAAACCGCATACGTGTATTGATTTATATTTGTTAAATTCATAAACGTAACAATGAATTACAGGTGAATTACATGAAATATAAAACATTTATAGATACATATATGTAAATGTAACAGTTTTTATGAAACTGTAACCAATAGTTCATGTAATATTTGTTAAATGTAACTCACAACAAAACAAGTGTGATATTTTCCATAAAATGTAAGGATTCGTTTTAAAATTGTTTAAACATTGCATAAAGTATAAAACATTTATGTAATGTAAATGTAACAGTGTTAATGTAAATGTAACAAAGGATGTAAACATATAAGAAATGTTTTTGCTGCTGTTTGAAGGATTTTAACGAAAAATAATTTAAGGAGTTTTGGTGTAATTTAGGTAAGTTTTGGCGTTACTGAAATAGAAAATTCAATTATTATGTAAAGATTTTAAAATTTAAATTTTGAAATAGGGTGTAACCGAAATTAATATGAAAGATTTGTAACCGAATAAAGAAAAAATGGGATTTGGATTAATGGGATATATTTTTAATGAAGGGTATATCCGTATTTTACCATTTTACACTTTTTCAAAAGTCAACAAGCCAACCAAAACCAACCAATAAGATAATGACATCTCATAGGGCTTGTGAATGGGGCTTGTGATTTAGGACCTAGATATCACCACTAATAAAAGAAATTCATAAAATAGATGTAAATACCCTTCTATAAACACAATAAATATTTTTCTTGTCAAATCAAACAATTTTTCACTTACAAAATTAACACTAATAAATTATCATTTAAAATCAATAATCCTCCGAATCAAACACCTATCTACACTTACAAACCAACACTTAAATCAGCAATCCCTCCAACCAATCACCCCCCTAAAATTATATTCTTGATTAAATCAGGTAACTAGTCGTTTATGCTCACCATCGGAGCACCACAAACTGTCACGTGCCAACGTTACACGTGTGAATCTCGTAGTTGGTTTTTGGATGAGTACGGATTGGCAATCTAAAAAGGCGTGTCGAGTTTCCGAATCTCGAGGTAACGGACGACATAACCGTTTTCTGCGTGTTCTGACATTCGCGCCCGCCATTACGGCGTTCCGTTACACGAACACCCCGTCCCGTCCATTTTATGTTCCTTGAAATTCCGGATTTACCCTCACTTTGGATGTCTTAAACATCTTCAGCTCAGAACGGATATATGACAAGAGAAGAGGATGGTTGGAAATGATTCATTTTTCTTTTAAAATTGAAAGATTCATAAAAACAGAGGAATTAATTTTTATTTCATTTTCTAATGCACACATAGGAACAAAGGATTATATCATCGGAGAGTGTATTTCTCCGTATGTTTAGTTTTGAATTTTTGTAAAATAGTCTACCTGAATTATATACTTATTTTTATAAAAAATAAAATATGTCTTCTAATTTATTGTGTAATTAGAGTGATCAATCATTCCATTCTTCGTATTAATTTTTGAGCCTCCAACTTCAAACACACATTTCGTTATTAGTCCATGTGTCAAACGTTTGTCTGAATATTCAAATAATATTTCATATACAGCTAGTTTGTAAAATGTGATTTTTATTTTTAAGTTCCTATTAAATATATTATTTTGTGATATGTCACTCCCTTGTTTATATTTTATTTTAAGTCAACTTCAAATATTTTTTTCGTATTAGTTTAAAAACAAAATATTTATATGATTTTGTAAGTATTTTGATATTTAAAAATAGAAAATTTTTAGTAAAATATCTAAAACGAAATTATATTTGCATTGTTAGAAGTGCAATGACAATTTTAATGTTATTCAACACTGCATATGCCCACCTAACGTGAGATTACATTCGCTTATAATCGTAGCTATCTAATTAGGATTGATTACATAAACAGAAAAAGAATGATTACATAAGAAATTTTTGAGAATTTTTTCATTATTTAGTTTTGATTTAAATTATTTTTTCTCCATTGAAAATTGTGAAATATCAAAATAAATATTTTGAGTGTGTTTAAAATTTCAAATTTAAAAATTTAGATGTCAATAAAAAATTTATATACAGTCAATGAAAAATTTAATTTGTACAATTCTAAACTTTATTTATTAAGAGTTTGAAGTTGGAAACTAATAACTAAATAGGCATTTGAAGTTGGAGACTCAAAGAGAAATATGAAAAAAGAAGTGATCGATCACTAGATAGCGTAATTCATAATTTATAGAGAATTAAAAATAAAAATCCAAAAAGTTTAACTCTAAACTTGGAATATATATATAGAGGGGTGATTAGCTGGTAAACGAATCAAGTCGCTCGGACTCGGCTCTGGCTCGGCTCGGGTTAAGCTCGTTCAGGCTCGTTCATTTAGATAAATGAGCGAGCTTGAACAAGTTAAAAAGCTCGGTTAGTCTCGGGACCTAGATCAGGTTTCATTTTATGTTCAAATTCGACTCGTTTGTGTTATTAAAACTTAGCTGAAGCTTCACTAAACTCCTTTATAAAATCAAAACATTAAATTAATATAAAGTTATGCCCGTTTAAGCTCATGAACTTGGTTCATTTAGGCTAAAATTTTGTTTTCAATCTCTAAAATCCCTAAATGAAGAAGAATGATGGGCTCGTTGAGGCTCGTGAGCTCGGCTCGGCTCGACTCGTTTATAAACGAGCCGAGCTTGAACATGTCAAAGCTCGGCTCGTTCGGCTCGTTTACCACCCCTAGGGGTGATTACATACGGTGAACGGCGGGTGCGGCGTTGATCACGGGCCGTCGATCACGGGTCCATCGCATCGGACGGTCGGATGCGATTCACGTCGACCGTTGGATGCGATGAACCCGCGATCGAACGGCCTACGTCGCAGCCGCACCCGCCATTCGCCGCACATAATCGTTCGCGTGTATATATATATATATATATATATATATATATATATATATATATATATATATATATATATATATATATATATATACTAAAATTCAAGGGACTTGAAAAAAATAAAGGATTGAAAAAATAATTAGAATTAATTTCTATTAAAAATTATTGAAAAATCAGGTTTAATAAAAAATAAATAAAAAAAGAGGTTACAGATCCATGTACGTGTATAATTGCTATATATGTTATAATTGACAAAAAAATTATAAAATATAATTAAATGTATATAATCTTCATAAATTAAGAAACAAAAAATGAGGGGATAACCAAATTCAACCCAATAAGAGATGATGTTTGAAATGTGCACCAACCGAAAAAATAAATCTGTCTTTTTTCTGTTTTTTTTTTTGCACCCCAATTTTTTGAATTAGTCAATGTATCATTTAATAAAGGTTTAATTCGATAAAATAATGCAAGATTCTCTGCTTCATTTATCTCTAAGAGGGTGTTTGGAAATGAGTTTTGAACAATGGCTTTTCAACTACAAAAATTTTGAAATAGTTTTTCCAAAAAGCAAATTTCTGTTATGTATCTAAAACTTGTTTTTGCAACTAAATTTTTCTTTCATAAAAAATCGAGATGATCAAAGATGTTTAGAAAATGATTTTAAATTAAGGCCTCATTTGGATTCGCATTTAAGTTGATTCTGTGGCGGGAATGCTAGATGTGGATCTGAATAAACAATCACAAAAGTTGCATTTCTAGTATTTTTCAGGTTTTATTCAATAAAAGGGTCATGTTCAAACACTCCGGAAACAACATTTTTTAAACGCAATGTCGTTTTTTCAAAAATGAGAGTTTGGAACTCACTTCCAAACCGGCTCTAAATATGATTTCTATGAGATTAGAATGTCCATATCCAACCCTGCCTAAAAGGGGTCTTTTAAAAACACGTTTGGATTGACTTTTGTTTTTGCAGATATCAAAAAAATTAAACGTTTTCCAATCTATTCTAAAAAATATATTCAATTAAAATTTTTATTTCAATAATAAAAAATATGTGTGCGTTTTCAAACGGTTTTCAAATGATCCCTAAGATGTCCTAGAAAGAGATTTGATTATTGTAGTCAAACCACAGTTAAAAATCGCGATCGATATATCGATCGCAGAGACCAAATCGTGACTTATCGGTGATTTCGCGAGGAAATATCGAAATTCCGCTGACTTCATGCTGACGTCATCGATATATCGACGATATAACGAAAACCGTCGATATATCGACGATATATCGTTGTGTTTTTTTAGTCAGTCGGGTCGAGCAAACATATAATATAAATATAAACTATAAAATGAACAGTGTAGGGTTGTTGCTCAGATGGTACAACTCTTCTTTAGTATGCAACAGATCAGGGCTTCGATACCCGGCATTTTCATTTGTTTTTATGAATCAATTTATTTAAGTATTTATTTTAATAAAAAAATAAAATAACTCAATTAGTATATATATTTATATCTTTTACACACATCATTAGATGGAACTCAAAAATAGGATTTTGTAACTAATACAATGGATCATCTGTTTAAATAAAATTTTCTCACTTTTATATTTTTATGTTGTAGTTAATTAGTTATGCATTTTTATTTCAAATCAAACCATTGTAAAATTATTAATATCTTCATATCAAATTATTCTTATTCATTTTCATTGCTTTTCTCAATTTTCTATTTTTTTTTCTTCTGTTTTTTCAGTTATTTTCCATTCTTTTTATATTAGAATATATATATTTTAAAAAAAAACATAACTGATGGGATAAATTCATAAATATGAATGAGTCAATTTATTTGAATATTAATTTAATAAACAATGCAATGGATTATCAAATTTATAGTTTTATATTGTAATTAATTAGTCATGTATTTTTTTTCAAACCAAAACCATTGTAAAATTATTGATATCTTCATATCAAATTATTCTTTTTATTTTTCATTATTTTTTATCTTTTTTTTTTGCTGTTTTTTTAAAAAAATTTTCATTTTTTTTTCAAAATAAAAATAAAAAAAATCGGACCGATCGATATATCGATATATCGATTTGAGGCCAAATCGATATATCGAATTAATTGATATTTCGAACATTGAGTCAAACTAAAGAATTAGATTAGTTTTGAATCAAGCACCTGATCATTTTAATATGATAAAAAATGAGTACACATTTTCAAATCGGTATCCAAATTATCCCTAAGATGCCCTACAAAAAGGTTTGATTATTGTAGTTAAATTAAAGAACTAGATTAGTTTCGAATCAAGCACTTGATAATTTTATTACTATATCTAACCCTTTGTAAATCAAAGGCTAGTATCATTGTCTACTTATTATTTTGTGCAAGTGTTACTAACACGTTTGTTTGTGGAACCCAATAATTGTTTAACATTAGAACATATAATTAAAAATTGATCATCTCTTGGAAATCTCAAAGGCCTTTGATTCATGTTTATTTTTGGTTGTCCAAAACATGCTTTTGTTTTGGGACCTTTAGTTTTTTTTTGAGGTTCTCATTAATAGTTCTGTTTGGTGGGTCAAAAAAGCAGTCTTTTTAAAGAGTCATAAAACCCGTGACTGTGACTCCTGTTCAAACTTTTTGGACTTTCAAACCACTCAAAATCACTTTTTTAAAATAAACTTCTTAAATTTATTGTACCATATTGTGTCTTTTTAGGTTGTGTTATAATTACATAGAAAGGGAGTGAAAATGAAAGAAAATAAAAAAACAATTATTTGACCACTTAAAATCTAATGTTTGTGTTAAAAAAAAAGGAAAATATCGATCTGGCTCCCTAAAAATTTATAAAAATAAAAAAAATTTCTTATAAAATTGATAAATTCTTTTAGGTTCTTATAACTAATCAGATGTGTGGTTAACCCTAACCATGCATGGTAAATTATTGTTATACCCTTTTAAAATTTATTTTTTTTGTTGGAAAAAAATTGATATAACTCCCTCAAAACATATGAAAATCGAAAAAAGTTCCTGTGAAATTTAAAAATCGTCTTAACTCCCTGAAATCTTCTTAAAATCACAAAAAACACATGTGATTATCTAAAAATATATACTGATTTATTTAAATTTTATTAAATAAATTATAGTTTTATAATCAAAGTGTTATGCTTTTTATTGCTAGTGATTTTGAGTTAAGAATGTATTATAGAATTTTAATTTGGTTTTTAAATTATTTTCTCTATTGATTTTATAATATAGTTGATGAAACTGTAATTTTTTTGTTCAGTCTCTGTAATGAGATTGAGGTGAAAATGTTAAAAAATTACTCAATTTTGTAGATCCAATGAAGTTCGATAGATTTTTTTTTTACAGATTAGAATGACATATAAGGAGATGGGGATGTTGAAAAATAGCGGGGGTATTTGTGTCTTACAAAAGAACTAAATCTGATTTTATAAAGTTTGTAAGGACTGAATCCAATTTTAATAAGTTTCAGAGGACTTATTTCAATATACTCTTTACCGGGGAAATGGTTAAAGGGAAATTGATTTCTTTTTCGTAAGTTTTCATTAAACTGAGGACTTATTAAACTGAGGATTTCTGAGGACTTATTTCAATATTTTATTTTTCATTACCTTTCATAATAGACACAAACAACATATAAACTGGTTAAATAGAAAATAATTTCTTTTTCATAAGTTTTCATTATACTCAAATTCCTTTATTTTTCTTCTGTTTCCCTTCCTGTTTGTACACAAGCACACCCTTACACTATCTATTATTCACACTATATACAATATATTTTGTTAAGCCAAACATGTGAAATCATAAACAAAGTACACATGACCCCCAATGCCCCAACAATAACTAAAACTTGCAAGAAATGATAGAGATGATCCTATATCACATGATACTTTTTATTTGAGATCATATATATTTATAAATAAAAAAATAGGTATGTATAAGTGTATATGACCTTTAAATAAGTGCAACTCGATGAGAAACACAGTTTAATGACATATTTAATTAATGACATTTAATACTTGATCAGTCAATTAAGCTTAAATGTTGAAATTTTAAAGGAAAAAAAACTTTATAAATCCGACATTGTTTCTTCTGAAATGAGAAACATGCCAAACGAGTGACACTTTTCCAATTCTTTTTAATTGATTTATATTTTAACCTGATAAAAATATTTTTATTAGTGTTCATTTCAAGTGGCAAATTTTAATTTGATAGTTTTATGATAATGAATTGTTAGTTTATTTATTATTAATCTAAAATTTATTCTATAACTAAAATAAAATATTGAATTATTGCATATTTTCTCATATATTTTTTTTATTATTCTTATAAATTTCATTTTTTTTTTGTATTGGATCACTATTAGGATTAGTTGACTCATTGATTAACATGGATCATGGTTTGCCAAATAATTAAATTATGAATTTATGAAGTTTTTACAGAATATATATATATATATTAAAGCAAAGGTATATTGTTCATTGAAAACAATAATATTTTACAAAACAATCCTGTTTTACTAGTCCTTTTGCCCTCCCTTAGCTTTTTGTTAGGACAAAGAAACATGTGTAATTAAATAATCATCAAACTAATCTTCAACTTAGTGGACCAAAAAATAACTTGATATTGTTTATTTAGATTCTTATATTTATATTTAAATAAAGAAAATTGATGCTTTGGAGAAAGGATATAGAAAAAGTGTAAGGCGATCACATGAATGCATGTGGTCTGTTCCTCTTTGTTTTGTTGGTTATTTTTATCATTTTGTTTGGTTTTTCTTCTTGTGCCTCATGGTATATTTTGAGATTTTTAAATAGGTATGTCAACATTTTCTATAAAAAAAATTAAAAGATATTTAATATGAGAAATCTCATATATGTCATTGTCAAAATTGTTATATGAATTCTTCAAAATTCATAAAAATTCATATACATTGTTATTGTCAATAAATGTTAACCATATTCCCACCAACCACAGTTAACCATAACCCATACCATAAAATTACTAAGTTATTCCTAATTTTCCACACCTCCAAACAGTGCTTATCTTGATATGAAGAAATATAAAAATCCTACAGGGGGTAATTTAGTCTTTTATGGAGACTAATTTGCTTTTATGATTGTTAATAGAAAGTGTAACGTTTACACAATTACATGGCGATGAAATATTCTAAAAATATTAAGTCAAGTGTGAATAAAAATTTAATCAAATGATGACAATTGAGTTTTTGTGAATTTATAAAGACCTATATGTCTACCCCAATTTTAACAGGACCTGTATATAATTACTTATGTTTGAAAGGGTATAGATATCTTTAACTTAAAAAAAAATGAATGCAGTCAAACTGTTCTCCATTTTAAAAAAATTGAGAATGAAATCAATATTTTATAGTAAAAAAGATTGAATCCACACTGCGCATTTGCTGCAACAACAAATTAAAAGATGTAACTGAAGGCACAACCATACATTTCAACGGAAAAGTTGATGTTGTTCACGTAATGTTTTTTTTTAATTAAATGGTAGGTCTACGTCTTAATAAATTAAAGGACGGGAAGTCTAAGAAAAGTATCATACAACTTTCGGAGGCATTCGCAGGTATTGTTCATGTAATGTTGAGTGATGTCAAATGAATCTAAGAACATCTCCAATGGATAGGTTAACTAACATGTTAGTGACAACTTGTTATATAATATATAAAAATGTTGCTCTAATGAAGGTGTTAAAAAGAAGTTAAATGTGGATCTGACTTGTTTTTTCAAGCTAACTGTAGATAATTTTTTTTTTTTTTGAAAAATTATAGTCATATTTTATTACTGAAAGATAAGGTAGAGTATGTATGAATTGAGGATGAGAGATAATAAAGTAAAAAAAAATTACAACTTGTCACCCCGATCAGATCATCCATCATAGCAATAACAAGTGGGTAGAAAATACTTCTACCCGAACCCCAGAAGCCCCATAAGCCATGCCGTAATATGGAAAACCCGATCAATAATCTGGATGTTCGCAACCCTGCCGATCCATTTGCCCAAGTCCTTAATGCTAAGCAGTGTCACCTCCCACATGTGGCTAGTGTTTTAGCTAGCCAAATGTGAGCCCCACCTGATTGTTAATGAGAGTGTAGTTGGGGTATAAAGTACATTTAGGAGATTGAGTGGGTGAAGAGATAAGGCTCACTATTATTTTGGCTAGTCTATTTAACTAGTTCATTGGAGCAACAGCAACCCACTAAATAGGGATGTTGAAAATGTTAATGAGAGTGTAGTTGGGGTATAAAGTATTGACATGACACTTTAACATCTTGATTAGTTAATTTATCTATTGAAGATGCTCTAACAGGAAAACATCTACATAGACTGTCTTCCTTTATTAGTAGATCTCCAACTGTCATGAAACTAAAAAACAATATATAATACTATGTCCAGCTCCAAATGCAATCTCATGTCGACCACCTTAGTCATTTATTCTCAGAACCGATTGATTTTCAACATCTAAATGTCTTTGATAACTCTCGTTTAGAAACAGAATTGCTACTTTTAAAAAATTCAATTCTTCCATATTCTATGGAAGAAAAAATGTTACTTATAAACACATGAAAGAAATATTACAGACAGAGCTTCTGGGTGTTCTTAAAAAAAAGGAATGATAATAAAAAAAGAGATTCTAGACAAGACTGTAACTTTTAATTTCAAGGGGCATTTTTATAATGATTCCAAAAAAGCATTGAAGAAACATGTAATTCTCACATGCATTTATATTTGTGCATATATATATATATATATATATATATATATATATATATATATATATATATATATATATATATATCTCAAAGTTGTCATGGGTGACAGAATAGCTTTATCCGGATAATCTTATCCAGTTTTGTCCAATTCCAAATCTCACCCTTCCCAGCTGTCTTAGGTCCCCTACCTCTTCTCCTCTAGTCATGGAAAACATCAACAATTATTATCATCATCATCATCATCATCATCATCATTATTATTATTATTATTATTATTATTATTGGGGATGGTTAATCTATCCATCGGTGGTTGATATTTATGCATATAATTTACTAGCCACTCTCGTTTTTACATGGGCAGCATTTTAGGAAACTGTTTCTACAATTATTGAATCAAATAATTTTACTGTAATAATTTTTCATTAATAGATTTCCATCAACAGGTTATCACCATTATAGATATAAATTTCTTAGTATTACTAACATAGTTGTAAAATTGTCAAAAATAAAAACTGAGCGTTGATACACTCAATTCATTTTACAGCTCACACACTATGATAGCACAGTATATATACCACGTTATCACAATGTATGGAGTAAAATAATAATAATTTTTTCGAAAGACAAAATTACACTATGTACTTAATTTCATTCAATGGAAGTGTATGATGTTTTTTTTAAATAGAAAAATGACGTGAACTACAAATGATGCTACACCAGAGACCAGACATCATTTTCCAATAAAAATTGTTCCTCTTCTCTTCTTTTGTTTTTTTGGATAAACAGTTGGACTTGAACTAAAAACTTTATTAAAAAAACAAAAAACTGGATACAGGCAAAATATTAATGCACCAGACAATTTTATTTTTATTTTTTTTGGTAGATAGCCCATTAGGCCAAACTTCTATTCCAACAACAAAACAAATATACAGTATGATCCCTTATATATGATGTAGGCATTCTTCCATGTTCTATACATAAAGATAAAGAAGATATAACTTAAGTTAAACTGCTCCAGATTTGATCATCCTGAAAAAACATAGTAAAACTTTATATTGCATTTTTCGAACAAATTTAGCCAAAACTTCAAGGGCTCGCACTACTCTAGGATGCACCAACAAATTTGACATAGTCATTACAGGCTTGGGAGTAGCTGATGCTGAATATTCTTGATGGAATGAACTTTTCTAATTTAGGCTGTCTCAACTGACCAATTAAAATAGGTCAAATTTCAAATCCTATAAATTCTTACAGTAGTAGTAGTAACTGTAGTAGAAGCAGTTCTTTCAGTGAGTCCCATGTTTTGTATGTTGTGACTGCTAAATAAGGGAAGATTATAAGCATGAATAAACCTTGTCTGAAACTTCCTAAACTATTTCTCCAAGTTCATGGAATTTTGAATTCTCCTCTATTTTTTGCTCTTTTCATGCCTTTTCTTTCAGTGAATGCTCTGTTTTGTTAAGTTTTTTTCTCTTGTATGTTCATGTTCCTATCTGGTAACACTTTTCTCTTATGTTCTCTTATGGGTTTCTCAAAGTCATAATACAACCACATGTATATAAAGGAGATGCAACCACTTGCTTAATAGACTACATACCTTCACAGACTATATGCATATATGAATTGAATGAAACTAATATAACCTCTTACAAAAATTTCCTAATCAAGATACCCTAACCTAGTATTTACTAGATTAGAAAAAACATATTACAATTATAAGAATACTACAAAAATGACCATTTGTTCATACTACAAAAAACAATGCACCCTTTGTGAAAACTCATACCTTGATTTTGATCACATCAATGCTTAAATTCTTGGTTTAAATTGAATTCCTCATCCCAATATAGCATGTTTGGGTGCCCTATTGTCTATTACATGAGACTGTCACAAGCTCAAATGCACTCACAAACTATCCATCCTAAGACAATAATAGTATCTGATAACAATAACTGATCATTGAGAAAACAAAAGAAAAAATGAATCAATGATACACATTAATCACATCAAGTTTCTGTCAATCCCAAATCAATTGAGTACCTGCAAAAAAAAAATTTCAAGGCATACCACACCAAAGCCATTTACATTAATTTGGCATAAATTTAAATCCAAACAACAAATTCAATTTACATTACCATAAAATCACCTACTAATCGTCGACTTGCTCCATCTCTGAAGAAGCCACTCTACGCAATCTTGAAAAATTAATCGGAAGACTGAATAAGTGACCCTCACGATTCAGACCTCGGTACGCCATCCCAAGGGCATATCCAAGTGAGCGAGCAACAGGAACAGCTACAGCATTTCCAACTTGAATGTACCTGAAATTTATCATAAAGTTAGCATATATCAATTGAATATTTTATTAAACAATTCTACCAATACAATAGCTAGCACCAGGGAACATCTACACTTTGATGTTATGTGTAGGACATGGATGGTTTAATTCTAGATGTAGAGAAGATGCTTGGGAGGGATAAGTTGAAGATATTATTATCTAACAATGAGTCTACCCACTATGACTAACTGAGACTAATATGTTGTACTATTAAAATATCTTTGTGTCTACTTTGGACTTGGAGACAAGATAGAGTGGGTTGAATAAGATTGGGGAAGCATGACAATCAAGGTGTGCAAAGTAATGGCTTAGATATGATGAAGGAAAACAGTTGAAAGTAGAATCACCAGGCAGATCACTTGGCAAACAGGATAAAAGTTAACAAAAACTAGCAGTTGTTTTGGATACTATTTGTGAGTAGATGCTAACAGAAGTTGGCGGCCATGAGCCATTGCTCCAAAAGTTTCTCAACTATTCAATTGCTTGATAGCAATGAATGGAATGGTTTCATCAACAAACTACACATTCATTTTAAGTATAAGTTGATATGACATAAATCAGATTTTCATGATATGTTTATGAAAAAATATTAGGGATTGTATCATAATATAACGGAGGGGGAACCTATACATATCTAAAATCAGATAAAGGACCTAGTCAGATCAGACCATGAAACACATCACACATTGCTTCCAGAATAGAAACATATAATGAAAAATCTTAGAAACTCTAATTCATTAGATGAGAACTTTATGTTTGGATGAAATCACCAAACATAAAACAAGAAATTATTTACCGCTCTTTCATCGGGCCAGCAAATTTGTAACAATCAGGGAAACCTTGAAGTCTCGCATTCTCTCGAACAGTAAGCACACGATCTTGTACAGGGTGTAATATGATCTATCAAAAGAACGGAAAAAAAAACTAAGAAAAATGCCTAGCACAAAGACAAAAACTGATGATAGGTAATTAAGTGAAGAATACCTGATTGTGGGGCTCGGGCCTTGTTACAACCGTAGGAACGGTCTCATCCCACCAGAGGCGGCCAAAAGGCCTACATGATTTAACATTGTAAAATTAAGTGTATCAAAAGGGAAAAAGACTATCTAATGAAATCTAATACCTACTTTAATGACTTTCCCTTCACAAAACTTATCGCATAATCAGGAACCTACAAGAAATTTATACAAAGAGACATTAAAAAAAATCAGAAATCAACCAAATAGAAAAGGAATTATAGTATAACATTATGAAGAAGACAGTGAACTTACAATTGGCTTTTTGGAAGGTAAGTAAACCCTCTCTACACTTGGGTCTAAAGAACAAACTCCATTGGCATCTACACAAACTCCAGGAAGATCTCGGAAATTTGCACCCTATGGTAAATATGTTGAACTCAGAAAATGGAATTCGATCAACACATTGCTAAATAAAATATCAATCACAATTTATAACCTTATGCTTTGGTATTTCGCAAACACGCATGTAGTCATCTTCATTCATCTGGTATGGTCTATGATCCAAAAGTCTCATATTTGGAGTGGATTCTGTCAAAGAACTTGAAACTGCCAAGCAAAAAAAGAAAATAAAAAACCACAACAAAAAAAATGTGGAAAGAAAATAAAAAACCACTGGATTAATAGAGAAAAGAACAGGGGGAAAAAAAGAAAAGCTATAAAGTGTGAAGATAATTCCAAAAAAAAAAGGAAAACAAGATGTGGAAGTTCCACCAAAAAACTAGATCAACAATGATAAAAGGAGAATATACAACACCACTAAAAAGTTGTGTGTTAACAATAAAAAAAAAATTTGGAAGACAATAAGATGGAAAATGTAGACATAGATAAAAGATAGTATAAATAAAAAAAAACTACAAGGAGAAATATGAACAAAACAACAAATAAACATCCCAAATTCCCAATTATCATAGGCAACAGAGAAAAGATGACACAAAACGGGATAATAATTACTGGGGATCCTTATAACCAAATTGAATCATAAGAGAGAATATTTCAAAACACCACATCTTAGTGTGTCAGACATCAGTTTTATGCATGTCAAAGACCAAATTTATGCCCAATTTTTATATAGCGGGCAAGAAACATGTAGTTCAAAAAAGTAATGATTATAAGGGAACAATAAGATCACTACACATGCAGGAAACAAATTGTTCAAGCAAACTATATTGAACAATAACAGGATTTGATATATTGACAGAACAATATAAATCTCATGTACTTGATATGAAGGTCCACCTCCATGTCTTTAATCAATTCTAGGATCACTTTCCTTGGAATTACATTATACAAAAACAACAACTTAAAACATCATTCATGCTTCGCAAAATCTGAACAAAGAATTTTTTTAATTACAATGAATAAAAAAATTGTTAAAAACATTTATCACGATGGCAATGATCCATCTGATACAAACTTCAAATAAAAAAAAATAGAGGACTGACTACATGTTACAGATCTCAATCGGTAATGATGCAGAGACTACACTACATCGGTAAATAAAAAAGTTCATTTTGAAAATGACACGACTGATTAGCATGAGACCCATAATAAGTATTATTAATATTGACCCACAAAAATTGTGATGCAAAAAAATGTGAGGGAGACTTATTGCCATTGTGTTTCAGTAGAGACCCATGAAAGCAACACATATGGAACAGAAATACATAATATCAATTATCAAGCCAAAGTGATATAAAAAAAACCCTAATTAACGCCACATGAAACCACCAAATTTATCTGCCCAAAATTAATTGATATAGACTCATACCATGGCTAAGTGACCTGATATTAGATTGAAACTCAGTTTGTGGCCCCTCAACATAATCCATCTCATCCCTACTTTCATCATTTTCCACCTGAAGAGAGGAAGAACAAATTAAGATAACACATATTTAGAACAGTTTTTCATTAAAAAGAACAACAAAGAAGTAAAAACCAAGCAGAGCACATACAGCAGGGAGATCAGATATCGCATCCCCAAGTTTCAAGGCGCACTGAAGTCCAGGGCTACAATTTTTATTATATGCAACTGCATTTTGCTACAGATAACAATTATATACACAATGAGGCTGATATCATAAGATAAATCATACAAAGGCAAAAGCTATTGCAAAACTGGTACCTCAAATTCATTTGGAATACCACCTCGAACCACAACTTCATGTGTAGGCAGCGGAAATTGTGGAAGATTCTATGAGAACAAAAATAACACAATATATAGTATTTAAAAATAGTACAGTCATAGTAATCTTCATCTTTATAGATATTAAAACCACTCATGCGAGGAAAGATCACCTCAGTGGGGTGTGCACCCCAAAGAAACATGCGTATTCGGAACTGGGGAAGTCCATAACATCCAGCCGCCATAATCCCTAATCTAGACTGATAATTCATTTCCACAAGCCGACTTAAAGCAAACCTTCCAATATAACCCTTGGCAAATTTAAGAATGTCCACAACATTCTCCATTAAGACATATCTTGGTTTAAGGTATTCAACCAAGTCCATAAAAACCTTAACTTGGGCATTTTTGGGATCATTCATAGGGTTTTTGAAGTCCCTAAATCTATTGAATCCACTAATCCCTTGACAAGGCGGGCCACCACAGATAATGTCAACATCCCCCTGCATGTCCAACAATTAATTCAGAGATACTTAGAAAAATTAAAATTCTGACCAACAAAGAAAAAGCACATGATGGGTTGCACATGTTAAGAAATTAATGAATCTATTGAGTTGGAGAGGTAGTAAAACTACCGGCAGAGGAAGAATCTTTGCCTTGTAACCAGCTCTAACAAACCGATCAATTCTCTCCTCGCACTTGCTGATCATCAAAACAAAGAATGTTAATGTCAATGAAATATTGAGAAGAAGAAAATGAATTGATTTTGGGGGAAAAATGCAAAGTCAACCTCAGGCCCTCCATTGGCTCCCAAGTATCGTCCTCTTCACCATAACCCTTCCATCGAACCTATGCAATATAAATATAATTTGTGATCAAAGTAATTAGGTCAACAACTTAGAGCAACTAAAGTGATGTAGCATTCATTATTGTGAAAATCTTTCAAAAAACTGATCCCTTCATATGAAATTCATTTGACAATGAAAAAATGCCAATATCTGAAACAACACAATGAGAATAAGAAAATACACAGCGGAAGAGCTACGACATGTCCAAGACTGCTGGCTTTGGAGGCAAAAGCAAGGTCTATACCTTCAACATCAGTTCACTCTTTCCTGTCTCATTTGGGTCACCATAACAAATATCAATGAACTTCAGGACTTCATATTCCCCCTTGGGAACCGGTGAGTCGTCGTCCAAGGGTTCATCATCTTCCTCACCATCATTTTCAATGTCCTCTACAGTCTCATCAGATCTTATAAGTCCACGATGTGTGCACAATTTCTCCCACTCCTTCAAAAGAAGCAAGAATTCTCCAGCTTTTTCGTTTCTCGCCTAAGTATCAATTTAAATAAAATGAGATGATAAGATATTCCAGTCTCACATGCATTCACATCAAAACTAAATGCATACAAAACTGTACATACAGCCTATAACCCACATACACTCCCAATTTACACTATTACAACAATAAATCATGGTGTTTTATATGTACCTTTGTCTCAGGATGGTTGAACTGCAA
Source organism: Acorus calamus (assembly GCA_030737845.1). Lineage (NCBI taxonomy): Eukaryota > Viridiplantae > Streptophyta > Magnoliopsida > Acorales > Acoraceae > Acorus > Acorus calamus. The sequence goes on along the minus strand of CM060865.1, from coordinate 23,652,970 downwards.
GCTTTTACAAGCATGCTCATTCATATCTACCGCCCACCTCTAACCAAAGAAAAGAACAGTAAATGACATTAGTACAAGCTAGACTAATAAAAAGAAAAGAAACAATATAGCAATGTAAACTCACTGTCACTAGTTTCACTGATGACTCCTTAGCCCCAAGGCATAAACCAGTGGACATTCCACCACAACCAGAGAATACATCCAACAGTGTCAGTTCCCTTTTCCCATTAAATTGAGTCTCATCTCTTGGAGAACCAGCTTCAGATGAGGAGATGGTGGATGATGACTCACTAGGAGTTTCAGAATCTGAAAATAAAATAAAAATCATGATTGCAATATGTGAATTATTTTTTAATAAAGGGAGCAAATAGATTTGCAAACAAACATACCAGCAGATATATTAGCGAAAGTCGAATAGTTAGGGGAATATGACATGTCATAGTAAAGGTCACAAGATGGTATGGTGTTCATCTTTGCCGTCAAATCAACCTAAAATACATTATGCAATGTTTAATTAATATAATAAGACACAAAAAGTCTTCAATTGATTAATTCACTTAGGCAGGGACAAAAAACTCATGGTAATGATCGTGGGAGAATATACATTAGGAGGCACTCGAACAATGCATATTTTTTTGGATATACAATCAAGAAGATTGTCATCCTTCACATCCGAAATGAAAACCCTCTTCTTCTCGTGATTAGTCACATGCTCTTTCTTGATTACCTAAAAAACAACAAACATTGTGAAGCATAAACAACTCCCAAAGTTACAGAGAAGAAATACAATCAAGAAAATGAAAACTAACCGTGTCCTCTACTCTAAAAAACCATTGAGCAGTAAAATACAACTGCCCATCTAAACTTTCAAAAAACTCAATTATTTTTGCAATGTAGTGATCCTCTCCCTCCTCACCCTGCAGTAAACATGAGATAATCATGAATTCAAATAAATATCATAAGAAAACACTGCAATCATTTTCTCAGATCAAATAAGCCAACTTGCGTGTGTAGTCCATTGCATAATGTAAAAAGAAAAACGTGCTTCTTAGCGGTAAAAGGGTCATCCTATAATGGCCAAGACCATCTAAACATCAGATCATTAAATATGCCTGGCTGTTGTACAAAATGCAAAGAAAGCTCAAGGTGGTGACTTGAGCCCATGTCAGTCCGCTTTAAATCAAAGAGGGATAAAATTTAATATGGTCTTTGTCTTCAAATACATAATTACATTATAAAAAAAACCCACAACATGCACACAAGATCATTTAAAAAGTACCACGCAAAATTACAAACTCTTAACAAACCCATGCATCTTCTCACATAATAAGCATAGTTAACATTTGGAAACAGATTTTACTGTTTGGATGATTTTATTTTTTCAAGAATCATATTTATCCAAAAGTGCTTCAAAAAGCGCTAAGTGGCCCCAGCTTTTGAAGAACAAAAAAAAAGGTTTAATTATCTGTGAAAAAAGAGCTTTTTTTATTAATCAAACAAAAGTATGCTTCAAGGAATATAATTCCAAAAACAGCTTTTAAGTGAAAAACTTCTTTTCAAAATGTTGTGATCAAGTGACACAATTTTTTTACCCATTTTTTAACCAAAATCAACTTTAAACCAATGAGAAGATGGCATGTCATCCTATGATGGGTGTCTAGCACATTATAGTGTGTGAGTTGTCCCTTTTCATTGGTTTTGATCAATCTTTTGGTCAAAAATTTGGATTATTGATCTTTTCCCTTCAAAAATATTTCCAAACTCTATCATACTCACATATATTTAATAGCTAATACAGAGAGGGATCAGATCAGACAATACTCACAGACACATAGACGTCATCATTCAAATTGTACACAATATCATCCACCGACGCCTGGTTAAAATGCCTCTTTGCTTTAACTATCTCGTCCCCGAACACGCCATCAACCCTTCATCCAAATCAAAAAAACAAAATAAATAAAAACCAAACCAAACATCAAAAGCAGTACTACAAAAAAAAACTTACTTTTTGAAGCTGCAGATAGGCCCCTTGTCAAACACCTAAATTCAAAACAACAAAAAACATGATTTTATCAGATCCGATGAGGAAACCAAAAGAACCCACCAAGATTCAAAGGAAAAGCTCGGACCTTTTCATCATTGTATCGGTGTGGCCACCTCTCCCTCGCAACGTTAGGCGACACGGCGTCCCCAACAAACCAACAGGGGTCCTCCGACCCCTCCAGTCCACCCTTCATGGAAGCCCCGGAGGCCTCAGAAGCCTTGCTCTTGCAAGGCTTCCTCTTCGCCACCGCCAACTGCATCTCCCCGACCTCCTCTTCCTCTTCTTCATCATACAAAACCTCAATCTCCTCATAGACTGCCTCCCCATCGTCGGGGACGCCCTTTTTCGCTCGGCTCCGCCGGGACCGCGACTTGGATGTTGATTCGTCGTCCATCGGAGACTTCGATGGAGGCCGTTTTCGGGAGCTCCGCTTTTCGGTGCGCGACGACATTATGGGAGGATCGGAAGAAGAGGCGGAGATGTGCGTGTGTGTGTGTGAGAGAGAGAGAGAGAGACAGAGAAATTTGGGGTTTTTGAGAGGACGGATTGGGAGGTGAAAAGGCGGAAGAAAATTTTGAAAGTTGAGGTTTGGGCGGGAATTACAAAATTTGGAAAATTTGGAAACTTTTGGTCAGTGTTCAGTATTTGTTCCAATATTTTAAAAGGAAAATGATTTATAGACCCCATGAGATAGCATTGCTGACATTACCCTTAATATCTTTGATTTGTTTTTTTGTAACTTTACCCGATATTAATGGGCGGTTAGGGATCAACGAGTTATTCAAGAATTCATTTTGCAGTTTTTCCATTTTTTGATATGCCGTTTTTGAATTTCAATATTTGATGATGAAATATCTTGCACAATGCAATTCTTTTGGATGATCAATGTGAAGCAGATTCGGAAGACTTTCTCGTCCTTTCATCCAATCGAAAAAAAAAACTGAACATTATCGTGTTCTTTTTTTATGGAGGTTGTTTTAGGTGTGTCATTTGTGATGTTTTATAATCTGGTGATCGTGAATTTCATGTGCTTTTTACGTTTTTTATGTTAATTCTTGAAGTTTCATAGTATGTCGATCGTGATTTTTGTATTTTTATTTTATGATTTTGATGTTGTAGGTTGAATGTGGCATTTTATTATCTAACGCTATATATCAGTTACATATTTCATACCTTTGTTCGATTTAGGTTCTTATTTTTTCTGGTTTGTGTGTATTTTTAATTACCTAGTTACATTTATAATTGTAACTGAAATGTTATAAGGCTATGCAGAAAAATTTAATTATATATCTAAAGGTAACTAACTTTTAGTGAAATATTACTTTTTTACAGTTTTACATTTAAAGTATTAACCAATTTTAATATGAGTACTTTATTTCCATTTTATGGTTTTTTTGTTCTTTCGGTGAATACATGATCACATTTTAAAGTTTTTTGTGGTTTTTTTGTTTGTTCAATACAGGTAACAGGTAATTCAGTGTTAATGGTAGGCAGTTCACAAAATGATTTCTTTGTTGAAATTGATCAGCAATTTGCAAAAGCAATTGTCCCAAGTATCAGAATGACATTTAATTCGGAAGAAGATGTGTAGATGTTTTATAACAACTTTGCACATAGAGAAGATATTATTATGTTTTATAATAGTATGTCCACTATTAGTGTAAAATAGGCATACAAAAAGGTACATGCAACAAAGTTTTGCAAAATCCCTGAAATCATGGTCTTCCTTTCCAGTCAATGCCTCAACCAACTGCTGTTTGATGTATGGAGCACACGGTCTACTCACCACAGCAAATCGCCTTCTGATGAATGCAGTATCTGGCTTGGTCCCATAGTTCACTGCAGTAAAAAATATCAATTACATAACAAGTTTATAACATATATAAGTTAAGCATCATGTCATTACCTTTCACATCTCATGGATTTATAAATAACACAGAAAGTAGTTATATTATGCATCATATAAAACAAATTAATTAGTTTCCGTGTGCTTTTACACGATGTGTATGGTTACATTTTCAGTATATAATTCAATTACATTTTCTGTATCAATTACTCAAAGCAGTTATATTGTGAACATAAACAACATTCATAATATTTAATTACATTACTAATTGTTAGCACATTCTACTCAACGGGCAACTGCAGAACCGTTTCAGCCAGTCATATGATACATAAACATAGTTACATTTTGATTGTATATTATACAAATCATAATGGATAAGTGAGATACATAATCTATTTTATGTTAAGAAGACACATAGAAATCAGATACATTTTTTAGTAACATTAATCAATAATTTCATACATTATTTCTGAATCATATACATAACTGGAATATAAAGACACCATCAAAAACACACAAACATATTATTTTTAGTTACATTATTGAGATTTCTGAGTTAAAATAATAATAGATTATACGATTCATACATGTATCTGAAAAATAAAAGTTATTGTATATCGTTCTACATTCTCAGATTATCATTTTTAGGAAAGATCGATGAAATGTGTTTCATATAAAAACACAAAATCAATATATATAAATTTTAGTTACATTATTATACAATGCAACAGTAAAAAAATCAAAATAACATTTATAGTCGTCGAAATGAGAAAAGCATTGAAAAAATTTCGTACCCATTTATGCAGGGTTTTTTTGCACCGGTTCAAGAAATCCGTTGAATCAGAGGTGCTTTTGATTGCGCCGTCAAGTTCAAGATTTTTCAGATCGATTTTTTATGAAGGTGGAATTGATGGACGGTGTGATTTCGAACATGGTGTTTTTTAGGAAACCCTAGATTTTGAAACTGGTTTTTGATCCAAGAGAGGGTCAGGAAGATGAAGTGAAAAAAATGGAAAAAGAGGAGGAAATCGTGGGCGACAGTGTGACACATAAATGGGGGTAGTTTAGTCCTTTACCGTTTTACCCTTTTATAAAATCAAACCAGACAGTCAATGACAAGTTGACACCTCATAGGGCCTATGAGTGGGGCTTATATTTTGGAGCCTGTGTAGCAAACTGATTTTAAATTCATAAATTTCACTATAAATAATATGTTTTTATGTTTGTTTGTGATGCGGATGAGTAGGATAATATTTGATTTGAATAGATTTTTAGGGATTTGAATGGGTTTGATTTGTTGGGATAATTTGATTTAATTGGTTATGATGTGATTTAGTCGGTTAGAATGATTTGCTTTATTTTTTTTACTATAACGGTAGACACTGATCTTAATATATTAAGGGACAAAAGTCAAAAGAAAATATTACGAAGCAGAAAAAACCATGAAAAGCTCTTGGAAATCAGGTAAAGGAGATATCGACCCATTTCCACTTGCTAGCTAACCAAAGGCGCTAAAGAATTACAGGTTTATCAGCTTGGAAACTGATACCCTTTACCCCCACACAAAAAATCCCCCAATTTAGAATAAGACATTTAACTATTTCCCAAATGTTTGTCTCATACGGTCTTTGACCCTTAAAAATGACCTGATTGTGACAAAGTCAAATCGACCATACCATCACAGGCATCAATAATTGAGACACTTTTGCCTTCACCAACCGATCTCCTACTCTCCTCAGTTGCTGGCCCACCAACCACATGCTCTCCAAATCCCCAAACAACACATCCATCCCTGACACCTCCTTCATACGAGCCCACACCCACTCACCATTCGACAGGAAGTAAATAAATGATCCGCCGACTCCGCTTCCTCTTCGCAAAGAGCGTGTGAAGCATCTAACCCCGGTTTCATCTAGCTAATCTGCTCCTGGTGGAGATCTTCCTTTCGTTGCCTTGGTCTGGGACATAGGGCAATGGAGTGTAGGGAACCATCTACATGTTGGATTTGTTTTATTACTTTGATCACATGTTTATTCCTTTAAGGAAATCAATTAGAATTATTGAAAATTTTTAGAGATTTTTTCATGTATATTATATACCATCTATAAACATGCTATTTATTTTTATGTCATTCCAAATAACCTATTCATATTATATCATTAGAATATTTAGAAATTACGCTATATTTACCATCTTAGTTGAATTCCATCAAAAAATTTATTAAACCATTAAATTCTTGGATAAATAATCAAAGTACCTTTTTTTCATATTTTGCCCTATCAAATCTTGTATAGAAATAGAAAATATTAATTTGAACATGAAATTGATAAATTTCATCTAAAATCCAAAAAAAAAGTTAAACATAAAAACTATTTATTAGTAAATAAATAGTAATTATTAATGAGAAATTAATGACAAAAAAATCTCCTAAAAGTTAGAATTATCAAAATCAGCCACTTTTTAAAATTATACTTAAAAAAGTCTCATTTCACAATTTTGGAAACATAAAAGACTAATCTACCCTCTAACCCTGGTTAGGTTATTCCATTCCAAAAACCTATTTTTCCTACAAAATAACAATCTCTCTCTATATATCCCAAATCAATCCCTTTAAGAGGTTTTGTTATTATATATTATATTTTGTGTTTCTTATATATATCTTACTTGATGTTATTTATCATTTTTCATTGTGTGATAATATTTTAAATCTTTATTCACATTTTTTTTGTTTGGCTATTCACTTTTTTTTATGGCGTCATTAGTACACATCCATTTTTTTAAAGAAGTATCAACATTTAATGGAGTTCATCATCAAAAACTCAAATTTATTGGTACACATCTCACAAAATCCATCTAATCACAAAGAATTTAGAAAAAAAAAAGTTCTATATGAGAATGTGTGAAATACATTAATAAAATTAAGATGGTGAAATATTTTAACAAAGTTAAGGGGCATGGAATATGTTAATGATTTAATTACATAAGGGTATGTTAGTGTTTTGTGTTTCTAAAATTGTAAAATGAGACTTGTTTTTGTATAATTTTTAAAAGTAACTGATTTGGGTATTTTTAACTTTTAGGAGACTTGTTTGGCCATTTTCCTATTATTAATACTTACATTAGAAGGTATGAAATAATATTATGTTGAAAAAAATAATCATATATACTTCAAGTCTTCAAAATGATAAACTATAAAAAAAACATAAATTTTGATTAGAAAAAATAAAGTTGGGGTAAGATTGAGAAGGAAGAATGACTCACGATTGATTTTGAAAGAACAGATGATTAATTAGATTGTTATATTTAATTATTTACATTATGACAAATATTATATTAATGTTATTTTCGTTTTTAACATAACATCTATATAAGTGTCCAGATGTATTCATTAGAGACTCAATCAGAAGAAACAAGAAGTCACTTGTTTGCGTACTCACGCACTCGCACCAGTCGAGCATTTATGTAGAGAACAAGAATCCAATAAGCAAACACAAGAGCTACTCTCCATCTGATTTGATAAACACAATCTTCTGCATTTCATGCTGGAACCCCCGTTTGGATACAGAATATGATTTATTTTTGGGTATTTATTTATCCGAGTATAAGTGAGTATAAATAAGGATAAAATGATTTTGTATTTGGTTGTATTTTGAATTATTCTCGTTGGAAATCGTAAGAATAAATGTTTTGTTGTTTGAGTAAAATGTGAATAAAGTATGGATAAGAATTTATAAAAGGTAAAAAAGTAATGATAGTTGATTTGACATGTGATTTATAAGAGGTGGTGACAGTTGATTTGACAGTAGACTCACTTATTCTTTGGGTAAAATAACCTAGGATAACTTTTATTCTAGGGGGTTGATTGGAATCCATATACCACTTTATACTAGTTTATTCTAGCACATTTTATCCGGGGTTATCCGGGCTTTCCAAACATGGCTCAAATTTTATCCGGGGTTATCCGGAGTTATCCGGGGTTTATCTGACATCCAAACGGGGCGAAAAGTTTCACATTAGTATGTATCAGTAGGTATCCCACCCATGTCTATCAAAAAAAAGTTTATAATAATAGATTTTTTTTTCAGTCCTCTTACCTCAGCCCCAATTTTTAAGTCACATTAACAAACCCCATTAAGTGTCATTTCTCCTATGGTTGCCGGGTTAACTTTACAAAAAATAAAAAAATAAAATACAATACTATCCATTATTTAAAATTCATGTTTTGGTTATGGAGAAACCCTTCCCCTATTTTGGATTTATGTATAACTGCTTAACTACTCAAATTTTCGTAAAAAATAATATGAAACAACCAACAATTTGATTTTCAAAATGTAACTACATTTCACAAAAACATGTTCAAACAAAATCAGAAAATTTAATGCATATAGTATTTATATACATTTGATTTGTATCTGAATTTTCAAAAAAAAAAATATGTTTAAACCGAAATGTATGTGATCGTCAAAATTGTACACTTTAACTCCAAGAATGTCACGTTATCTAGCTCTCATGGGATTTAACTGCAAGAGACAATGAAGCTGAATTTAACTGAGTTTCTAAAATATAACTGGATTTCACAAAAACATGTTCAACCAAAATCAGAATAACATAATGCATGTAGTAATTCAGATACATTTGAAATGTATCTAAATTTAAAAAATAAAAATAAATTAAACGAATGTAACTAAATTAATTCAGATGATCAAAAAGTAAAATACAGGCAAATAAAAAACAAATTAATATCAAACACCAGATTTAACGAATATAAATATGTAATTCATATCATTAAAATACCACTGCGTAAACATAAAATCACATAGGCTAAATCTGAATCGATCGACATTGATGAAACGAAAATCGAATATCTCAAAACAAAGCAGCAGCTGAAATTCCTCAAAAAAAAAAAATGATTTGTTGTTTTGTGTTTTAATAACATATATTGATCGATTGACAAGGACTCAAGGAGGAATCAACGTATATAATCGGACAGATGGGAAGCAATTATCAAAAAAGGAAAAAAAAACCACACCAGTATAAATGACAGTACATATGCCAACTCACAAGGCTTTTGATGAGACCTAAAACTTGAGACTTAAATCATTATTGTTTATTTATATTTTTTGATATCGAAGGGACCCGTGACTGAACTTATTGTTTATTTATTGATGAATAATTTTTAACTCTTTGATGAAAACAAGTCACTTGGGTTTACAAGAGCACTTCATTTCACAGGGGATACTATTTTCAAGGAGGCCAAGTGATTAATGCCACAATAGATGTAGAGGAAACCTTTCAGAGGTTTCTACAAAAATGGAAGACATGGGGAGTTGAGAATCTGCAACCGAAAGAAGCAATATATTCGTTTGCTGCTATTCGCCTGTACATTTCAGGCGAGTTTTCAAACCTGAATTTCTTAGATACAAATTTTTTATGACCTGTTAAGCAAGTAACAAAAAATTGCAGAGGTGGGACATGGAATGATGGGTGGGTGGTACGATTCGAATGCAACATCCCAATCGAACTATACAGAGCTAGAGAGCAGGCCATGGAACAACATGTACATGTCTTGAGAGGTTGGACAAAACGATGGTCTGAAGTGGAAAATACGGTTTTTAAACATAACCCATCTAACAGAGTTCAGGATCGACGGGCACCCCTCAGTTCACCGGGAGCTAGGTACCTCGATTCCTTTCCGGCAAGACTGCAGCCACTGGTGCCTCCCTGGCGTGCCTGACACGTGGAATGAAATCCTCTAGCTCATCTGTAATCAAAATGCTACATCATTAGAAAGAGATTGTAGCAGCTTTTGAAAACAACTTTTGAAAAACTGCTTTTTTTTTTTAATAATTAGAAGTTTTTCGCGTCCGTCAAATGCTAGGGACTTTTGGAATAATACAATTCTTACGCTCCTTGCGTAGTATGGTAAGGAATACCTTTTATTTTGAGGGACGTATGTTCTCCGGATTAGTACGGCTCAAGCCATTCGATTCGGGGATTTCATCATAGCTCATGTCGTCGGTGTCCAACTCCTTCATCTTCTCGAGCTGCCTCAGGAGATCCAACCTCTCCGGTGCATAGGTAGACGGGATCTGCAGCGAACATGAATAATTGGAGTCTTAATACCGATGTTGCAGAATTTTAGCCGTGTAAGGTTTGGTAGAAGGTTGTTTGTATTCTACGATACATACCAGGGCGGGTACATATCTTTGTATGGCGGCTAGCATGGCTGCATGACCCACTGCAGTAACCTGTATATTATGAGGTAAATTTTAGGCCTACAATGTCATAATCAGAAGTTCAGATGATGGGGTGATTTTTATTTAGTGTTATAAGTTGCATATTCTATCTTGATTCAGATGATAACATGAATTTCTTAGTATTTAAAAGATATAAACCAAGATTTTCATAGTATTTTATAGCTAACAAAGACAGCGGGATGCGTCCTATTTGATGATAGGAACCAAGAATTATACATTTCCTAAATACACTTTCTGAAAAACTCATGCTACATGAATCAGTATAATAGATGAAAAGCAACGAAAAATTGAAGCAATTTATAAAGAAAGGAACTCACAGGAAGTAGCATGAGAAATCCTATGGGAAGAACTGATGCCAGGTCGGTTAAAGTTCTACGCAGAGCTTTCTTTTCTTTCTCTGCAAGTTCATCTCCAGTAAGTGCTCTTTTAAGCAACATTGTAGCTGCTGCCACATCAATGGCTAAGAGCTGTGTTCCTTGCCAAACATCCTACTCAACCAGAAAAAAAAGAGCAACAAATGTATCATGTCATGAGTGGCCAAAAAGCTGGAAAGAAATAATTATAGGCAATAGAAGAGTTCAACAGATGCATCAAGTTAAGAGCCACTTGTTCAATACTCGAATTATGCACTCCAGAATACTGACCCCACTGTGTCACCTGTTCTTTCATCAGTTAAAATAGCTGAAGGTATATTCTTTGGGGTCACATACACTACTTAAAAATCATTACAGTTTACCATGTTAACAATGTGTATCAGTTAGCACAAGTACTAGAAACTCACCACTTTCTAATGCCATAACTGATAAGTAATTGGATTACATGGTTCTAGCAGTTCAAAGTTTTTACAGCAGAAATTTGCATACCGTGCTAGTCTCTCTCAGTTTCACAATGGATTTGGAAATGATATCTTCCTTTTGCACCTGTACCAATTTATGGCTTCCTGCCTCAGCAGCATGCTTGACCTTTTCATTTATTAAATTCGCCTCCTGATATAAAGTATAATAATGTATATTTCAGTAAAAATAAACATTATGTCGTGAGAAACTAAACGGTTAATTGAATACAGAGCTCAATATTATCTGTTACCTAAAACAAAAGGCTACATCAGGATTATGATGGCATAAAGCTATTCATGAAACAAGATATAGGAAAACAAACCATGGCCATGGGAAAAACACAAATGAAGAATACCAATCATAGAAAGAGTTAAATATCATGCCCAGGAATATTAGCACATTTGAAATCGGGAAACACAGTTGCGCCAAACCAGATACTTGGGGGAAATGTTCGCAAAAAAATTTGGACTATAATTCCCTAAGTTCATTTGAAAATATCCAGATGGATATCTTCCAGAGCATATAACAGGCTACATAAAAGATCCTAATTACACTTAAAGACATCATGTAAGAAATCATCAATGTACCTCTTCAACCTGAGTTCCATCTGCACTTCTTTGAACTCGTTTTTCAAGCTCAATAAGTTCCCGCCTCAAAATTTCAAAACGCCTTATCTCATTTGATTCTGTGTCCTCATTGCTTATAGTTGCACTTGTAACAAAATTTTCATCAGCTTCATCTTCCTATGAATCATGTGGTCAAAAAATGAGAAAATGGCAAACCAATTAACCAAGAGATAAAAATATATTTGGGACATCGCAAAATAATTCACATCAACCCATGTACATGGAATCATTACCAGGTCACCTTCATCTTTTAAGTGAAATGAAAATTTGTCAAAAATACTTGAGTATTGTTTGGATCCAATTTTGGGAAGCTAGATTTTCTCCATATTGGTTTTTTTGAATATCCAACTTCTCTAAGCTTTCCACCTTTTTGTCACATGATATCTGATTTTTTTTAAGCCTCCAATATCCAAAGACTTAGTCAAAGAAGCTGAGATCCTTTGATTGTTTTGTCCGTCTTGTAATTAGTCAAGCTTCAAAATTATTCACTTATAAATGAAATCTCAGACATTTTTTTCTCAAATCAGTTGAAAGAAGATTATAAGAGAACAAAAAAGGATCACAGTATTAGAAGTTACAGACATTTTTGGAAATCATTATGAAGCTCAAAGTTCAAATGGGAAGGCATGGAACAAAATATGTGTTTCGTGATTCTCTCATTACAAGCATATTTTACTTCTAAAAACATGTCATTGTCCACCATTCCAATTGACCAGAAGGCTGAATTAGCATCCTATTCAAACCATCTCTACCGTTGATATTATTTGCTCTGACAAGCATGGTGGTAATCACAAGAACACAAAATGCTAAGAGATTCATTCTTCTCCTTCCTACATCACCCACCAAATGAATTTTTTATAGCAATGTCCTGGATCTTCCTCATTCAAACCGAACAAACATTGAACAATGATGCTTGACCAAACTAATAAAATTTCTCTATAGAATATTATTTCAGCATGATCTTAATTTCATCAATCAGGGATCTCGCAGGGAAATCTGTATGCTCTGTTAGACATATAAAAGTACAAACAGATACATTAAAAAAAATCATGCCATACTGTTTCATATGCTGCTGATCCAGTCCCTGCTTTTCTGGTGGACTGACTTACCAAGAAATTCCACAATCCATGACCTTTAGTAGACTTCCTGTGACAAGAAATTTCCATAAAAACTATAAAAATTTATGCACAAATACAATCACGCGTCATTTCATATATTCTCCCCCTCACAGCCCCACATGACATACAAAGTATTACCCCCCGTCCCCCTCCCAGTTAGGGCTGCAACTTGGGCTAGGTCCAAACAAAACCAGACAGGTTGAATCAGAATTGTAGGCAGTTTGAGTTAGAAAATTTGGGTTCGGGTTCGAGTAGAGTGATTCAGGTTAGATAATTTTTCAGGTTGGGTTCAGGTTGGCGTCTCACACAACCCGACCCAATGCGAATTCGTTTATCTACATGAAATTTGTTTAAAGTGGTTGATTGGAACTTGTCTAAACCTTTTTTGTTTGGTATTTCGTCATATTATATATGTTTGAACTTATTTAATTATTAACAAAAAGAATATGTCTAAATAAGATTTATGCTAACATACCTAACCCGCTTCCACCTCGAACCTCGACTAGAAATTCGGGTTCCTTGGGTTGGGTTCAGGTTGTAAATTTCTACAATGGGTCAGGTTCGAGTTGGGATTATTGGGTTGAACATTGGGTTTGGGTTGGGCACTTCCAACTTCGGGTTGGGTTTGGTTTGGAGCCAACCCAATCCCAACCAGCCCGACTTGCAGCCCTACCACCAGTTTTAATGCATGCTAACAAAAATAATTTTAACCAAGATCACAGAAAATCTTTAAGAGTACTAGAAAAGAGTCCAACCTATCAGCAAGCCTTCTGCCTCTCTCACGCACATTCTTCTTCGGACCGGAACCTCTTCCACCCTTTTTATCCGAGTACCGTCGCAGCTTGCTAGTCGAAGACTCTGAACGACCATCCTCCTCCTAATTGATCAGAGAAAAAGGTCAAGTCGGTATAGCAACAGCATGAAGAAACATTTTATAAGTCCATTGATCAACCAGAAAATTCAAGGTGAATAGAAAACCAAACACAATAGATTAATCATATAGGCTAAACAATTTTTTTTACATTTTGCTACTTTATAGAAAGTGCTAAGAATGAAAGCATATCACTATTCTTCCAAAAATATACGGGCATCCTTATATGTAAACAAAACCTTTGTATGAAAACCTGGACCTATAATAGCATTTATTTAACGTCATCGCAGGTCCTGATACAACAAAACCAGTAGAATCAGAAAAGTTGACCCAAAAGGATCCCAAATTGTCAACTAAGGTGATAATTGACTTCTATTTTGTAGTCCCATTTTCTCTTGACCACAAAAAAGGCAATAATGAATTAAATACAAAATATACCGTGCTGGAGATATTATATATCATTAAAAGTAGACCTTTTTCTTGGTCAATGAACCATCAAAAATATTGTTGGACATCTAGTAACAAGGACATTCTAAGTCCTTGTTTTAGAGCTGCTACGACATTCCATGACTGTGCAGGACATGACCAATATGTCCAAATTCTTACATAACACAATATGATTCTCTTTAGAGGTGCTCTGTCTAACACGGCATGCCTGTCTGACACCATAAATGTAGTCGGGGTTTTTCTGGCATTCTAACCCAAGACCTCATGGTGCAAATTCTGTTGTCAATCATTGAGCTATGGGTCCAAGCCTCATTTTCTTGTGAAATGATTTGGGATATATTAAAGAAACATTCCCTATAACTTTTTGTAAAATGATATCCAAAAAAAATTAATGGAGAGGAGAAAAAAATCATATCCAGATCATGGATCATGGACATGATTCATATTGGTAGCCTCAAATACAAGAGAAATGTAAAACATAATTACCTGCTGTAGAGAAGCCGCTTTTGCTCTGAATGATGCTTCGAGAAATTCTGCCTCTTTCTTTAGTTTTCTTATCCTTTCTAAATCAGAACATGCGGCTTTCAAATGTTCTTTTCCAGAACCAGCATTTGATAGATGTAGCTCTTGCAGCAAGTCTTCCAACCTTTTCAGAGCTTCTTCAACACTCTCTAATGCCTGCAAACATCAGTTGTATGTAATGACAGCAACTGAGATTTATAATATGCAACTAGTTAACCCATAGTGAGGAAAAAAAATGATGGGAGGATGGGACTGTAACGTTGAAAGAAGACCGAAATTAGAAGGACCAGAGCAGAAACACAGACTATGCAAAGACTGAATTGATTTGGTGAACTGATTCATACAGTAAGGATTGTTGTTCACTTAATCTGAGAAAAAGGAGAATGCCATTCATGGTATATGAAAATACACCACCAGCATGTATTGACTATACATGAAAAACAAATACTTGCACGTGTAAGTATAAAAAATCACATGTTTCTATGTCGATACTAGAGTACTTAAAACAGCTTAATTCATATATAATGCAATTTAAATTCAGCGCTACTCATCATGTATCAACAGTTATTCTCAAATTCAAAAATAAATTACTCAAGTATAGGTAGATCTGAGAGCAAATGTCGATAATTTTTTTCTGTTTTTGAAGGCTACATGCTTATGATTTTGATTGACTTGCATGCAAATTTTTATCATTTGTTTACGGCCAAGTCGAGCATACGCCAAATCATCAAAACATAGGAATGAAAACCAAGTCCTGATCATAGTGAAACCCCAGGAACTTGAACCCAACGATACCTGATCAAAAGATTCTAGCTCGGTCTCAGGAAGTGGAAGATTTCTAAACCCAGTCGTACTACTAGAATTTTGTTCACTGTCCTCCTTCAGCTCTGTCCTGTACATTGTTCAAAATAATTTTGCAAGCAGCAATCGGTTATCTTTGCATCAGACAATCAATGAGTTGAAACCAACAAAATTCACAAAACCAACAATAGTAAACATTACATTTAAGTGGTTGAGCCTTTTAAAACTTACTCTGAGATACCCAGCTCTTGCACACATTCCTTCAACTTGATGTGTCTAACCATACATAAAAGGATACATCACCAGAATGAGAACAACAAATGTAATATAACTGATATATAGACAGAAAGATATATATATATATATATATAGAGAGAGAGAGAGAGAGAGAGAGAGAGAGTTGGTGCAACATATATGCAGCTGGTTTACCCTCTAGAAAGAAATCTTGCAGCTTTGATATTGGATCGGTTCTCAAGCCATGCACTGTACTTGATGAAGCTTTCCATCCAATAGGAGCACACATCTAAGACCTTGAAAATAACTTCCCCACGAGGAAGCCATTCTTGTTTACCTTTGCTTTCATGATGATGTTTCAATTTGACTGGATTGCCTGGATAAAAAGGAAGCCACTCCAACTCTTCACAAACTACCTATTATATACAACAAATGATGTTTCCTCCATTATTGAACAACCAAACATGATACTGAAACTCCTTGAATTGACCATAATTATAATAATCTTAACCTCTACGTATAGCTGGTAAGAACTAATTGATGAAAGTTGAGGATAGTATAGTACACTCCCCCCAATGAAGTATCTGAAATCATCACAAACAAGCAAAGGTAAGTGAAGGATGGAAATAAATGAGAAAAACTGTAAATTAAAAGGAGCAAAGAATACCACTGATAAAGTCCCAATTTAAGGGAGTAGAATCAAGTAGACTTGAGGCACACCTTATGATGCTCTCAATCGGGTCATCGATTGTATCAATGCCATTCGCAGACAAAAAAGCCTGAGTTCTTCTTCCCAATGCAATGAAAAATCCAAATATTGCCAGGTCCTTTTCTAATACCTGCATCAAAGAAAAACAAACTATATCAACTCCTACCTGATCAAATTATCAGTATTTGTACACACAGCTATTTTAATTACTAAAGAGAACAACTGGGATATTCTCCAAGGATCAAATTTCTTATCCAACCCAATACTACACATGAACCCACGCAGAGGCCTTTTAAATGATCAAATTCCTACAGAACCCCCACAGTCCTCCAGTCCATACAAGTGTATACCACCTTCCACCAAATACTTCCAAACAAAAACTAGCATTGCATATTAAATTCAGAAAGCTCTAGATCTGTGACTGATTATGAATCTACAAATCTTGCATGGTACTTTGTAGATAAAATGAAAAGACATAATCAATATAACTCAATCCAAGATATGTGAATCATTACATGTTAGCTTGATGTATCTACAACAAGATTATAGAAGAAAATATCAAAATAAAGGAATTCTAATTCTAAACAGAACATGATACATCTGTTCACCAAAAAAACCAGATTGGCTATTTGACATTTCTAATGTAGCAATACGTTGATACAGAATAAGTATATAAAATTAAGAAAGAGAATGTCAGAAATAAAAGTTTATGATATACTTTTATGATATGCTTATGAAGATCACAGCCATGGCTTCAGAGCATAACGAAGAAAAGAGCACAGATGTTCTTTTATCATACAACCAACTTCAAACAAAGATACAGATGAATGCAAATTTCAAATGGAATGATGTATTATTATACAATATCCCTGTAACAAAATTAGGAAAATAGTTTAGAGATCATACAGAATGTTTGCAACAGAGTATCCATTCACTATCACCAACCTCTATACTTTCACATGTTGTCAGTCTCGACCATATCCTTTCCCTATCAATAGCCCGCTGCAGTTTTTGCTGCACGATGTCAACCCAGAAAGCCAGCTCTTCAGCACTTTGACCAGTTTTTGGTTTACAGGCTGCCGCTCGAGGACCAAAATGTAAAAGAAATTCTCTGCGTAGACCAATTTCCTTTAAAGAATGATAAGCTTGGCTGATTGGAACAAAGTCAATAAGCATGTCCATTAATCTACCGGTGACCTCAGGCATGATCGAGAAGAACGAGGAGCAAGAGACTTTTGCAGGTCCAAGCTTCATGATTGCAGCAATACAGCTCAGTGCAAGCATAATTAAAGAAATATCACCAGTCTTCTCTGAACTGGATGACACTCCTCTTGAAAATCTGAGAGTAAATAAAGGTATATTTTCATAGTCTAGAATTTGTTTAAAATAATAAATAAAAGGGGAAATTAGTTCCAACTATTTTTTTTATAATTCCTTTTTTTTTAAATCCTAAGTTTTTAGCATATAAAAACACCCCCAAGTTTGCGGTTATATTTTTGTTTGGTCCTTCCATCCAAATATCATTCGTATGTGCATGTTACGTACTAATATACAATGATGGATAACAATGTATGAGATTTAACAGTGTACAC
This sequence comes from Acorus calamus, assembly GCA_030737845.1. Taxonomy (NCBI): domain Eukaryota; kingdom Viridiplantae; phylum Streptophyta; class Magnoliopsida; order Acorales; family Acoraceae; genus Acorus; species Acorus calamus. Next base: position 23,635,064 of record CM060865.1, on the reverse strand, counting down.
AGAAGCATACCAATGTACATGGTTGACATAACAATATACAAGGGATGGATAACAGTTTACGAGTTAGCAACATAGTGTACAAAAAAAATCCAAATGGGGTAAACAACAGAAAGGAGACAAAAAGACCTAGAAAAAAAAAACATAACCACTAACTTGGGGGTGTTTCCATATGCTAAAAAAGTCTAGGCCCCAGGCAAATAAATGCAAGAATGCAAAATGCTAATACATACAGTGTAGTAGCTGCATTAAAGTGAGGATCTCTCTCTAAAAGATTGATAAAGTTGGTCACAACCATTGGATGTTGTTGATCCCAGAACCACTCATAGGCCCCAGGCTGCTTGGCAGACAATTCTTCTCTGATCAAGCTCTCCAATGGAGAAGACTGCTTCAATAAACTGCAATTGAGAAGAAAAAAGGACTGCATGAGAATTTTATTTGATTCATTAACCTAAGACCAAACTAAATAAATATATCTAACAAATTCAGTTTGAAAATTCCAGATACATGTTGACAGCTTGTTGTAGAAAGTAAGTTCACCCAAACAGGTCATATTTCCATTCATATAGCCGACCCAAAATAGACGGACATGGATTCTTGCTGTGAACCCACTATCTATTTATGAGATGCCAAAATAACCATTTATGCTGCTTCCTTCTAGTAACCTCTGGAACACATAATTAAAAAAAAAAGTTGATAAAAAATGGATAAATTGAGTTTTATTACATCAAATTTAATAACACAGCATCTGATGTTCTGAAGGTTTAACCAGTAGACTTCTGAAGAAAAATGTATGCAAAAAGTAAATTTGGTCATTAGGATTATGGTGCCTATATTTGATACTTTTGGTCTTGGATATATCTTACAGATCCTTCTTCACTTCACAAAAAACATAAATCATATTATCAGTCAATTTACCCTTTATATGAAAAGTTAAGAATAAATGAAAGAAATATGCTAAACAAAACATAACCAACCTCCTTTGCACAAATATATTAGAATCTCTATCCCTTCCATCACCTCGAGATGAAATCTCAACTGCTGCTTGCAATAAACAGTTTACAGCGGCCTACAAAACATATTGAAAGTTCAAAAATAAAATACAAGCCCCATGAAAGTGCTAAAGAATTCATTACACGAAATCAAAGCAAAGGAAGTTAAAGGAGTTCATCATCACCAGATGTGATTCAAAATCATTATAAAGGACAACCTTATGTACCAGATGCAATTTGATATAACATTTCCTATTGCTTCCTTAACAATTCCAAGTTTTCAACTACCAATAAAGCAGATAATCCTCGTAAGGGCTTCATAATTTTCTCACTGCAAGCAATTCAAATGATAGGTAGATCTTAAGGAATAAGAACTAGAAACTCAAAATGGCCATGTCCAACACAGACACAAATTGCCCTCTTCTTAAGCTTACACCTGAATAATTAAAAAATGACTGAATTTTTTTTAAAATAATTTAAAAGAGCTTTTACATCCAGGATAAAGATACTGCACACACATATATATACAGAATGTAACCAGGAAATACAACACAAGAACAGGCAGATGCATTGTATTAAACACAGATATGCAATGTTGGACACAGCAACTCCAAAACAATTTATATTGCCATATCCAATGCAGGCACAAAGCACCCAACATACTCTAAGTCTTAGACATCAAGAGCTTGTTAGGCGCATGTACATCCACATATCATAGCTTCCAATCATTTACTACCTGTTTTCAACTAAGACACAAGATGAAGTCAAAAAGTTCAAATGCACAAAGTTGTTCAACAAAATCACTAGCTGACATCTCCTATAATCTGTTAGCAGAAAAGTAATCCATAAATGTTGTGACATACATTTATATCTTTCAGTTCTTAGGTGCTACAGTTAAATCACACAAAATCCATGTAAACCCAGTGTTTCACTCAAAACTCTTACTAAAAATATGTAATGGAAAAAACCAATCGCAAGATGAGGTGGGGCAAACCTGATAAGAAAGGGTCTTCACCCATGCATTCTTGTCCACTCCAAGCCATGCACTCGAAAACCAATATATCCTTGATGATGAACCGTGTTCCCTAATGGCCAGCTCAATGGCCCTTGCCGCATCATGTAAGGACTGAATGAGTGCACCATTAAGATCCTCACCCTGCAAAGACTGATCCAATTTGGTTCTCATCTCCTCCAATTCACTGCTTGAGCTCACTTGGGGCATTCCATTCACTGTTACACCATCATCAGTGGAAGCTAATGGCAAATATAAAATCCTTCTGCCCTTTCCAATGAATGGATGATCATTATAGAATTTCGAGGACCTTGAATACCTCAAACAGCATCTCTGCATGAAATTTACTCTAAAACGTACTATACTTCTTATATGAACTACTTCTTTGGAGAACAAGTGATTCACTATGGCATTGTGTGATGGGTATGAATTCAAAGAGCTGCAAATAAAAAAATTAAGAATGACCGAAGATCAGATGGACATTACTTATAAACTAAATCCACAACAACATATAGCAATTAATAGAATGCATGAATACTACTTCAACACTGTCTTTTGACATCCCACCAAACCTCTGTGCATTATGATCTTTACAAAATCTAAGCATTCATAGAACAATAGAATCAATAAACACTTTCGTGATTGCTTCAGCAAAAAAATAGATATGAATTCATCAAAATTATAAGTACAAAAGGGGTTTCCAAGCCAGAATATGAAACTTTAGTAACAAATGTAACAAACCCAGATCCCAATTTTGCAACAAATCATAGAACAACAAATTCATAAATAAAATTGAGTTGCAGAGCTAGAATGCAAAAAATTGACAACAAGTGTAAGACATCCAGATGCCAATTTTTGCAATAAATCACAGAACAACATAATTATAAGAAGAAAAAAAAATGAGTTTTCGATTCAGAATACGAAACACTAGCCACAAATGTAAAACCCAAATTCCAATTTTCACAATAAATCATAGAACAAAAAAAAAACAACTTAAGATCCTCCACATGACAAAACACTATCAATAACATGTACAAACAAAGCAAGAAATCAATGTAAAACAACAAAAAAACAAGAACCCAAATTCTAAAATCTAAATTAAAATAAGATTGAATGAATTCGAACCTCGCGAGAGTGAGATTCTGCTGCTGTAACTTCACCGCCATAAAAAAACACCCAAAAAAAGAGAGGGAGAAATATTGATTTGTCACGAACTGTTTCAAGACTTCTATTGAGAATTCAAAATGTTTATAAAAATCGAAAAAAAACAATTTTTTAAAAATGAAATAAAAATAAAAGGTGGTAAATGTTGAGAGAGAGAGAGAGAAAGAGAGAGAGAGAGATGAGAAAAAGAGGAGGAGAGAGAGACAGAGAGAGAGAGAGGACTTTATATATTATCCGAGGAGACGTGGTGAGGCCGCCAATCACAAATTCATCGAAAGGCCGAGATTTTCTGTGTATCTTCCCTTTTTGATGGAGCTTTTTGTATGAGCGATGCTGTTATCACCGTCTGATTGATGTTCCTTGGCCCTTTGTGGTGGGGGCTTTGGATAGAATAATGGGTGTGATCTTTAAAAGAAAATTTTCTCATTTCAATGATTAAAAGATGCTTTTAAAAACTTAATTTGAAAATCAATTTTTTTATTTTTGATGTTTTATGCATATTTTTTAAGGATGTAATGATGATGGCTGCTTTATGAAACACCGATTTTGAGTTTCTAAAACACAGATTTCGAGGCACAATTCAGAAACAAAATCTAATAATGACGATGTATTTAAGCTGACATGTTTGATAACAACTTTTAGCTTTAATTTATAAAAAACTAAAAAATATATTTTTTTTCTTTGTTGCCAAACGGGGTGGGGCCTAAGTTATAGTGGATGTAGAGAACATTTGTGAGTTAGTTTTATGTTTTATCAAATCTTGAGATACCTCTTGAGCTGGTGTGAAGAAGGTGAGTTTTTCTAGAGATAAATTATCTCTCGATGAGTAAAATTGTGTTGTTTTTTTTCTTCTTTTGATTAGGAGAGAATAGATATTCTTCTGCTTATATCTCCTTGGTGGGTTGTTTTCTTGCTTCTTTAATTGGGGGCCTCATTTTCTTTGAAATATAATTGAGAGCTCTTTTTATTAAACAAAAAAGAAAAATTCTAGTGGATTCTGTAGGGAGATTTTTTAAGAGCTCTTCTTAAGAAAATTTAACAATTTTTGTAGATGATTTAAAATGGAGCTTTGCTATACAGACCCTAGTTTATAAGCATCTTCCATAGGCCCTATGAGGTGTCAAAATGTTATTGACTACCCGGTTGACTTTTATAAAAAGGTAAAAAAGTAAAATACAATTCTACCCCTAATTAAAACATACACTCTCACTCTATTTCCCTCCTTTTGTGGTGTTTTTTCAATTTTGTCTTCTTATCCCTTTCAAAATTTGAAACATACACATTTATTGATATCACATGATATATTAATCATAAAATTTTATTCAAACCCATCCACCGAGAAGTTTCAAAGAGTGAGGGGACCTCTTCTGGTCTGTCTTTTTTTTCTTCTATGGATGTCTAATCTTCCTTTTATGTGTGTTCAATTCAAATATGACTGCCCTGCAAAGCAACCTCAAAACAAACTATGTCACCCTTTTTAATGATAGTTCAAACGATCATTTAGTAGTTGTAATTTATATAATGTGATATTACTATGCACTTTTTAAAAAAATATGTGAAATCTTTTTTTTCTTTTTTTTAAGAAAAAAACGCGCATTCTTATTTTCAGTTTGTTTAAAGTTGTAAAATGTAACTAACTTCGTGTATGCATAGCTGTTGTATGTGTGTATTCGTATGTGGAGTCATACTTTAATAGTTTGTACGTTTACATATGTATGACATGTAATATCAATTGTTGGAGGTAAAAAAAAGATAGAGAAATCAAAAGACAAGAACCACATAATATTAACCGTGTTTCAGAAAATGTAATGAACTATTAGAGGAATGTAAACAACTTTAAAAAATATAATTATTCAGTTTGATTAATGTTATTGTTATGATGGATGTAACTATCTTTAAATTGTAACTACTTTTAAATGACCTTAACATTTATTGGTTTGTATGTGTGTTTATCATGATTTATATTTCTTTTATCATTATATGTTTTTTATGTTACTGTTGTACGCGATGTAACTAATTTTCATTCAATATGACTAATTTCTGTTAAAAATATAAAACACATGTAAATTATTTAAAATTATCTATTTTAAACTGTAACTAACTTCTTGAGAATAAATATGTAACTGACATTCAAAATGTTAATATAAAAATAAGTGGAAAAAAGACAAAATGGGGATAAATATGTAATTGACATTTAAAATGTTAATCTACTGATATACCAATTGAGAACCACGTTTCACATTAAAAAAAAATTAACATACAAAATTGAAAAATAAATCCTATTTTTCACACGGCCTGAACAAAAAAAATTATATTTTTCACCAGAATAAATCATATTTTAAATTGCCTGGATTCACACGAAAATGAATAGACAATTCAAAAGTTGAAATTCAAAAAATAAGAAACAACATATTTCAATGCCATTATGAGTGATTCTAATAATTAATTACCATCCCATTTTGGTAACCGTCTCATTAATTACGGTCAACATTAACAAAACACTTCAGGGTATTCAGGGTAATCCAAACTATGCCATGTCATGGGGCTTATGACGAAATGGGTTTGTCAATCATTTTACTTTAAGATGACACGGTACATTTTATTGTTGAGACATTGAACAACATATTTACACTCCAAAAATATCATAGGATGCATTTATTTCCACGACTTGAATCTTGTTGCACATCTTTTGACTGATACTATTGAGATTTCAAAAATCATTAAAATCAAATCATTTTGTGCACCCCAGTCCACCACCACCTCATTCACTGCCTGTGACATAAAAGTTCCATGTTTTAAATAAAATACTTATCTTTATAAATACAAAAATAAATTAGATATTTCGAATGAATTGAATATGTACTATCATTTAACAAGGAGAGACCTGTTTTAACCATCAAAAGAAGAAGAAAAATAAACTTTTCTTACACATGGGCTATGTGTTGGGTGTTGACATTATCCTTTTTACAATCCTCATTTTCTCCTAACCTAGCATATACCATATTTGACTAGTATATACTATATTAAGAAAATGCAAAAAGGTATATATTAGATTCATTTAAGTACATGTTTTATTTTTTTCTTAAATGTAAACAAGCATATACTTTCACAGAAAATTCAAAACACTGGCTTATAATGATTTAGAAAATACATAGCCAAATTGTTTCCTGGGATCTACTTTCAGATTTCACAGCACCTCACCCAATGCCATTATTTAAGAATGACATATGTCCTTCTGTTACTGCTGGTGTTGATCCTCTTCAGTTTCTATGTCACATCATCACCAACATGGGTGTATTCCATGATAATGTTTCACTGTGTATGTGATTCGGAATTCTCTTTTAAACCTCCACACATTCGGACCCGGATGATTTCATCATCATATTCTGGTTCACAAGCAGATTAAAACAAATTATTATTCATTAGAGCATAAAGTGAATTACAATGCTGGAATTTTGGTTCCTCACTGTTTATTTCAGATTTTGCTAGAAAATACATACAGACAAAGCACCAGATAAGTTATTCTTTCCCGATGATTCAGGTGGTCCTCTAGCTATCGGTGGTGGTGGTGCATAACCGAAATTGGGTTTTGCGTTATCGACAAATATAGCTCTTCCATTCAATACCTGTTTTGATTATTAATAACATCATCTTTAAAGCTTCGATAGAGATGTGAGAGTAAAAGAGAGGATACCTTTCCATTCATCTCTGCAAGCGCCTTCTCTGCTTCTTCTTCGGATGCGAATGTAACGAATCCGAAGCCCTTTGATCTGTTGTACTCTTTGTTCATTACTATTTTGGCTGTCAGGCAATCATGTTTGATTATGTACAAAAAAAATTAATTCCAAGAGGTTTTGCATGTTGAAGTTGAAAATAGGGAAAAAAATATACACCTTCAATTACTTGGCCATGCTGTGAGAAGGCCTCGGCCAGGGCCTCTTCATTTGTATTGTAAGATAGTCCTGTATGATTTCCACAAGATGTATATAGTGTAAGAACTATATTTGTCGATAATGCAATGGAGTTTTGTTTACTATTCAACATGCAACCCTTTTATGTAAAATGATGGTTGGTAGCTGTTGTTCTATAGGGGAGAATTTTTTTAGTCCTATTAAAAAAAAAAAGGTATACAACATGATTGCTTCTAGGTCTACCCTCCATTTGGTTTCTGGATAGCTCATTCTGGCACAAAATAGTTATACAAGGATAGAGGATAATTTAATGATTTTAAAATGGGATTGACTATGGAGCTCATCTTGAAAAAATTACTAAAATCCCAGCAAGATTGACATAGTTTATGACTGGTCATTAATCATATGGTAACCCTTTTTAAAATAATTTCAGATTCTGAAAAGACCATTTGGTGGCATGAGGGGGACCTGTCATGAAATACTTAGCTGAAACTAGTCGATGGGTAGGGAAACCTACTTTATTGGTATACATAGTTTAATGTCAGTTGATTCATCAAAACTTACAAAACATCTAGATAGGAGGTAATAAACAATATTTGATATAAGGTTTACATTCATCTTTGAGACACACCATATGCAAAAGAGAACAACTTAAAATATTAACTAGATGCCAACATAATTTGATCATAGAAAAAAAATACTGTTTTTACTTGTCTTGCTTCACAAACATCTTGAATTGTTGGCTCTGTAGCTGAAAATAAAATTGATTTACTGATCATGCTTCACAACTTTATGAAGAACAATTTTTTTTCCGAGATTTTTCTGATATTTAAAAAATTATCATATTAACAACTTTTCTTGCGGAAGAGAATGATTGTAGCTTTGTATCCATTGATGAGCCCTATGATTCTGCCAACTAAGTTAAATTATAGGAAACTGATGTTCCACTCTCTTCAAGTAGAAATCCTCTATAATCTCAAACATATCCCACATCATCCATGCCTCCTGAAGAGCCATCCATGTTAACTTTGATTTAATCCCAATCAGGCACTCATAACCCCAGCCAAAATGATCAGTGAGAAAATGGCATGCACAAAATGCATCTTTTGCAAAGCCACCCCAATTTCCATGGGACCAGTTCTAGATTTGTGCCAATCATGACATAAATATTTTTTTTAGATAACCTCACTTTGATTAACTTACGAAATAAAACTAACTTTTTGGTTTTTCCTCAAAAAAAAAAATGTACTAACCCTTTGAGCATGTCTAAAGATGGAGCTTCTTATTTCAGTTAAGCGCTATTTACTGAGATGTTAGTTTTTAGTTTCATCAGTCCTAAAAATTTTCATGCCTGAGATTCAAACCATAATCCACTCCAATTCATCTATGTTTTACTGGCATCTCAAGAGTGAAGACAGATGTCATTGAGGACAAAAATGGCCATTCATTTTTCCTTACCATTACTTAGGTCTATAATCCACATTTTACTATAAAATTGAATTTGAATGGTATTTATGAAATGCATCTCCTTATGAAATAAGGATTATTGCACAATCTCAGGTACAGAAGGTATTCTAAGGGAAAAAAAACTTTACAGTTGACACTAGTGACCACCCAAGGTAACGCTGAGCTCTTAAAATGCATACACACAGAAGAGGTCTATAGTTCATTAGTTATTATTCCAAATGTAATGATTATAGTGAAAGCCAATGCTCTCATTTGACAGAGAAAAAAATAATTATTGCAACTTCCACACTGGATTGTATAGTTTGAAAATTAATAATCACTGAATCAAATAATTCAGTGAGACTAGTTTCTCCTTCGTGTTATAATGCTCACCTCCTCAGTAAACAAAATGGCCAAATTCTCATATAAAAATCATTAATTTTTGTCAGGATTTAGAGATATAATCACAACCTACCACTGAATTTATCAGTATGTTACAAGACTCCACCTGTTGTGACTACACATCTTACAAGATTTCATTGTTCCATTAGCGAATATTTATCAATCTACGCATGGTTTGTTTGCATCATCTATTAAACCATCCAATCCTCTCAGTGGAAGGTCATTTCATCCTCCAAACCAGCAAAACACAAATAAAATTTTTTAGGATTTACTTTTCTTCACTTCTACTTCACTATGTGGCATTATTTGCTCACTCTAATAAAAGGATCTCCACAAATTTCATCATCTCTGCCTTTTATGTTTTGAAAAATATCCAAAACTACATTATTCAAAGTGGTGCGGGGTTGAAATATGAATAATGTAGTTTTGGATATTGTTTTGGCCAAACCTTTTATGCCTTTCATGTTTTGGCCAAACCTTTTATGTTTGGAGGACATGAATCGAGCACTCCTAATGAAGTGGTTGTGGAGATGGATATCTAGTCAGATTTAATGTGGTGCAGAGTGGTGCGGGAGTGCTATGGTTGTGGTTCATTGGCGAGGGACCATCTTCCTTGGGTGACGAGACGGACTTCGTGGTTATGGAAAGGAATTCTCCCGCTTCAGGATCAATTCTGTCGGGGGATTAAGTGGAGGCTAGGGGACAGGTCAATTATTCGATTCTGGTTCGATGTTTGGATCGGTGATGAACCGCTGAAGGACTGTTTTCCGACAATATTCAGATTGCAAGATTGAAACAGGGTGCAGTGTGTTTGTTTTGGAATGGTCGGGGGGTCTCGGGGCATTGGGACATGAAGTTCACGAGAGGTTTACATGAGGCGGAAGTGGAGGAGTTACTTCAGATTCGTGAGCTACTCCAGGAGGCAGGGCCAGTGGCAGATCAGCGTGATGTGGCGGTTTGGAGTCGAGCCAGCGCTACGGGTTATGTGGTTAAGAGCAGTTACGATTGGTGGAGGAGAGAGCATCCTCATTTGGTGATCACGGCGGTTAAAGATCGGGAGATTTGGGGGTGCAAGGTTCCACTCAAGATTAAGATGTTCTTGTGGGTTTTATATCAGAGGAAGACTCTTACTCGCTCCAGATTGGCAAGGTGGGTGCCGGGGTTGGAGGTCACATGTGCCATGTGCGGGGTGGAGGAGGAGACCGCGGATCATCTGTTCACTACATGCATAATGGAATGATGGGTGTGGGAGTGGTTAAATGTGGCGACGGGCATGCATGCGCATTTTGGGGATTTAGAGGGGATGTGGGCAGCGGGTCGGCGGCTGAGAAGGATGGGGGACCGGTCTGCGAAGGCGAAGGTATCTCAGTTATTTGTCCCGGCTTTGGTTTGGTCGACGTGGTTGTCTCGCAACCTAGTCATTTTTAGAGGCCAAAGACCATACGGGGAGAATATATGGGAGATGGCAAAGAGCTTCATTGTTGATTGGGGAAGCTTTTGTGTGGGGGCTAGGGGTATTAGATTTCAAGATGATATACTTGTAATGAATTAGGGGTGCGGTGCGAGGAGGTAGTCGATGAGTTCAAGTAGATATCTCTTCTACTTTGTTCTCATGCGAACGCCTTTGAAAATTGTATGATGGGCTTCCGTCCCTTAATTTATTAAGATGTAGGCCTACCGTTTAACTCAAAAAAAAAAAAAAACCCAGGAATTAAATTTTTGTGCCTCAATTAAGATATCAATTTCTTACAATCCCTATCTAGTCCATCCATCTCACTATTCACTAACCTATAAAATATTGTTAATTTACACTACCAATAAATCAACTTAACTAACTAACTCAACAGTACATACATGGAAAAAAAATCAATACAGTGGTGATGCAGATTCAACTCTCTTCAATAAGAGTAAAAATGCATCAATATAACCAACTCTTTTATACCTGATATTGTACCAACAAACTTAACTTTGTACTTTATCCAGTGTGAAATCAGTGCTAAATTAGAGTTATCAGTTGTGAAATACATCACCTACAGTTATGTGAGTGGGTGAGAATTTACAAATAATGGGTTGTTAAGTGTTTCCGAATCTGCTCAAATAGCAAATTATATGGAATTCTGAGGATGATTGAATGGAATGCACTGTTAACATTTTGTGTATTATATGGCCTTTACATGTTTGTATTTAATTAGTTACTAGATGTTACTCCACAAGAAAAATATTTATGAGAATAATTGAAAGGTGAACCAATTAATTTATGACATCCAAAATGTTTTATAGACAAATAAAACATCCGTTGCACTTTGAGATGTTTCAACCTTCATTCATGTACAAAACTCCATTATAATGTTCAATGGAGTTTTGAGAAAACTCAATGCCTTTGGTGGTTATGAATTATACAAAACCAAAGGTCATTTGAGTGAGTTATGAAAATGCCAAGGGTTATTGGTAACTCATGGATTAATGAAGAATGGGTTATGGAAACACTAAAGGCATTGGAAACTCATGTAAGTTATGGGTTAATGGAAATAATGGGAATACTAATTCCATTCATAACTTATGGATTAATGAAATAAGTTATGCAAATCCTAATGGTCTTTAATGGGAAGACCAAAGGTTGATGAAGATGTCTATATAAGGGTGAGGTCCCAAGTCATACTCTCACACTTACACATTCACAATTTGTGTGAGAAATTCCTACACCACATATTGCTACCCATTAAGCTAGGTGAGAGTAGTGACTTGAAGACCTCAACCAAAGAAGATTAAGTTTTGAGTTCTTTTGGTACACCACTCACCTTGGTATCATGGAAAAAGGTTAGTAATATTTTATGTAATTTTGTTATAGGAAAATTCACTATGTTTTTATGCATCAAAATTGTATCCTTAAAATTCCGCATAATGATAAAGTCTAACAATTGGTATCAGAGCCAACCAATTTTGATGCATAAAATATATTAAGATGAATTTCGATCATGAACATCCCTATGTTATTAATTGATGGACAAAATATGCATATACTGTACGGACATGCATATTAATGATCAATCCACACTTATTCAACTTTCTCTTGATTTGTTTGTCAGTGAACATGTTATGCATGGAATCAATTGAAACTTGTTAAATTTCTCATGTTACATCTTTATTAGGTGATGTTACTGTTTGTGGAATTCATGAATTTTATTTCCATGCTTGAATTCATTTAACTCCATGAATTTGATCTCCATGCATGAATTCCTTTCGGTGCATCTTTATTTCATTCATGGTGCATGAATTATATTTTGTTTAAATAATTATATACACATGTCGGGTGATCATGTTATGATTTATGAGAGTAATTTTATTTTAGTGCATATTTAATTCATAGTGCATGAATTATATATGAGTTAAATAATTCATGAATCTTTAAATATGCTTTATCTTGTTAATACATCCTTATTTTGGAGCATGAATTTTGTAACGGTTAAATAATTCATGTTAAGTTAATGATTTAACAAGTGATTAATAAAATATGATATAAATTTTATGGTCATATTTGGTTAATATTTGGTTGATCACATTATTTTAAGTTTCATATCTAGTGTTGATCAACCCAACGGAGGGTCATCACTATATATGATTTAAGTGTTAAGATAGGAGATGATGATTAAAATAATATCAATGAAGTTTTCTACCCAACGGTATTCAACTTCCTTATGATTTGATAATTTTATTTTAATCATAATCTCATTTTGAAATTGATCAACTCAATGGAGGGTCATCACTATATATGACTAAGTTTTAAAATAATAGATGATAAATAAAATAATATCAATGAAGTTTTTCTACCCAACGGTGTTAAACTTCCTTATGATTTGATAATTTTATTTTAACTATCATCTCATTTTGATATATATTATTATAATTCGGTCAAATGGAAGAATTATAATAATATATTTTTATATTTTACAATCAAATTATTGTTCGGCCCAACGGAAGGACTATAATTATAATTTGATATTTGATATTGTAATTCGGTCCAACGAAAGAATTACAAGAAATTGAAATTATGAAAAATCTAGCTAATTATGTATTTTAGTTAGATTATTTAATGTGTGGTGTTGAATTTATTCTTGACATGGAAAAATAATTTATTATTTTGCAGCAATGAACCCTACTGCTATCACTAGTTATTTATCTGGTATTGAAGCTTTGAGTGGGACAAACTTTAAGAAATGGAAGGAGCAAATTAATATTGTTCTCGGCTGTATGGATTTAGACTATGCTTTAAGAGAGAATCCTCCTGCAGAGCTCACTACTGAAAGTAGTGAAAATGAAAAAGCTTTGAATGAAAAGTGGGAGCGCTCTAACCGCATGAGTCTAATGATTATGAAAGGTTCTATCACTCCTGCAATTCGTGGAGCAATCCCGGATTCAGATAATGCAAAGAGCTACATGAAGTCAGTCGAAGCACAATTTGCATCAACTTCCAAATCTTTGGCAAGTACCCTTATGATTAAAATGATGACAATGAAATATGATGGTCGTAGTGGTGTTCGTGAGCATATCATGAAGATGAGTGATATGGCCTCTCAATTAAATGGAATGGACATGGCAATTTCTGAAGGTTTTCTTGTTCACTTCATAATGACTTCTCTTCCTGCGCAATTTAGTCCTTTTAAAATTAACTACAATACGCAGAAAAAGAAGTGGAAGATGACTGACTTAATTGCCATGTGTGTTCAAGAAGAAGAGAGGCTTAAAATTGAAAACCCAGATATGGCTCATGTCACCATTGCAGGTCCAAGCAAAAAGGCTTTCAAGAAAGGCAAGGGTAAGAAAATAAAGAAAAATAATGAAAATTCTTCCAATGGGCAAAAGGATGAGAGTAAGGTACGCTGTCACTTCTGTCATAAGAAAGGTCATCTGCGAAAAGATTGTGCTGGTTTTAAGGCTTGGTTGGAAAAGAAAGGTAAAACCCAATGCTTTGTATCTTATGAATCCTATTTAGTTAATGTTCCACCAAATACTTGGTGGATTGATACTGGTGCGAGTATTCACATAACGAATTCCATGCAGGGATACCTTACAAGCAAGAGACTAAATAAAGGAGAGCGAACCATAACTTTGGGAAATGGAACAGAAGTAGATGTTGAAGCCATTGGCACTCTACGTTTGGTTTTAGATACTGGTTTTATTATGGACTTAGTAGATACAGTTTATGTTCCTGTATTTACTAGAAACCTTATTTCAGTTCCAAAACTTGATTCTTATGGTTATGAATTAAGATTTGGAAATAATAAAGTATCTTTGTTCTTTAATTCCCATTTGGTTGGCTCTGGTATTTTACATGGTAATCTTTATTCATTGAATTTAGATTACAATTATGCACAGTCTCTTTTATCCTTCCATGTGAATGATGTAATTTCTAAGAAAAGAAATCGAGTGAATGAAAATTCATCCATGTTGTGGCATAAAAGATTAGGTCACATATCAAGAGAAAGGATGGAACGTCTTATTAAAGATGGAATTTTAAATTCACTTGATTTTTCTGATTTTAATACTTGCATCGAATGTATCAAAGGAAAATATACAAAGATTAAGAAAAAGGGTGCATCTAGGGTCACTGAATTGTTAGAATGCATTCATACTGACATTTGGGGACCCTATCCAACTTTAACCATTAGTGGGCATAAATATTTTATTAGCTTCATTGATGACTTTTCGAGGTATTCTTACGTGTATCTTATTCGTGAAAAATCTGAAGCACTGGATGTTTTTAAAATCTATAAAGCTGAAGTTGAAAATCAACTTTGTAAACAGATTAAAAGTGTAAGATCCGATAGAGGTGGTGAATATTATGGAAGATTCACTGAATCGGGTCAAAATCCAAGTGCTTTTGCCATATTTTTACGAGAGAATGGAATTGTCGCAAACTACACAATGCCTGGTACTCCCGAGCAGAATGGTGTAGCCGAGCGACGAAACCGTACTCTAATTGATATGGTGAGAAGTATGATGAGTAAAACAACTTTGCCTGAATTTCTGTGGGGTGAAGCTTTGAAAACTGCTGTACACATTCTTAATCGTGTTCCTAGTAAGGCTGTACCCAAAACTCCTTATGAATTATGGGTTGGTAGGAAACCGAATTTGAATTATTTACGTGTATGGGGGTGTCCAGCTGAAGCTGAAATTTTCAACCCACAGATAAAGAAGTTGGATTCTAGGACTATAAGTTGTTGTTTCATTGGTTATCCTGAAAGATCAAAAGGTTTTCGATTTTATTGTCCTACTCATAGTACTAGAATTATTGAAACTAGAAATGCTGTGTTTTTAGAAAATGAAGATTTTAGTGGGAGTATTGAGCCTAAAAATAATACCTCAATAAATAACCATAATTTACCGGTTATTCAAGAAAAAGAGGCATCCACACCAATAATGAAAAATGGTGGGAATTAAGAGGCTACCCATAATGAAGTTGAGCATATCCCAATTGTAGAAGTAACTTCACGTAGATCACAAAGAGAGAAAAGACCTGCTATATCAAATGACTATGAAGTTTATCTTAATGAGTGTGATTATGATGGCTTGGAAAATGATCCAATTTCTTATGATCAAGCCATAAAGAGTCATAATTCAACTCTATGGTTAAATGCCATGAAAGAAGAGTTGAAATCTATGGAAGACAACAAAGTTTGGGATCTTGTTGAATTACCCAAAGGAATCAAAACTGTTGGTTGTAAATGGATTTTTAAAACCAAACGTGATTCCAAGGGCAATATCGAAAGATACAAGGCCAGATTAGTTGCAAAAGGATACACTCAAAAAGAAGGGATAGATTATAAAGAAACATTTTCTCCTGTTTCTAAAAAGGATTCCCTTAGAATAAGAAGAAATATATGGAATAATAATATTGTATTGTATTGTGGTGACCGAAAGGTCCCTTTTATAGTTACAAGATGTACAAGCCCTAGAATAGGAAAAAGACCAAAATACCCATGACAAAAATTCGAGTCGGGGGCGCTGCCCCCGAACCCCCGTACGCCCAATCGGCGATCCCCCACATGGGCCTGTTGTTGGGCCTATTCCCTCCGGCCCATGGGGGGCGTTGCCCCCCAACCCCCGGGCCTCCGGGAATAGGCCCAACAACAGGCCTATTCCCTTACTCCAATACTCCCCCTCAAGTTGGAGCGAAGATATCAATCAAGCCCAACTTGGTCAAACTAGAATGAAGAATAGAGGGACCAACAGACTTGGTGAACATATCGGCAAGCTGCTCATTGGAAGAGACAAAAACTGTGTCAATGGCGCCCGACTGTACTTTCTCTCGAAGAAAGTGAACATCAACCTCAATGTGTTTGGTCCGCTCATGAAGAACTGAGTCCGAGGCAAGCATAATGGCAGATCGGTTATCACAAAACAAAGTAGATGAACCAGCTACAGGGAATCCCAACTCTGTCAGAAGAGAGCGCAACCAAATGATCTCACATGTGCCTTGGGCCATGGCACGATATTCTGCCTCAGCAGAAGAACGAGAGACAACACTCTGTTTCTTACTTTTCCAGGAAATAAGGTTGCCCCCATGGAAAGTACAGAAACCAGAAGTGGATCGCCGATCAGTGAGTGAACCAGCATAATCTGCATCAGTGTAGCAAGAAATGGTAGGCTGAGCACTAGTAGCATAGAATAAGCCAAGACCAGGGCATGACTTCAAGTATCGAAGAATCCTGTAAACAGCATCTAGGTGAGAAGTCCGTGGGGCATGCATGAATTGACTCACTACGCTGACAGCGAAAGTCAAATCAGGCCTAGTGTTTGTCAAGTAGATCAAACGACCCACTAGACGCTGATACAAAGAAGGATCTGGCAGAAGGTCGCCTGATTCAACATGAAGGCGATGGTTCTGGTCCATGGGAGAAGTGGCAGGGCGACATCCAAGCATACCGGTGTCCTCAAGTAGGTCAAGAGTGTATTTTCGCTGGGAGAGCGAAATACCATGGCGTGAGCGAGCAATCTCAATCCCCAAAAAATACCGAAGAGGACCTAGATCCTTCACATCAAATGCCTGTCCAAGCTCAGTCTTCACTCTGACAATGTAATCAGCATCATCTCCTGTGATAATAATATCATCCACGTAAACTAGAACAATGGTGCACCGTCCATTACTTCGACGAATGAAGCAAGTATGATCAGCATGACAACGAGTAAATCCAAGAGAGAGAATGATTACGCTGAATCTCTGAAACCATGCTCTCGGTGACTGCTTAAGTCCATATAGAGATTTGAGAAGAAGGCACACCTTTCCAGAATACTCCCCCTGAAGACGAAAACCAGGCGGCGGATCCATATAAATTTTCTCTGTCAAGTCACCGTGAAGAAAAGCATTCTTCACATCCATCTGATGAAGAGGCCAGTTGTGGCAAGCAGCAAGAGAGACAAGAAGCCGAACAGTAGTCAGCTTGGCAACAGGAGCAAATGTAGCATGAAAATCCTTCCCTGGAGTCTGAGTAAAGCCTTTTGCAACAAGGCGCGCCTTATATCGCTCAACAGCCCCATCAGCCTTGTATTTTACTGTGAAGACCCATCGACAACCAACGGTCCTCTCCCCTGGTGGAAGATCAACCAACTCCCACGTATGATTTTTCTGCAGGGCATCCATCTCAGCGGTCATAGCGGCGGTCCATAGAGAATCCTGTAATGCCTCGGTAACAGTACGAGGAATACGAATAGACGATGTAGCAGCCAGGTAAGCTCTATAGGAATCGGAAAGTCCCTGATAAGAAACAAACTGGGCAAGAGGATGAGCAGTGACACAACTCCGACGACCTTTGCGAAGAGCAATAGGCACATCAGAGTCAGATGGAGGCAAATCAGGAACAGAATGTGGAGTGATCAAGGGAGAAGGTATACCTGAGTCCGAGGAGGATGTCGACAAGTGAGCAGGAGAGAGAGGTGGCCGAGGTCTACGAGTGTATACAATTAGAGGAGACTGTGGTGGAGACGGCTGCGGTGGTGACGACGGAGGAGGTGACGACGGTGGCTGCAGCGACTGTGACTGTGGCTGTGGCAAAGGCAATGATGGGAAAAATGAAGTCGGTCGAACCGGTGAAGACGAATGTTGCAGAACCGTGTCAGAAAAATATGGCACATCTTCAAAAAATGTGACATCAAGGGAATGAAACAATCTCCGAGAAATAGGATCATAGCATCTATATCCTTTGGACATGGTAGAATAACCAAGGAAAACACAACGTATAGATTTATCATCAAGCTTGGTGCGTGAGGGCCCCCTATCCTGAACAAAACAAGTACACCCGAAGACTCGAGGAGTGATGGGGAAAAGAGTACGATCAGGATACAAAACATGAAAAGGAACTTGACCTCCTAAAGTACGACTGGGAGTCCGATTAATCAAAAAGGCAGCAGTGAGGACTGTCATACTCCAATAGGACTTTGGAACATTCATTCCTCGAAGGAGACAACGAACCACATTCATGAGATGACGATTTTTTCGTTCCGCCACCCCATTCTGCTCAGGTGTATATGGACAAGTCAACTGTTGAAGAATCCCCAACTCATTCAGATGAGACCGAAAAGAATCTGAGACATACTCCCCCCCATTATCAGACCTGATACTCTTTACAGTAATATTAAACTGTGTTTTAATCATGCGCAAAAAATTAACACACTGAGAGGATACCTCAGACCGAGATTTAAGAAGATAAACCCAAGTATATCTAGAAAAATCATCAATGAATGTCAAGTAGTATCTATGACCACCAAAAGCAGTAACAGGAGAGGGACCCCACACATCAGAATGAATCAAATCAAACAATCCAGAAGCTTTATTCATACGAGAAATATAAGTAGTACGTGTATGTTTAGAAAGCTCACACACAGCACATTGAAACTTATGAGTCTTACATGAAGAACGAAAAGTAGGAAATAAAGAACATAGATGCTGAAAATTGGCATGTCCTAATCGAGCATGCCATAAATCTAAAGATTGCAGAGAAAAACTATGCGAATGATCAGTGGGCAAAATGGAAGCATGGGCCGTGGTGGGTGGTTCTCCGAAGACGTAAAGGCCATCTCTCTCATACCCCTTGCCAAAAATCCTCCGTGTACTCAGGTCCTGAAAAACACAATGATCAGGGTAAAAAGTCACTGAACAGTTCAAAACCTTTGTCAATTGGCTAACAGAAAGAAGGTTAAGAGCAAGGTTGGGAACATGTAACACAGAGTGCAATGATAATGAGGAAGATAAAGGAACGGTACCCTTACTGATGACAGGGGTAAGCGAGCCATCAGCAAGACGTACCTCTCTGTGCATAGAAGATGATGTCAAGGGGGCAAACAATCGAGACTCACCAGACATATGTTCAGTAGCGCCTGAATCAATGACCCAAGTAGGAGACCCTGATTGGTTAACATGGTAGGCGGAGGGGATACCTGAGGTAGCAGCAGAGGATGTTGGACCAGCATGAGAGAGACCAGCATGAGAGGCAAGGCTCTCCCGAACCATGGCATCAATATGGTTCTGAATAGTACGCATATCAAACGACCCAGATGGAGCAGTGGGGGCATCACCCGGAACCGAAGCATCAGCAACAGCAGCACGAGGGGCAGATGAAGGAGCTCCAACATTGCGAGGACGCATCAATTGTGGGTACAGAATAAAGCATCTGACTTTTTCATGCCCTGTTTTTCCACAGTGGCCACAAGTCACAATATTGCCGCGTCCACGTCCACGACCACGACCGCGACCGCGACTACTATCCCCGTGGCCGCGAGAGTCATATCCAGAGGTGGCCGCCAATGCCATCTGATCGCCGAGGGTTCTAGTAGGTGCTGAGGCAGAGATCTGACGGCGATGCTCATCACCCTCAATAATAGCAAATGCTTCAAATAGAGAAGGAAGTGGTGTGGTATTCAAGATCTGAACACGAAGAGATTCGAACTCCGGTCGAAGGCCCATAAGGAACGCATACGTCTGTTGGCGTTGTAGTCGGCCAACCACAATCGTGGCAGCCTCCTTCGACAACTCTGAGAGAGGCTCATAATGGGCAAGTTCCTCCCAACGAGCCTGAAGAAATCCAAAATAATCTGTAACAGATTGGTTACCTTGGGTGGCCTGAGCAATATCCTTGTACAACTCATAGATCCGTGAGTCATTCCTGGCATGACCATAGGTCTTCTTCAACGCAGCCCATAGAGAGTCGACCGTATCATGATACATGAACATATTATAGATCCGGGTCTCCATGGAGTTGTAGAGCCACCCGAGAACCGTGCAGTTGTTGATCTCCCACTGATTGAAGGTTGCATCAGTTTCAGCCGGCTTTTTAATGGTACCAAGAAGAAGGCCTGACATGCCTCGACTACCCAAATACAATCGAACAGAACGCGACCATGATGGATAATTTCGTCCATCAAGAAGCACGTTGGTAATCCGTTGAGCATGAGAGTTATGCCCTAACGGAATAGCGGTGATACCAACCGAGGTGTTCTAGATCTGCCCTAACGAGGCGTCGTCCTTGATCTCCCCACCCGATAGTGGCGTGAGGTCCTTCGGCGTTGGATTCATTGCAAGAAGGAAAACTCAAATCTCGATCCGAGAGAGGAAACAATCACCACGATCCGTGATGAAAAGAAAAAAAAATTTTGTGAAACCCTAGGGTTTCTTTGCGGCTCTGATACCAAGAAGAAATATATGAAATAATAATATTGTATTGTATTGTGGTGACCGAAAGGTCCCTTTTATAGTTACAAGATGTACAAGCCCTAGAATAGGAAAAAGACCAAAATACCCATGACAAAAATTCGAGTCGGGGGCGCTGCCCCCGAACCCCCGTACGCCCAATCGGCGATCCCCCACATGGGCCTATTCCCTTACTCCAATAGAATAGTCATGGCTTTAGTAGCTCATTACGATTTAGAGCTGCATCAAATGGACGTTAAAACTGCATTCTTAAATGGTGACTTGCATGAAGAGGTTTATATGAACCAACCTGAAGGTTTTCAGGATAAAGGCAACGAGAAAAATGTATGTAGGCTTAAGAAGTCCATATATGGTTTAAAGCAGGCTTCTAGACAATGGTATCTTAAATTTCACGAAATTCTCATTGCTTTTGATTTCAAAGAGAATTTAGTGGATCAATGCATATACCTTAAAGTCAGTGGGAGTAAAATATGTATTTTTGTATTGTATGTTGATGACTTGTTGCTAGTAAGCAATAATATGGAAATGATTCATGAGACCAAACAATTCCTATGTAGGAATTTTGATATGAAGGATCTTGGTGAAGCATCATTCGTGATTGGCATTGAGATTCACCGAGACAGGTCTCGTGGGTTGTTAGGATTATCCCAAAAGGCCTATATTGAAAAGGTTCTTAAGAGATTCAACATGCAAAATTGTTCAAGCAGTGTTGCCCCTGTTGTTAAGGGTGACATATTTTGTGAACAACAATGTCCCAAAAATGATCTTGAAGTGCAACAAATGACAAACATTCCATATGCTTCTGCAGTAGGAAGTATTATGTATGCTCAAGTATGCACTCGTCCTGACATAGCTTATGTAGTGGGTTTGCTTGGTCGATACCAAAGTAATCCAGGTATTGAACATTGGAAAGCAGTGAAGAAAGTATTGCGTTATTTGCAAGGCACTAAGGACTACATGCTTACATACAGAAGAACAGATAATCTTAAAGTCACTGGTTATTCTGATTCTGATTATGCTGGCTGTAAAGATACTAGAAAATCCACATCTGGTTATCTTTTCATGTTAGCTGAAGGACCTATTTCATGGAGGAGTCATAAGCAAACGCTCACGGCTTCTTCTACCATGGAGGCAGAATTTGTAGCATGTTATGAAGCCACATGTCATGCAATATGGTTAAGAAATTTTGTCTCAGGGTTGCACGTTGTTGATTCAATTATGAAACCCCTGAGATTATATTGCGATAATGATGCTGCTGTGCGTTTCTCCAACAATAACAAAACATCTGGAGGATCGAAGCATATCGATATTAAGTACTTAGCTGTAAAAGAGAGAGTTCATAATGGAATTGTCTCTATTCAGCACATAAGTACTTTACTCATGCTAGCAGACCCTTTGACTAAAGGGCTTCCACCAAAGCTCTTTAATGATCATGTTGCGCGCATGGGCTTGGTGGAAAGCTTATCAAATTTGGTCTAAAATGAGTATGATGTTATGTGATCACATTATGTTGTAAATAATGATTTTATGAATTAATGATAAAGTTTATGTTACTTTCATGCATCAAATTGTGCACATCTAGATGCTTAAAAGTAAATTGGACCATTTTGGATGAATTAGCATATCACCATAACTTTGCTAATGTCATCGAAATCTCACAATTCATGTCAATAAAATTACTAACATTATAACCATTGAAGAATCTTGAATTGATGGATAATTCAATGATTTCAATGATTTGGTATTAGTGATTTTATGGGGCAGAATTTAACTGTGAGGGATGCAAATTTTCTTTAGGAGTTTATATGGCCATTTTAGAATCTAGTAAAAATATAATCATGTCAGGCCAAGTGGGAGATTGTTAACATTTTGTGTATTATATGGCCTTTACATGTTTGTATTTAATTAGTTACTAGATGTTACTCCACAAGAAAAATATTTATGAGAATAATTGAAAGGTGAACCAATTAATTTATGACATCCAAAATGTTTTATAGACAAATAAAACATCCGTTGCATTTTGAGATGTTTCAACCTTCATTCATGTACAAAACTCCATTATAATGTTCAATGGAGTTTTGAGAAAACTCAATGCCTTTGGTGGTTATGAATTATACAAAACCAAAGGTCATTTGAGTGAGTTATGAAAATGCCAAGGGTTATTGGTAACTCATGGATTAATGAAGAATGGGTTATGGAAACACTAAAGGCATTGGAAACTCATGTAAGTTATGGGTTAATGGAAATAATGGGAATACTAATTCCATTCATAACTTATGGATTAATGAAATAAGTTATGCAAATCCTAATGGTCTTTAATGGGAAGACCAAAGGTTGATGAAGATGTCTATATAAGGGTGAGGTCCCAAGTCATACTCTCACACTTACACATTCACAATTTGTGTGAGAAATTCCTACACCACATATTGCTACCCATTAAGCTAGGTGAGAGTAGTGACTTGAAGACCTCAACCAAAGAAGATTAAGTTTTGAGTTCTTTTGGTACACCACTCACCTTGGTATCATGGAAAAAGGTTAGTAATATTTTATGTAATTTTGTTATAGGAAAATTCACTATGTTTTTATGCATCAAAATTGTATCCTTAAAATTCCGCATAAGGATAAAGTCTAACATGCACAAGTCATTTTCGATCTCCTTACAACTCAACCTTGAGTTGAGGTTCGTCCCTTCCTCAACTTGGGGCTAGTTATACAATGCTACCTCTGATTCATACAAAAATTTCTAACAAGAGTATCAGACCTCAATTTCGGCTCATCAAAATTGCTTCTTTTCGTCCATGAAAGCTACACAAACCTCAAACACAACAGATACCCATATAAGCTTTTTCAAATGGTTTTCATTTTTATCAACTTTTTCAGCCAAAATTTAAGCAAATATCAATCAGACATCAATTTCTGCTCATCAAAATCGCTTCTTTTCTTCCACCAAAGCTTCACAGAACTCCAAAAAAACAGTAGACATTTCTAAGCTTCTCTTCCAGCCTAAATTTAAAATCTTAATTACTGCTCATCAAAGTTGCTTTTTTCTTCCACCAAAGCATCACAAACCTCAAAAACAACACATACCCGTCCAAACTTCTCCAAAAGGGTTTCGTTTTGTCAACTTTTCCAGCCAAAAAACACAACCCAACAATAAAAGGCGCAAAAACAGTTGCCTTTCATGGATAGATAGATAGATAGATAGATAGAGAGAGAGAGAGAGAGAGTACCTCCGACGAAGAGCTTTGAAGCGATGCCTCTAGAGGAGAGGAGGCTTGAAGGTTTGATGAGAGGGAGGTGGTAATAAGGTTTAGGATGACCGGAGGAGAAGAGGGAACGAGAGAAACCTCTCATCATCGCCGCCATTGAAAGAACTCGCTGGGAACAGGAGAGGTTAGCAGTAGGGGTTAGGGGTTTTGGTTGAAATTTGTTTTTTTGTGGACCTTTTTATATCGTGGGTTGATTTATTTAGTTATTTACGGTAAAAACATGAAACATGGATTCTTAAATATCATTAATATATAATGAAATATATACTAATGCAATTTGATTAATAAGTTGTAATGTTGTATAGTTCGATTAAAGAATTGTATAGTTTAATACTGATAAGACTGATCGAAGCTACTTTGACTAGACTTAGATTTGAGCGCTAAGCAGTCCATGTTTTCAATTCAACTAAACGAATTTTACAATTTTTTAAAATTAAAGCACTTGGAGACTGTATGTTACAATATCTTTAACGTTTTTTTTAAATTTTGATATTTTTATTAAGTTTTTTTAAAGAGAGAATTGATATGACTTTCGACTAACTATATGATATCTGAATTTTTATTTTGGTAGGGTGATGGGGTAATAAAAAAGAGAGGAAGAGAGAAAGAAAGAGAGGGGGAAGACATTAGAGGGCGACTATGGGTGAAAGAGACTATAATCGACAGAAGGGAGAGAGGGAGAGAGATATGGAAAGAGAGAAGCTAGGATTGGCTGATGGGGGGTGATGGTGGACACCGGGGAGGCGGCTGCTCGCCATAGCCCTCATTTTACCACTCTCTCTCTCTCCCCGACCATGCTGTCGTACCCTCCCTTGATGTCCACTATTGCTCTCTCCCTCTCTGTCTCTACCTATCTTTTTCTCTCTCTCCCTTCCTCCCACTGTCCTCCTTTGCTACTTCTTTAGCCCACCACCGTCGCCCTCGACCCCCCTCTCTCTTCCCCACCACAACTCTAAAAGATATTAATTTTTTAAAGGAAAAAATGCATATAGCCCCTTGAAAGTTCGCTAATACCTATAGCTATTTTTTCTTTTTATAACCCTTACTGTTTGAGGTATATTGATATATCTTTGTACATGTTTGTTAAAACTTATAAGCTGCAGATTATAGATTTTAGCTTAAAATAAACAGTTGTTGCATGTTTGTTTAAATTTATTGGAACTTATTTAAGTTAAAAATAACTTAAAAAAGTCATAATCTCTAAGTTGGGAAATGAATGCTTTTGGGATTATAGCTTATAAAAGACATTAATTTTTTTATATTTTGGACACTCATGCCCTTAATCTTTTTTGTTAAGACTGTGTCACTTTTTCAATGTCAAATATCACATTTTATTTATTTTAAAAAGTTAGGGCGCTCAGATTGAAAATCTAACTGCATATTTAGTCTTCTAGTACTGACATTGACCTACCTTTAAATTTTCATCGCATTGTGATGTCATTTTAGAAATTATGCAGTTCTGATTGGTATCTGGGTTTGATATTTACTGGATTAGAAAGTGAGTGAAATTGATGTTTCATGTTGCATTAAATTGCCGAGTAAGCCACCCCACTTTTAAAATCACTATTTGGTGAGTGAAACTTGTCTAAGCTCACCCCAACCCCATCTCATCATACCAACCAAGCTTATTTGAGGCTTTTTTTCCAAAATAAACAACACTGTTCACTTAATTATCAAAGTAATCATCGTCTTCAAAATATTACCGAAGTAGTCATGTAGACCATTCAAACCGTCCACGTCAGCAAATTTTAATTTTTTTTAATCAGTATGCTTAAAACGCCAACGGAGGTAGCGTTTTAGGGACTTGGAAAAAAATTTCAACTCATAAAACGCTAACGAAACTAGCGTTTTAATTAAACACATTGAAGACGCCACCCACACTAGCGTCTTAATAGTTTACAATAAAACCGCTAGTACGAGTGGCGTCTTATCAAAAAAAATTTAAAACATGAAAACACCACTCCGAGTGGCATTTTAAGCTGATTCAATCGGACCCGGATCCGGCCCGATTAATGCCATCTAAAACCCCCCTTATACCCCCCCCCCCTTCTCCCTTACCCGACTTCCACCTTTGAAAACATGAAACCCTAGCATTCCTTCCCTCCAAACCCACCCAATACCTCTCAAATCAGCCCACCTTTTTTGTTCATTGTTCAACCCCAACACCTTCCCTTGTTGATTGTGCTTCCCAGCCTCGATTGTGACTAGCCCTCCCATCCCATCCACAAAATCTGACCCAATCCCATCTTAGCCATCTTCCATGGTCTCCCTCTTGGTCTCATCTCCGCTCATTGCTTAGGTATTTTTTGTATTTCTTGGTCTACAATAGAAGTATATCATAAAATAGTTATGTGAATGTTTTTTTATTTATTATTTAAATCTATTGGTGTAAATCTTTTATTTGTGAACAATAATTTTTTTTAAATGATAGAACATGGCATGTGAAGTTCCAATCATTTGTTATTGTGATGGACGGTTAGTAAACAATGGTGGAAAGCCTCATTACGTGAGTGGACATCAAGAAATCATTATGATAGATAAAACAACCACTTATGAGGAGTTGGTGAATACGATTAATGAATTAACGAGTATTGATCAAAGTCGGTACAAATTAATTATGACTTGTAGATATCCGACGCTCGCAAATGAATGCATGAGGGTATACAATGACACAAGTGTAAAAGTGATGTTGAATTTGTACCCAACTCATGTTGCTGGGGTTGAGCTTTATTTGGAGAAAGAGGAGGTCATCCAACAAGGGAGGTCATGCGAAGGAATGTTCAATGATGACCATGAACTTGTTAGTCTTTCTCCATTTAACGATGGTAGAACAGACATGCATACGGAGTGGGGAACATGACAAGAAATGTATCTTCGTACTTTGAAAGGTAATATTCTTATTCATATTTGTTATATACTAAATATGATTCATATCTGGCCCTCACATGGATTCTCGTCGCATCTACCATCGTCATCGCACATGGCTTTCAATATCAATTTTAGTCCACCGCCATCACCATTGAATGTCGATCACCCTGAATGTCCTCATGAGAATTCTAGAGATATGGGAGTTGAGATCGACAATGAAGAGATGGGAGTTGAGATGGACAATGAAGAGGTGGAAGTTGACACAGACTCTGAACACTTGGAGTCGTTGGCATATGTTAGCAATGAATATGTTGGTGCGGAGACTGATGTTGAAGAGAATGAGGAGGATGAAGTTCATGTTGAGCATTTCCAACCTAGTCAAAGGTTTGAAGAGCGTCCGCCGAGCATATATACTACAGCAGAGTTGGTGAATGCAGTTGTTCAAGAAGGACCTGAGACAGTGTATGGGCATTCTTCTAGGTATCTACCATTAGATATTGAGAAAGATTAAATCTTCGTTAATAAAGAATCCCTATACACTGCTTTGCACGAATACAGTATTTGAAACAGTGTTCAATTCAAGACGATGGCCTCCACTACCAAATGTTTAACTGTCAAATGCAAGGAAGAAGATTGCAGATGGAGAATGCATGCAACCAAAGCATCGGGACAAGAATATTGGAAAATCAAGATGATGGGTGAGATGCACACTTGTCATAATCTCATTTTGAATGCGGATCATAGGCAATTCACATCCAGTCATATTTGCCATATGATAATGTCAACCGTTCGCAATCAATTAAGGATTAGTCCGATTGAGATACAGGAGAGGATCCTTTCATAATTTGACGTGAAAATCAATTATCGCAAGGCGTGGAAAACAAAATGTATGGCATTCGAGAAGATTTTTGGAAATTGAGAAGAATCTTACACTGATCTTCCTAATTATTTACGAGCGATGCAGTTGGCGAACCCGAGTTCTGTGTTCAACTTCAAGCCCCATGAGGATGATGATATGAAGTTTCAAAGAGTTTTTTGGGCATTCGGGCCTTCTATTGTTGGATGTCGTTATTGTCGTCCAGTTTTATCCTGATTGAACCCACTTGTATGGTAAATATCCTGAGAATCTTCTTATAGCCATTGGCAGTGATGCGGATGATAGGTTATTTCCTCTCGCATTTGCTGTGGTTGAGAGTGAAAATGGGTCTAGTTGGCATTGGTTTTTGAGCTGCATTCATCAGTTTGTCACTGACCGTCGTGGACTGACTATCATTTCAGACCGTCACCCAGGCATCATTCAAGCCGTACGTCAGTCTACTGTGAAGACCGGAGCAGCTCATCGTTTTTGCATTAGACATCTTAGGGATAATTTTAAGAAAACATATAAGGATGTTAATTTGGTGGAATTGATGTATAGAGCATCCCAAAGGACAATGATTTCAGAGTTTGAAGAGACGATGCGAAGGATAGAGTTCATGAATCCTGAGGCTTGGGGTTGGCTAAATAGAGTTCACAAAGAACAATGTACTCTATGACGGTGGAAGACATTGGGGTGCTATGACAACTAATAAATCTGAATGTATGAACAGTGTTTTGAAAGGAGCACGAAGAGTTCCAATAACAGCATTGATACAATAGACATTCTATCGGGTGAATGACTTCTTTGTCGCACGACGTGAAAGTGGACAGATGATAATATCATCCTTTATGCCCAGATTGAATGCTATACTCATGGATTCAGAACAAGAATGTCGATAGATGAGAGTAATCCGGTACTCAATGGAACGATTTGGCGTGCATGATAGGTGGAATAATCCATATGAGGTTGAGTTGAAGGAAGTTGCATCTTGTGAATGCAATGTTCTTAAGTTGTATCATTATCCATGCTCTCATGTGATGGCGGCATGCATGGCCATCCATGTGTCATACGAGGACTACGTCTCTAAGTGGTACACCACCGAATCAAATTGTTTGACATATGTCCCAGAATTTCATCCAATCAGACAAAAGGGCTATTGGCCTTCGGCGAATTTAGCTTTACAGCCTCCTGATGAGAGGCGAAAGAAAGGTCGTCCACGAAATACTAGGAGGCGTATGGCGATGGATGAAAGAGCTGATCATTCTGGTTTTAGATGCAGTGTTTGTCGAAATACTGGTCATAATAGGGGTTTTTGTCCAAATAGGGTTTTATGGTATGCTTTGGTTTGTTGAATTGATATTTTTTTATGTTCATTTGCTTTAAATGTTTCTAATGAATTACCAATTTTTGTTTCAGACGATGGCCGAAGATCCTTGACGAGAATGACATGGTACATTACATGATGGATTGTTGTACTACCAAAAGTATCATAGATCTGCTGCAATCATCTATAGGGAGGTAAATCTTTTCTTTAATTATAATCTTTCATTTTTTTATTTCTTATTTTTGCTTTGAAGTCGAACAAGAGTTACTTTTTTTGATGAAAAATGGCATGGATTTAATGTCTGATCTTTTTTTTGTGGTTTCAGGTTGACAGAATTTTGAACCGTAAGAGTCACTTTCTTTCGTTAAAGAAATGGATACCCGATGCAAGACTTATCTCATTTGTGCGGGACGTTGACCTTTATCATTTGACGAAAGTAGCATGGATTCGGTTAGATCGTGTATTGATCACATCATTAGTTGAGCGATAGAGACCATAAACATACACATTCCACTTGCGTAATGGAGAAATGACCATCACGCTGCAAGATGTTGGCATTTTGCTAGGTTTACCGATTGAGGGTTGTGCGGTCACTGGTAGGTTTGAGGATCCTGGTCGTCTGTGCCAACACTTGGTAGAATTCCTCCTGATGCGTGGGGAAGCAATTGAGATGGGATGGTTGAGGCAATCATTCATGGTCGTTCCTCGTCGAGCATCACGTGACATACTTTGTTATCATGCTCGAGCTTACCTGTTGTACCTCCTCGGATGCACGATATTTTGTAACTCAACAGGCAGTCGCATACATTCGTCTTATCTGAGACTCTTGGAGCGGTTAGAACCTTTATACTCATGGGGGTCTGTAGCATTGGCGACTTTGTACGAATCCCTCTCTAGTGGTTGCATGAAAAAAGCTAAGACCATTACCGGATGTCTAACCCTTTTGCAGGTTTATTAAATCATTTTTAATGTTATTTTAAGAAAATAATACATTCAACTGATTATGTAATTCTTCATGTTCTCATTAGCTTTGGGCTTGGGAGAGGTTGCATGTTGGTCATCCAAGTCGTAGAGTTCTCATTTTACAAGAGGATTCACCTCTTGGTTCTAGGTATGTATCCATTTTTAAATGTTTTACATACATTGTGTGCCATCCAATAATGTTAACGTTTTATATGTAGGTGGAATGTTCCTAGAGCTACAACAGAGAATCCAATTCGATGTCTTCGTTTGTATAGGGCTGAGTTGGATCGACAAGAAGAAACACAGGTATTATGTCTTACGGTCAACATAGGTTGTTCTCTCCATCGATTATGAATGTTGTATAATTATATTATGTGATAGGTAATATGGGAGCCGTATACGCCTTACATTATTGTGCAACTACCTCACATATGTCATGCAAGAGAAGAGATATGGCTATCAAGAACTCCAATTATTTGCTTCGAGATTGTAGCCATGCATGTACCTGACAGAGTAATGAGACAATTCGGACTTCCACAACGCATACCACGGGAGGTACGACATATTGAGAGATGGAACATAAGGAGGAGAATGACCATTACCCCCACGGAAGAATACCCATTAGATCAATATTTGAGTTGGTATTGGGCATATACGATTCGACATTTGACCCCACCCATCATCTTTGGAGGAGTAGTTTGGCATCCAACTAGTTTTATTGAAGAATGTATGGTAAATAATGTATATTTACTCAATTTAATATTTGCCAAAATTATGTATGATACATCCTTAACTTTTATTTTTCAGGGGCAATGCCTTAGTAACATTGAGGGGATCATAAATTCCCCGGAGGCACGTGACATTCAAGATGTTAGGACAGCTAGTGACATTGTAGAGAGCATAAGAACGCATATGCATAATCTCATGCGTGAGGTGCGCCCGCGGGACATACAAGAGGAATATGTT
Organism: Acorus calamus; assembly: GCA_030737845.1. Taxonomy (NCBI): domain Eukaryota; kingdom Viridiplantae; phylum Streptophyta; class Magnoliopsida; order Acorales; family Acoraceae; genus Acorus; species Acorus calamus. The sequence goes on along the minus strand of CM060865.1, from coordinate 23,604,190 downwards.
CCTCGGAGCAATGAAGAACAAGATGATGATGAAGGGGACGATGGTGACGATTGAGTAGATGATGAGGACGACGGAGGGGGTGATGGCGATGAGGACGCCGGAGGAGGTGATGGCAACGATGGGGGGGGGGGGAGCGACGAGGACGGAGAAGGGGGAGAAGGCGACGACGGAGGGGATGACGAGGACGAAGGAGGGGGTGATGACGACAATGGAGGGGGTGACGACGATGATGATGAAGGCGGAGGTGATGTTGTAGAGCCTCCACCTCCCCCACCACCTTCATTTCCGCCTAGACGTGGGCGTGGCTGTCCAAGAAAGAACGTGCCACAACCTCCTGTCACTGGGACTTTGAAGCCAAAGAGAGGAAAGACTCGAAGGTTTAATCTTTGACCATTTTGAATTTTATAAACATGAGTTGGTGTGTCTTAAATTTTGTAAATGTGGGATGAGATGTATGTTATTTGGATTATGTTTATCTTTAATGACATGTATGTTGGTTGTCAAAGTAGATAGATTTGAATGAGACCAGTTTTTGTATCAGGTTTTACTGCCATTTGTTTTTTTCCAGAGTTTAAATTGTTTTGGATGGGAGCAGCATAAGACACCAACCCCATTAGCATTTTATGTCAATTCCAGACAACACGCCAATGGGGTTGGCGTAATATCTATTTTTCCCCCAAAACGCCACTGGGGTTAGTGTTTTAATAGATTTCCAGCATAAAACGCCTACTCCAGTGGTGTTATATGTGTATACATGCTTAAAACGCCAGTCCGGGTGGCGTTTTATTGAAAAAATTCGTGTTCCCCTGAAAACGCCAACCCCGGTGGCGCGTTATACTTAATTTTGCTAAAAATGCTAATTAGAGTGGCGTTTTACTGCAGAAAACTTAATACGCTACTAGGGTTAGCGTAATATTTGTTTTAAGGATAAAACGCCACCTCCGTTGCCGTTTTCAACAAGTTGAATAAAAAAAAGAAAAATGCTTACGTGGCGCATTTGACCAGGTCTCGTGACTAGTTTGGTAAATACTTGAAAAGGGTGATTATTTCGGTAATTAAGTAATTAGGGGTGATTAGTTTGGAAAAAAGGCCCTCATTTGATCTCTTTTGTCTCCATCTCTCTCATGCACTCATTTTTTCCCCCTTTGTGCTGTTGTCGGCAGAGGAAAGAAAAAGAAGAGAAATACAAAGGAGAGAAAGAAAGGGGAGGAGATGGAGGGGAGGGAGTGTCAATGTGTTCATGTTTGAGTGTGGTTGTGCTCCTCTCCTTTTCTAGGTCTTGTAGATTGGACACACGGTGCTTCGGATGTTGGTGAGTGGTTCGATCCACCCACTAGAGGAGTTCGTATTATGGCTATACGTGTTTTGTATTACTTATAAAATGTCATAGTTGTATCATATTTTGTTAGAATAATTCATATCTTCATAAAATATTTGCTAATGTTATGGTATAGTTATATCTTATAGAATACAGAATGATGCATGCTTCTAATATCCTTAGGTGATATTAACTCCATGTTTAGTCATTTTTAGCATTGTTGATCATTGATTAATTCATATGATTAATTGATTACTGTCTTGTGGAATGCATGCTAGTCTAGCACTTGTGTTGTTTGACCTTCATTTGATTCACTTGTTCTATGTGAGAGGCTTGGGAGCGTAGAGTGAACTGCATCTTGCATGCACATTCAATTAGTTGCATTCATATATGTGTGTAGTATTCCATGTTAGTATTATTTGTGGTACCTTTCAAAAGAATATGGATGGCTATGTATTGCTAATGTACAAGATATATAAGTTGACTACTTCCCGTTGGTTAGAACTTGTAAGACTTTTCCATTACTGCTGGACATTCTCACAAGGGCCCACGAGTTCTTATAGATAATTGAAGGGTGCATCAATTTGAAAATATGGAATGCTAATGTACCTTGTTAAGAGTGTTCATGTGTTTTCATTTTTTTGACAAACTTCTCATAAAAGTGAACCGGAATGAGTGGTCCAATGATGGGACATGATATGTGAATTGTGTGACATGCATGAAGATATAGAACAACATTTATTCCATTGTAAGATTGGTGAGAAATCTGGACCCGGGGGGGGGGGGACTTTGAACCTCATGCTCCATTAAATCTTGAAGGACAAAAATGCTCAAAAGTTCATTATGTTGATACCACATGCAGAATGTTGTCTCTGGATCACTAGTATTAGGAAATGTGATTTTCTTTTATTTCCTTAGAATATTCTATGAGTGGTAAGTTTATTATCTCATGAGTTACTTGGCATTGTCATTCATTGATTCCCCACTTGTTTAGGGAATCCAATTCCATGTGCTTATACTTATTGATAGCTAATGAAATGAGTTCCACTATTATCTTGTGCATATAGTGGAATCATATGATTGTTTTAGGAAATATGCAATTAATTATTGAATGCTATGTACTTTGTATTCTCTTTTGAGATGGAATATCTCTTGTCTTCTATTGTGCGCATCTTAGACTCATCAAGCCTATCTATAATAGGTGAGTGTATGACCTTCTGTCAGTCATGCTTTTATATTTTTGTGCCTAAGAAAAGTAGCTAACTACCTCCATACGATGCGCTCATATGGGAATTCAGGATAATTTCTTTATTTTATCGGTGTTCATTAGCAGATAGCTATGACAGTATGCTTGGCCTATCTGTAATAGGCGCGTGGATGACTCACCTTTGGAGTCATGCCTTCACATTGTTAAGTGCGATAAACTTAACTACTTTTCCCCGCGTCCGAGTGATGCATCTATATGGCAATTCAAGAGAATTCATTAGCATTGATAATTGCTAGATGATTATAGTTGATCCTTGAGGATCGTATTGCGAACTTGAATGCTTCTCCCCTACCTCATATCTGCGTTGAAGCTACCCGATGTTGAAGCTGTCCTGGACATTATCACCATATTGTAGGAAGCCCAATGTGTATTCGATACTATTTCGGTGTCGGACCTACTATGGATGGTTGGCAGAAAGAGGGCTACCGGAAGGTTAAAGGAGTTAGTGAGTTGTTTTCTGTTTCCAATAGTCCCATGTCACCCCTAAGAGTGAGGGTGAGTTGGGGTCACGTCGTCACGTAACTTTCATATTCATTGGGAATGCCCAAAGTATTATGCATCTACTAGATGATGTAAGATATCTAGCATAGTTATACCTTGATACAGACTGACTTATTATACCCTGTTATCCAGTAATGCTATGCGTTATGGTTAACTGTATAGTTCATTCTTAAGAATCCTAAGAGTTCCCCTCCGGGTCGAGGGTGAGGGTTAGGTGAGGTCGCGTCTTCGCGTTGGGTTCTCCCATATTTCTTTTCTTTGGAAGGAAAAATGCACTATTATCATATGATTATTATAAAACTTGGATTCTTGTCACTCACTGAGCTTGTATCTCACCCCTCGTATTTTGTTATCCACCAGGGATTGAGTTGGTGTGGAGCTAGAGCACTCTAGCGTGGTTCGTGCGTGGAGCATCCCCTTTCGGTCGACGAGTGCCAGGCTGTCAGCAATCCTCTTATGTATGTATTGGTAATAGTGTGTGTCGCACATGTTGTCTTTGGAATAGACTTGGACTCTCATAGGACAGTGATTGTGTATTCGAATATGTAATAATATTTTTGATTTACAGACTCATTTGTGTTTTATACTTCCGCATTTTTTTATTGACTATCGCTTTCTTGTTGCCTTGTTACCTTAGTCGATCCTTGTTGATTATTATTGTATTTTATTTGGAGTCATTATTTACCTCTCGTGTATGACTCCTGATATTGTTAGTTTTGTATCAAATTTTAAGAAATATGATGGATATATTCTATTAATCTAAAGTGCTACAAATGCGTTTATCCAAATAATCTCATGAGATTTACAAAATTCAATTTAATTTTTCTAAATAACAAAAATGCCATCCATCAAAAAATTATCCTATTGTGTTTTTTCTTCAATGTGTTAATAAAACCTTATTGTATATTATTAAGTTAACCACACACACACAAAAATTAACTAAATATTGATAGGGGGTGATATGAATTAAAAGTGGTTTATATGATTATTCATAAAAATGAGAGAATATATATATATATATATATATATATATATATATATATATATATATATATATATATATATATATATATATATATATCTTTGGGCTATATAAAGGCTATATAAATATATATATATATAGCCTTTATGATTATTCATAAAGGCTATATAAATATATATATCTTTGGGCTGATGTTAAATAACATAATATCTCAATAAATTTCTTTTTAAATTGATCAAAATTTAACTTAGTTTTTTTGTTTTTTTTTTAAATCTGGAAAACTTTCAGAGGGTCTTTAGATTTTCAGAAAAAAAAGATTTTCAGAAAAAAAGGGGGTAATATAGATATCAACAAACTTTCGGGGGTACTTTCTTGGGGGGGGGGTGGTATTTGCATTTGGGCACTGATATTACCACCCCTTATGTTCTCTAACCCACCCCATTTTCTTCCCCACCCAAACAAATTTATTAAGGTTTCTAACCCACCCTTGTATATATACCTTAAGAGTAGCTTCACAACCCCACCCCAAGCATTTTTATTTTAAAAGACTCTCTTGAATCCCTCTCCCTCCCTTGTCCATCTCCATCTTAACTTTTCCTCCCTCTCCGGTTCCACCCGTGGCCGCTACTCCACCTCCGGCTCCACCCTCCGCTGCTCCCCCTTCGGCTCCACCTCTCGCAGCTACTCCACCCATCATCGCCGCTCGTCCCACAACTCTACCCGTCGCCGCCGCTCCCCCTCTGGCTCCACCAACCACCGTTGCTCCTCCTCCGGCTCCACCCACCACCGCTGCTCCCCCTCCGACTCCACCTGCGGCCACTGCTTGCTCCCCTCCAGTCACTCACAGGTTAGGACAAACCCTAACCCTAGTTTTAGTTAGATAAGTGATATATCATTGATTATTAATTGCACCTCTTAAATTTAGGATAGTTTGGAATGGATTCATAAATTTGATTAGATATAACACAATATTTTCATCTACTCAATTTGTCCCCCTTTATGGTGACCATCAAACTTCAAAGGCTTCTTCGAAGCCATTAAAAATATCTTTTTTTCCATCAATTTTCAAATATAACATGAGGGTTCATGGAGAGTTAAAACACTTCAGTTTATCCCAATTGATTGACTTATTTTCGAAATGGTTGTGTTGGAGAAGAAATGGTTGTGTTGGGAGGACAGGAAGGAAGAGTAGAATCTAGTTGATAGTACTAGGAAGATGATAACTATTAACTTAGATTCTTTAGCACAACACACATCAGTAAACATTGACAATTTCTATTTTATTGTCTAATTTGCTGTCATTTATTCTTTATTCATCTGGTTCAACTTACTTAACATGTGAACCCTCTGTTTAAAAACTTTGTGGATCCCCTATCTCAATATCATATTTTGTTTTGGAAGACAAAAATATGATCAACCAACAAGCCTAATATTGAAAAATGTAGCGAGAGATCTAATGAAATAAACAAAAGTATCTATGTTCAAGTCAGCACCTTCCTCATATATGGTGACTTCATCTTTGGTTTCAACTACTAATCATTTGTCATTGTATTTATTTATGTATCATGGTAATATGTTTCTACAACTTAAATATGTATTTACTGACTATTGTTTAACTTCCAAATTTGAACTTTTATTTTTTTTTGTTCCTAGAGACCATTGGCCAGATATATAATAAAGACATCATTGCTCCATATCATTGATCTTTTTATGTGCCGGTCCATAAAAAAAGAAGGATACTCACTCATTGAGTATGGAGTAATATACAGTCTTTTAGCCCTATTTTTATGATCATAAATGATATGTGCACTTGTATGGATGCATATGTATTGATATAGAAGTACATTTATCATTTATATGCATTCACACACAGTTATATTCCTCGAAAGCTAGAATTGGAGCTAAAAATAATTAAAGAACATTTTCTCTTAGCCCTCTGTGAAATTTATGCTTTGAATGATTTGACATAAACACTAAGGTATACTTATCATGATTAATATAGACTACACTCTTCTGTGGCTGCTCCTAAAATTTTGACTCGACGTTCCATTCCACTGTCCACTTAAATACATCAATCTCATATGAGCAATTATACTCTTGCTATTCTGCTTGAGTGGTCACTCATACTTCATGCAATCAAACTAGGCATCCATAAATGACAAAAAACAAACAAAATCTTGGTCGATTATAGACACAATGTTGTATGGTTATTGATAATAATAATGTTTTGGGTTTGGTATGGGTTTTCGACATGTTTCGAAACAAATGTGTTTTGTATGCATGAGTTTTGAAGATATTTTATAGATATAATGCGTTCACATGTTATGGTGTTCTCAATGAAATGATATTTTAGAAATATTTTATTAATACAATGCGATCATATTGCTGCTAGCCCAGATTTTATGTAGTACGGCTCTGTAAAGTCGACCTGGGATATAAGTAATGACTTCACAAAGTCGAACGGGTTACAAAGAGGGTCTTAAGTCTGTTTGACCCGTTCGACCCTCTGAAATCGAGTTGGGATATAGATGACGACTTCACAATGTCGAACGGGTTACAGAGAGAGCCTTACATCTTTATGACCCGTTCGACCCTGTGAAGTCGATCTGGGATATAAGTGATGACTTCACAACGTCGAACGGGTTACAGAAAGTGCCTTAAGTCTCTGTGATCCGTTCGCCCCTATAAAGTCGACCTGGGATAGAGTGGACGACATCACAATGTCAAACGGGTTACAGAGGGGGCCTTAAGCCTCTGTGACTTATTCGGCATTGTGATGTCGACCTGGGATATAGGTGACGACTTCACAAAGTTGAACCGGTTACAAAGAGGGTCTTAAGTCTCTATGACTCATTCAACTTTGTGAAGTCGAACTTGTCTTGAAAGGAATGACAACACAAAGTCGAACATGTCACATAGTAGGGGTGGGTGAGATTTAAATGAAGGATATGAGGGGTGAATAATACAAAGGGTGGGTTAAGTTTGGACGGGGTGGGTTAGGTCGGGGTGTGCTCACCCCTTCAAAAAATCACATTATTGTTTTTTAAGCGGGGTGGGTTGAATAACTAAGTGGGTGGAAATATCGGTGCCCTTTGCATTTTCCCCTTTTTCGTCTCCTCTCTCTTCGCTCTTCTTCAGATTCTCCTCTTCAGATCAAGTCGCCGCCACGACCACCACCCAAAGTCCGGCGACCCCTTCAAGTCCACCGTCGACTCCCCCGTCAGAGGGACTCTGACATAAAAATCCAAATTTGTGACTTTTTTTCTGTTTCCCCCTCATTAGCGATGAAGTTGGAAGAAGAGAAGCACGTCCAATACATTCTATCCGTCGAAAAGGTTCGTCTTTTGAACTTTGGGTTATGTCTGATGGTAATGAATTCTTCTTTCGTTGGGTCAATTGGGGTTTTCGATGGATTCATTGTTCAATTGGTGACGATAAATCAGAGGAGCAATGATTTGGAATCGTTGGTGATGGACCATCTGAAGCTGAGCGGCGCGTATTGGGGGCTGACCACGCTTCACCTCCTCGGGCGACTGAGCTCCGTCGACCAGGATCGCATAATCGATTGGGTTTTGAAGTGCCAACACGAGTCAGGTTCGTGCCCAAGATCACATTTTTTTTCTCCTTTTTTTTTTTGAAAAATTAATGATGACCCACTTGATAGAATGCATTGCCAAGTTTTTTTTTCTTCATTGGTTTGCCATGCTTTGATTATAAAGGAGTTTGGGCTATTGATCCTTTGTTATTGATAGAAAGAAGGATAAATTTTAGGCCCCATTTGGAACCAATTGTTGAATTGATCATGTAAAACTAGTTTTCAGATAATCGTTTACAAATGAGTGTTTATAAATTTTGGATTTTGTTTTTTGTTTTTTTTTTTAAAAATCTGTCAACAAAATAGCTTTTTAAATTTAAGAGTAGTTTTTTAAAAAAAAAAACTAATTTTGAAAATTGGTACATATGTGAAAATTTTGGAATTATTTAGTTTCAACATTTTATTAGTAAGCTTTCGTGGTGAGCATTATTATTGTTGAAGAACAGCGTGGTGATTTTATAGTAAGCTTATAGCGGTGGCATTGTTATTGTTGAAGAAGAGGGTGATGATTTTATGCAAAGGCAAGCTTTGCTATGCCATGCAACTGAAAGACTACCTTCTACATTCATTTTTTTTTCTTTGATATTCTTTTGGGATAGACTTTAGAAGTGAGAAAGACATTGGGAAGCTAAGGGTAGTTTGGCGTTCATTGTCATTCTCCTTCTAGAACACCGAGAAAAGTGCATTTGGCATCTTCCATTCATGTATTTTCATTCCTAGACATCCAAGCACAATTTTTCATTCCACGAAATATACCAGAGCTGGACTCGTGGTAAGGAGGAGTTCTCCTTCTATACCAGAGTTACCAAACTAGGCAAATTTCAAATGGTCGTGCAACAAGCATATTGAGTTGTCTTGGGTTCGAGTTTTGGCGTTATTTACCCACTTGTTTGTTGGCGATTAGTCGAAATAATTTTTTGGGACCGGGGTAAAAGGCGGAGGTAGTCTTCCCAGCTTGACCTGTAAAGTCAGCCATGGAGGGGTCCATCTGATATCCAAAAAATAAAAAAAATAAAAAACACAGCATATTGAGTTGTGGTTTTTATGTTGTGTAGGTGGATTTGCTGGTAATGTGGGGCATGATCCCCATATATTGCACACACTTAGCGCGGTACAAGTTTTGGCGCTTTTTGACAGGATGGATGTTCTTGACGTTGACAAGTTGTGTAGCTGTATCCTTTTATAGGTAGGTTCTAGCTCAGGTTTCTTTAAGCATGTTATGCTCAGTCCATTGTTTATTTTAAAGAAAATCTTTAAGTTTAAGGTTTATAGAGACACAAAATGATATTGGACTGAGTTTTAGTCTTTTAGATCACTTGTAACAATTCAGACTGCAGTAGTAATAGTAGAGATGAAGTTTGAGAAAAGCAATTGATATCTAGGATGTGAAAAATGAACATCTTATGCATATGGTCCTTTAAGAATCGTGCATTTGATTATGTCATAATTGATTGTTTTTTGTAAGATTGATTATTTTCTTCATATCAGGCTTTTCTTATTCATATTAGAACGATGACATTTGTAGCAAGTCATGCTAAACAGTTTATATATAATTGTTGGTAATTATGCAAATTAACTTTATGAAAATTCATAAGATTGTACAACTCAGAGGTCTACTATTCCCAAATAACTAAGAAAATTGGAATTCGATCCATGTAGTCTTTAAAATCAGTAAAAAAATTGCGGGTGATGACATGCAAATTCTACTAAACTTAAGCATGAAAACACAGTAGGTATTTTAAAAAACAATTTGTGTGCATGACTGAGGAAATACTGCTGGGCATTCTGCTGTTTTAAAATTTTGTGTTGGACAATGTCAGCATGGGCCACTTATTTTTATTATTTTTATGTTACTTTTTTGTAAAGAAAGTTATGCTTGTCTTATAGAGAAGCACATTGTAGCAGTGCTGCATGCCAGTGATGTCATTGCAAGATATCTTTGGATATTTTACTCACTTTCCACATTTATAGGATGGATGATACATGTCACCAAATTTGTGAATTGTTTGATAATTTTCTGGGTTTCTGTCTCCTGTCATGAAAAATAAGGTAATATTGATCATGGGTGAAATGGACATTAGATGTTCTGTTATGGTGTTAATCTCATTCAGCTCAAAATCATGGATCGTTTTAGCATTTCGATGCATTTTGAGATGGCAGCTAAGGAACTTTGTTTATCACGTGTCTTTGACGGATGTAAAACGTAGAGCCTTTTTTTTTTTTTTTCCGTAAATCATGATTCACACATTTTTGTTCACAAAATAGAAAAAACATGCCGCATTTTGATGCCATTTCACTTTAACACAGAGATCACGAATTCTATGTTTTTAGACTTTTGTTTTGCTTGACATCAAGATCAGATGTTGCGGGACTGCAGAACGAGGATGGATCTTTCTCAGGTGATATGTGGGGTGAAATTGATACACGGTATGTCATCATTTTATACTCATTTGTCAGATTTGATATATTAAAAGCATTTGGATCAGTTTATCGTAAATTAATGTTTTTTTTTCAGGTTTTCATAGTTGTTCAATATGTTGTCTTGCATTACTACATCGCTTGGACAAAATCAATATCGAAAAGGCTGTAAGTTATATAGTCAGCTGCAAAAATTTGGATGGCGGATTTGGATGTACTCCTGGAGCAGAATCACACGCTGGACAAAGTGCGGCTTCCATTTACACAAATTTCTTTAATGTACATTGAAATATTCATTTACTTGCATAATCTTTTATAGTTTGAAAACTATCCAACTGAAACACAGGCATAACAATTTTTATTCTTGTTTGTTGTATAAATGCTTATATTACCATAACTCTATTTGACTCTCTGCATCCTGCGACTGTAGTTTTCTGTTGTGTAGGTGCGCTCGCTATAACGGGATGTCTAAGCTATATTGACAAGGATCTTCTTGGATGGTGGCTTTGTGAGAGACAAGTCAAGTCTGGTGGTCTGAATGGACGACCCGAAAAGCTTCCTGATGTGGGTTCTTCCCAGATTTGACTCCATCGATTTATTTTCTGTCACACACAAAAAGCAAATGTATAAGTTAAAGCCAGGCATGTTGTGTTTTTTTCAGGTCTGCTACTCTTGGTGGGTTCTTTCAAGCCTAATCATGATCGACCGAGTGGATTGGATCGACAAAAACAAGCTTTCACAATTCATCTTAGAATGCCAGGTCTGTAACTTAAACCTGATATTACAGTGATAATTTTATGTGCAGCCCCCATGTAGTCTCCACATGCATTGATTTTTTTTTTTCGGAAGTGTATACTTCAAAGCATGTATCTTCATAAAAGAATGAATTATATTCTCCAATGAATTGTATATTAGTTACGAAAAAAATTAAAAATTAAAAATTGGTGAAATGAGACTGCACGTGATAGTTAACTTCAAAATGTTTTCATGAGTTTTATAATCTGATAGTTAACTTCAAAATGTTTTGATGAGGTTTATAATCTGTATAAAAAGTTAATGTTGATATTGTTCTTGTCATCAAGGACACGGAAAATGGAGGGATTTCAGACAGACCAGATGATGCTGTTGATGTTTATCATACTATTTCGGCATTGCAGGTACCCCACCTGCACTACACCAACATACACACGATATATGAATCATCATTAACTTTGTTGTAATATATGTTCTTGTTGATTCACAGGGCTCTCCCATTTAGAGTATCCGGGGCTGAAGGCCATTGATCCCTGCGTATGCATTGCCTGTTGAAGTGGTTGATAGGATTTTCATAGGGAAATAAAAACATGGTAGAGCTTCGTATAAGGTAGATTTTTGTCGCGGGATGGTGTCCCAGGATATAAGTCAATGAAACTCGAGTTATGGTTTGAACAAACTGAGAGAATGGAAGCTGATGAACTTTGAATGGGGAGGCATGTTCTTCTTGTACATATTTAAATTCTTTGATTTGATATATTTATCAAACATCACGAATATTGTATGCTCATTCTAACTTGTAAACTTGCATGAAAATGGATTCTGGTTGGCAATGTTTCCACTACAATTGATTACTGATCCAACGTTGGGCAGATAGAGTATTGTAATATCATTAATTTAATCATTTTTATGTTTCTCGTTTTAAACTACTTTTATTGGTCAATCTATACATCCTTTTTTAAAATAATAACAATTTTATTGAGAGAGATATATAATATAAAATAGAGATAGCAGATGCACCAATTTATCTGTCAATGGATCAAAAATGGGTACACATCATAATCCATTTCTCAAGCAAAATATACCACACAAAAAACAATATAGAGATATTTTCAACAACTTTGGTCAAATGGTATTAAAATACAATATAGACCTAGATATCTGTTTTCACTATCTGGTAACCTTGGATCATACATGATTCAACAAATTTTTATAATTTCATGGACCTACAAACACACAAAAATTAGTCAATCCCCAACTACATGATGAACATATCAATTCCTCAACAATAATTATACAGAACTAATATTACATTAGGCATGACAGTATTTTCATTTCCTGAACACAACAATGACTTGAACGACAACAAAATTAAAAAAGGAGCTATACAATGGAATCCTGAACCCAGTCTCTCACAGGCACTCAGAAACCAACACAACATGATCAAGATCACACCAATCACGCAACACTGAACTTCAGAGCAAAATCATTAGTAGTGTGAGTTCAGCATCTCCCGATATACCATGTCGATGAAATTATTGTTCTGCTAAACACGAAGCACATCAAAGATTAGCATTAGTTTGACAAGAAAC